>OZ059831.1:39250807-39645391 GCA_964057195.1 Orthosia cruda | reverse complement strand
CCTTGGCCACGGCATCACGCGTGAACCCTGAGACGGACTGAGAAGGCTGGACCAATTTCGCTTATTCTTTTTTTTGTTGTGTTTGGTTATTGTTAGGAGAAGGTTCTTATGAAAAAAAAATAAGAATAAAAGATGGTTGGTAGGTAGGGTAGGTATGTAGGTAAGGTAGGGTAGGTAAGGTAGGGTAGGGTATGTAGGGTACAGTAGGTAGGGTAGATGAATGTTTGGGGTTTTTTAATTTTTTTTATTTTAGATGGGTTTGCTCTTGACTCTAGTCTAAGTCATAGGTGACAGAGACAGAGTCGACGATGGAGTGAGCTTACCCAGAAGGAGCCTGTTTACTATAACTTTGAAGAGATTCGGGTTGAATGCGTTCGGAAACACAGATGCAGGTAGTGAGTTCCATTCATTCGCTGTGCGCATTATGAAGGATGTTTGGAAGCGCTTGGTGCGAATTAGCGGAATGGCAACAAGGTAAGGATGGTAACTTGCAGTGCGTCTAGATGTCCGATGGTAGAAGGGAGCTGGTGGGATGAGGTCGTGGAGTTCTTGAGCACACTCACCGAAATACAGTCTGTAGAAGACCGACAAGCAGGCAACCTTGCGTTTTTATGGCAATACAAAGTTTGCCGGGTCAGCTAGTGTAAGTATAAATATAAGATGATATTTTTTTTTAGACAGTCCCGGTACATTTTACCTTACGGCATTTTTGTTCAGTTGTATTTAATAATTACTTTTTTTTTTATTATTATACAATATAATAATTTAAAAAAAAAACAGCTGTTAATACAACAATAATTCAAAAACATTCGGCATTAAATATCATTATGTCAACAAAATAATTAAATATAACAATAGGTAATAAAACATTCGGAATTAACTCTAATATAGACTATGCAAAAAAGTGCTCCCAGTGAAGAAATTCGTCTGAGTAATTTTTCAAACAAATATATTCCGCTGTAGGTCCCATAAGCCTTTCTCTCAAGACTAAAAAATAAACGAGAATTCACACGACAAAACGACTTAACACACTATGTACCACATAACAGCTAACGTAATAGACATTAACGTACAAAACGATTTGTCTTGTACTTAAAAATATTTGCCGAAACGTCTCTACCAATGACATAACTTCAAATGACCACCATTACGATGATGAATGACGCCGAATGCTTGAGCACGCGCAAAACTAATATGTTTTATTATATCTATCAATGACAAAGATAACCTTTACCATCGAAGAAGTATATTCAATTTTAAACACCATCGTATTACAAAGTACGAAGGCAGATTTTAAGGTTCAAAGGTCCTTTTTCGATGGTAAATGTTACGTTGTATTAGATTTAAGAGTTGAATAAGAAAGCCGCAGGGGTGTGAATGAAGCCTTTAATCAAAACATTAAATACTTCACTATAGGTTAGGTGAAATACAGTGTAACGATAGAATAGTGTGATGTTATGTGGACAGTATTAATTTGGTATTGGATAAATTGAGGTACCCAAGTGGACAGGGTCATTAGTTACCATTATGTTACGGAAGACAGTAATCTATTTTTCTATACTTATTATCCTTATCCTTACATAGTATAAAACAAAGTCACTTTCCGCTGTCTATCCCTATGTATGCTTAGATCTTTAAAACTACGCAACGGATTTTGATGCGGTTTTTTTTAATAGATAGAGTGATTCAAGAGGAAGGTTTAATGTATAATAATGCGTGCAATATATAATGCACGCAGGCGAAGCCGCTGGCAGAAGCTAGTAATATTATAAAGAGGTAAAGTTTGTGACGTTGTGAGGGGTAATCTCTGGATCTACTGAACTGATTTTGAAAATTCTTTCACCAGAAAGCTATATTATTCCTGAGTGTCATGGCTATAATAATATTTTCAAAAAAATAGAGATCCTTATGAAAATGGCAAAAATGTAAACCAAGGTAGCTAAATGTTGCCTATAAAATTAATGCTTAGGTGTGCGCAGAGAAAACTATTGATGATAGATAAAAATTAGCAGGTAGGGTAGGGTTGGTAGGGCAGGTAGGGTAGGTAGGGTAGGCAGGGTAGGCAGGGTTGGCAGGGCAGGCAGGGTAGGCTGGGCAGGCAGGGTAGACAGGGCAGGCTGGGCAGGCAGGGTAGGCAGGTTAGGTAGGTAGGTAGCCAGTTGACGAGAGCGAAGCCCGGGGGTCAGCTAGTAGAGTATATAGGAAATCGATCCATGACAATATAAAAGGACCACAAACGTGCTTACAATTTAAAAAAAGTTTTATTATCACTAAAACGATTATACTACTTAAATATAAAAACTGTTAAAAACTTGCAACCGACTTCAACATAACACTAACATGACCGGTGAAATGAGAGTGTGCCAGGGTGAACTGTACAAATCTGCGTACCCTTTTAGAGCGTGCCGGCGTGATGTTATGTTATGAAATGGCGTAAACCATAGAAATATAAATATATCTATGAAGTAAACAATAAACAGACATGCGATTGCCGAGTTCTGTTGTATATATCTCTGAAATTCTTCACCAAATCTTGATCAAATTTTAATGGGACCACACAGAATCATAAAAATCGGTTCTTCTAGTAAAAAGTTTAGAGGCACCAAACTAAAAAAAAAAACAGTCGTATTGCGAATCTTTGTGAAGTCGGTCCTCTCGTTTTAGCTATGGAAGAAACCAGGTATGAGATTCACATTCCTAGATTGTTCCAGTGCGGAAAGTAACGAAAGTTGGCTAATATATGCAACCCGCTGTAACAAAACCATAGCGCCATATATTTTGATCCCAACGCCATCTATCGTGCTTGGAGACAACTCTGCCAATTACAAGAGACATGAAAATGCTGACTCGTGTCTTTATGTTCCATTATTTGGTGCGTAAATGGTGCAGTCAATTACTTGAAAAATATTTTAAATTAATTATTTCATTAACAAGTGCAGCAGGCACTATGAAGTTTTGAATTGTAAAGATTTTATGGTGAGCATTATTTCGTATGAGTGAATTTTGATATTTCGCCTACCTCCTATTCAGCCTGTTGGTGGATTTAAACTAAATTATAGTTTCAAGTAAGTTGTGCCCTTTGCAAGGGTCAAAGTAGCTCGCACCATGCCTCATAATCGTGATCACCTAAACGTCTCCGCATTAAAACTTTTCCCTCCCCAGCAAAAATGAAACGAATAAATTTAAAGAAATTACATACAATCATCAGAAAGTTAAATTACCGCACTAAATCGCCGGCAGCGGTAGGGAATTAAGAGTTTTATCACGGGACATTTTTCACCAGACGGACATACACCGACGCGCGACGTGTCATTATATCACATAACATGGGGCTAATTGATGGGTTACCACGAGTTATCATGTCTGTAACTCTTTACGACGAAACTGTTGAACAATGCTGTAAAAGGAGCGCCAATTACTGAGAATGTTTTGAGAGTTGAGAACAACGCCATCTAGCGGCGAGTAGTAGAATTAAAAAGTTGTAGTTCCTCAACTTCTATGAAAGTTAGATAAATTATAAAAAATATACGTATATCATCAGCATGAATAAATGTCTACCGCTGAGCCTTGCCTTCTACTGTAAATCGTGTCAATTGAAGGCTCCCGCAGTTTCCCGTAAACTGTACTGGAAACCACAGATTTGAGATGTTTCCATTAGCTAACAAAAATATCTCCATACAAGTAAAACACAAGGCATGGCAATATATTACCACACAGGAAATCCCATTAGCTACTAATTAGTAGCCATGAATAGCAGTAATTAATTCTTACTTACCATTTCTATAAACAGTTCCTCGTTATTCATTTACCGTGTTTTCCCTTTTCTTTGGATATGGATATGTATTTAGAACTTTATTTAGTATCATCTGCTTCTTAGTTTTACAATCATTTATAGTACTTATTCTTTGTTTCCAGAGTTCTATTATTATAGTCTTTTCTATACAGCAATGTTCACTACCTGCCTGTAAAATATTTTCATTAACTACCCCTGAATTAATGGAAAATGCTTATTTCAGGAATAGGACCACCACGTCCTATATAACTATAAAATTGTCCAACGACTGCGAATCGAACTCACGGCCACGGTCATCAGCTATTTACCCCTTGTATTTGCTGCCAGTTTTAGATCTTGATTGAGGACCTTACAAAGGAAATAAATGGTTAAACGGGTTATGTACTTTTTTTTTTTTTTTAACTTCGTATAGATTCTTTTACCGATTATTTTGTGAACGTGTGAAACTTGTAGGCCTTCTAGATGTTAGTTAAAATTTGTTAACTTTGTTATATATTATATAAACTTTTTTTTTTTAGTTCCTCACGACTTATTGTCGGGCCTACGTTGTCCCCCCATAGTACTAATGCTGTAACATGGAAATATTGTAAAACCAAACCATTTTTAAAAGAGTAACCATGGAGTTTCTTGCCGGTTCTTCTCCATAGGAAACGACCAACCCGAACCGTGCACCTTTTGTCGACGTTTTATAAGTGCCCTATGCCAGTGGCCTATGTAAAATAAAAAAAAAATGATTTTGGTATTTGATTTTGTTCATAATCGCACACAAAACATTCGTATTCGTAGACATGTAAGTGAACACTTTTTAACCGACGAAAACAAAAGGATCTCAATTCGAAACGGCATTTTGAGACGGCGCCAAACAAGCAACGTAGATCAACCCAGCTACAATCAATTTGTTCGGCGCCAACTCAAAATGCTAGACTAAAACTTAATTATTTTATTTTTTGCTTTTCAGTTCGTTATTTCGTCGATTCAATCTTTTTGTTAAAAATGTGTTTCTAAATATCATTACAAATAATGCGTACGCTAGTTTCAGAGATGGGTCCACTACCACACTTGATAGTAAGTAACGATCTTGGTTATCTGCTGCCAGCATTCGATGTTGAACTTTTAATTATCCCCCACGCGTCGTGCAATATTTTTCATTTCTACAATGTCGAAATAACTGATCGAATATTTTTCAACCAACAAACCCTGCATTTATTGTCAGTCGCGTGCATTAAAATGTAGGTAAACATGCAATTTTATTGCACTTTCCCAACACGCAGCACACAATATCAATCCTTATGCGATTTCGTAAAAACATAAATTAAGAAAACATCATATTATCGAACGTGAGTGTGCATTTCATCATAATATTAATATCACTACAAAAAACTTACAAAATGTATGTAAGCGCAAATGTACCTGTTGTACTTAAGTATCGTAAATATTTATTTTTATATGTACTTAAAGTGTTTGTGGAGAGATTAACGACCTGTCCCAAGACTTATGTAAACAAATTAACATCGTAATTCCGTATACATGCAATTGTAAATATTTATCTACTTTTCGTGCAAGGGTTTTATGGGCTCATTTGAAAAATTTTTCGTCTTCATTGACTTAGATTCAGAAGCTCGTTAGGTTAGGTTATTTTTAGGCATCTACTCTACAAACCTAACAAATGATCGCAATAATATTTTGAATAATGTACAGGTTGCATCAGGAGTTGTTTACATACGGATCTTGTGGAAACTACAAGCGTTTTTACCATACCTATTATTGGAAACAAATATAGCAGCTCACAATGTTAGGACCCGTTAATATTAATTGCAACTGGGCTTATCCCAGTTGTAAACGACCCTTTGTGCCTATTGGCCATTTTTGTTCTGTCTCCTGCTTGATATGGAGGGAAGAGGAAATATTTTTTATTTCCTACTCATCCTTTAAATCCTGATTAATTTCGTTGCGGGATCCAAGACAGTTAAATTCATTCGCCGGTACTTCGTCGAGCTTCATTGCCTCGGCGCTTTTCTGGTGGTCGCCACTGTTGATTCTGGCTTTCAGGAGTTACGCTGGTTTGGGAATAGTGCGGTGGGATTGTCCCAAAAAAAAGAACCTAACGAAATAGTTAAATAGTCAATTTAAATTATAGTCACTGAACAACATCGTCCACTTGGACGGTCTAAACAGGTCGTTAGACGTTCGTAGTTTTAATATCAGCATTGAAGTGCACCCGTGTTGAATTTCGAATATTGCTATGGTTGATGCCAATTTATCTCTATATCTAATCTATAAATAGTATAAAACAAAGTCGTTGTCTGCCTCTGTCTATCACTAAGGTACTTCCTCATTTAGTTTATAATTTGTCCCGTGTGAAGCTGAGGCGGGTCACTATTATTATTTATATGTTACCGTAAAAGCCCGAAGTACGGTAAATCCTAGGATTTACCAAGTCATATAGGTAAAAGCCCGAAATATTATATGATAATCGCTAATTTTGAGCTTCTACCTGCAATCGCACGGTAAATGTTAGGATTTACCTCTGAGGCTTGTAAACATTGAAAAAATTTAATGTCTATGATACACTGTAATGCTACGTGTAGTCGAATTTGCCGAAAAAAAAATCCATACAGCAATACAAACTTTGGTGAAGCTAATCAGTCAGGCAGTAAATTATTCTCATCGTTTTGTATACTAGTTTGTCATGGACATTACAATTGTTCATACATTTACAAGTCTCTGACATAAATCCTAAGATTTACCGTGTGTATCCTGTCCACGATCTGCTACCAACGAGTCCTAAGTTACTTTGGTCACAAAAACCTGAAAAAACTGGTTGTAGTGGGAAAGGTGGATGGAAAAAGACCACGCGGACGTTCACCTACTCGCTGGTCTGACCAGATCAGGGCCATTACGGGACTCACTGTGACCACTGCTATGAGAAGAGCCGAAGACAGGGTGGCTTGGAAGCAGCTCGTCGTTGCCTCCGTCAAAGCTTAACAAGACGGGCACGACCTTCAGAAATGAAGACAACGAATAAGAAGAGATACTGGTGAAATCCGGCAATCAGCAATTATATAGATCATTTCGGCTTTTACCAATATGACTTGGTAAATCCTAGGTTTTACCGGTAAATGCTAGGTTTTACCGTAGTTCGGGCTTTTACAGTAACATATATATATCCTGACCGATTAACATTTAACCATCATTTAACCCATCCAATTAAGAGTGATGCCAATCTATGGCTCATGATAAAACCGATGTTGTAACTATTATAATGTAATTTAGTTTATCCCAGGTCACATGTGTCACTTAGCTTCGGTAACTATTAATTTGCAATTAGCCTGTAAGCCTAATTGGTTATGGTCAGTCATTATATTATCAATCATATAAGTTTTTAACAGCCTTTGCCTATGTGATAGTTATTTTTGACGGGCATTATAATATAGGCCTGAAAGGAAGGTCGAGGATAAATTTGAAAGAGACAACTTTTAACTACTAAAACCCACCCGTGTTCCTTACACGGCTGGGTTTTAGTCAGTAAAAAAACCATCACAAAAAAAAGGCCTGAAAGGAAACGAATGTACCTAAGATGTTAATTGTAGAAAGCCAATGCTCCAAAACAGATTTTCTAAATATTTTGTTACAAAAAGCATTAAAAGATTCTACTCATTAATTCGACTCCGACTCGCTTCCTTACCAAATGTTGTGCTTCAAAACAGCCACCATCACCATCACATACTCTTTGCTGTAAAAGACATACACACTTGTAAATTAACAGCCAAATAAAGCACCGAACATATAAACAAATACAATTAATCATCACCTTTCATTCGAGGGGCGCTCATCAATCAATGTGTAATATTTACCCACTACGAGTAATTGATACTTTTAATATTATGCATGCAGACTGCTGAGACAGGCTAATAAGACATTTCCTGTTAGATAATATGAAGTAACAGATACTATATCCATGCTTCCATAATACTCTAATAATATAAATGCGAAAGTAATTCCGTCTGTCTGTTACGATTTCACGCCTAAACCACTTAACCAATTTTAATAAATTACGGAGATATATTGTGGGCCCTCGGGGAACCTCAGCAAGGAGCAGAAGCAGCAAGGGAGCATAGTCCCGACTATGCTCCCTTGGTATAACTTCCGATGCAAACGCGAGCGAAGCCACGTGCAGGCGAAGTAAATCTATATGTCTGTTTGTTACTGTTTTTACTGCTTAAAGTTTGAATGCAATTTGACACGGTTTGACCATGTCCTGAATTACGATTTAAGATATTTTTTTATCCCCGGACCTCATCTTATTAATCATCAGCGTTTTAATGTTCCCACTGCTGGGACGCCGTAATCCACCTCGCGGGCGCAGTGCGGGTTTGTGGATGTCACATGTATTCGAGGGTTTGGTTTAGGACATGCCAGTTTCCTCACGATGTTTTCCTTCACCGTTTTGAGTGCAGTGGTGATGAAATAATGTACACAAAGTAAAGCGCCCACGAACCCACGATCTACTCTACTGCTCTCACCTGTCTGAACGTATTTATGTTCGCATGGGATATTTTTATTGCAGGCGAAGCCGGTGGCAGAAGCAAGTATGAAGTAGGAGATATTAAATCACCTACATATTTATAAGCCGTCGCTCTTAACGTGAAGAGCTATTATAGAAACGGATGGAAGGCACAGTTTTGTTATTATGTCATACATGCCAGGATGCTGGTGATTATGGGAACTCTTGACATCATCTGTCACACGCTTCAATGCACCCATTGAGAGGTGATAGTGTATTGGTTGTTGCAGAAGATCAATGGAAGGTAACGGTAGTCCTCTCGTTTTGGAAGCAAAACATATTCGGTATCAAAAGGTCCTATACGCAAATAAGAAGTTTTGATTCAGAGCCAAAAGAATAACATAACTAAACTAACTAACTAAACCTTCCCTTCCCACAATACTAATTTCTATTCCCACTCCTTCTCTGTTCATGCAGTACGACTGTGGAACTCACTTCCACATAAAATACTCTAAAAGAAACAGGTCAAAGAAACCTCTCCACCATCTTATAATTGTATGTATTATTTGTATGTTTTTTTTATCTTCTATATAACATATAGTTAAGGTATATGTGTAATTTATATATAATTAGTTAAGTTATTATTGTCTATTTTAAGTTTCCTTATTTCTATCTACACACTGTGTCTTCGTCTATCATCCAACTGTCCTGTCGCAGGTCTGCTGGAAAAAAATTCTATTGTAATAAGCAGTACTTTTGTGCTCTTCTATCTGTATTCTTTATTTTTTCTGTTAAGTGTTTTGTTTGTACATTAAAAAACGTAAAACAATAAATTCATTTATTTGACGACAGCATTAATTCTAATAACAAGTATTATTTTCAGGAAAGTTACACCAGTCAATAAACTTTTGCTGTTTCAGGCATGTTCGTAAAACAGCAAAAGTTTATTTTTCAATCAATCAGTCAATCATTTATTTCGAACCATGATACTTATCTTGTTAAAAATACAACTTATAACTATGTTAGTAAATTTACATAATTTAATAATGTCATCCTAATAAAAACAGAAATCCTATTAAAATAATCCATCCACAAAATAAAAAAATAAAAACAAATAATCAATACAAGTCATGTACCTATTGCCCGTTGCACTGGAGCCGCCGCTGTGCAAGCGGGTCCAGTACCCCAGGATAGGACAGTGCTTTATCCGCAATAATTTTTAGGATACCGTTTTGCGCTCCCCCGCATCCTGTGCATCAGGGATGCTATCCTCTTCCGCATTTTCGCTTAAATACTGTCTGTTTTTGCTTCTGCAAATAACCCTGAAGCACTACAGAAACGTGAGAGTCCTAACAGTATCCTAAAAGCGTTTATTCTATGTTTATTTATTGGGTTAATTTTACTAGAGAACCTAATAAAACGACAACTTTTATTAGTATTTATGTCCCTGACCTAATAGGAAATCTAGGCTAGATCGACTAAGTGATTGGAGTGAATTGGCAAGCGACCAAATGTTACAGGAAAATATCGCACTATCATATAAACCAACCTGTTTAATGCTAGGATCCAAATGAGTATAACATTGAAAATGTCACGTGTTGTTAACCCATTGCAGCTAATCTTGAAATGAATAATAATCATTAGTGATAAGTATTTTATCTAGAGATGTAAATTGAAAAAATACCAAATGTATTTTTTAAAATCTTGAAAAAAAAAAATGGAAAAATACTTGGCACCGTCGTATTTTTTTCCTAAATTTGGCTTTTTTTTTTCTGAAAAAGTGGCACTTTATATTTGGTTATTTTGTTGTAATTAAAGTCAAATTATGTTTAAATAAATGGTTACCTATTATTATGAACTTGGAAAATACTTAATTTGTTACATTCAGAATCGTCTTTTCTTTGTAATTAGGAAAATCCCCGTCCGTAAATGGTAAACTGCAGTGGGTGTTGCCAATTATTTTAAGACATTTATGTACTATTTAACAAAAAACAAATGATACTTTCTTATTAAACAAAAAAAAATGTAATATAAAAACATATACGATAACCGCCTTACCATATTTTTATTTTCGTACTCTAGAAAAATACCTACTACAGAAAAAAAACTGATGTTCATTTTTTTTTTAACTTTTTATTTCATCTCAGAAAAAATAACGTTTTTTTACAACTCTAATTCTAACTCTTCAGCTCTCGTTCCGAAGACGAGTCTTTGTAAAGGGTACAGTAATCCAGAATATTACCATGAGAACTGTGGTCATCCGATAGAAACCTATCTCTCCTACCTCTCCTATCTATATGTAGGTCAATAGAAGATCTCTTCAAAAAACACTCGTCATCTTGTTTACCAAAAATAGCTGTTTAAGTAGCTATTTATCTACTTAGTGATTGGTTACCACTGATAATCGGATTAAGCAACTTAAATACTCACTTACGTTATGACATCCTATTGACACCCTATCGATGACTTATAATCCCATCCACCACATTATCAAGACCTTCCCTTCCTCCCTTACACATTCACATAAAGAACGGAAGAAGGGTATTTGAACGGTGAGTGACAGGTCAACAAAAGCTGGTTGTTTTTACAGCCTGACATTTGACAAATGGTTGCGATATGCCTTTCGCTACATTGTTATTGTGACCGGATTATTAAGAGTTAATAGGATATCTTACAAACAAGATGGATTTGTGAAGTAATGGTATCCGTTTAGCTCATTTATTGATTTGAACTTTATAAAGTTGGTATTTGAAAGTTTACTGAGAATTATTCTTAATGGTCATTTATTATTTATTTGTTTACTCTCGCACTGGAACGCCTTGCAGCAATTACACCAATGGAGCACCATTTTATAAATACTGAGTACAAGTGCAGGTTTCCTCACGATGTTTTCCTTCACCGTTGTCAGCGATGTCCAAGATAAACTTAGAAAGTACGTATGCATTGACAAATAAACATTAAGTTAAATCAGGTTTTCCCTTTTACTCTTAGAATCAAAGTAAAACTTAACGACGGATCGGATCGACGGATCTTGGCCTACGGAAGAGCGGCCTAGAATCTGCCACTTGGATCTCATCATCATCATAAACATCATCATTTCAGCCGAAAGACGTCCACTGCCTCCCTCAAGCGTCGCCACACTGATTGGTCCCGTGCGTTTCGCATCCACCGGACTCCCGCAGCCTTAACCAGGTCGTCGTTCCACCTTGGGAGAGGCCTTCAAATACTGCGTCTTCCTGTACGCGGTCGCCACTCTAGAATTTTTTGTCCCCTACGGCCATCCGTTCTGTGAGCAATGTGCCCTGCCCACTGCCACTTCAGTTTGGCAATTCTTCAGGCTATGTCGGTAACCTTGGTTCTCTTGCGGATGTCTTCATTTCAGATTCGATCACGCAAGGAAACGCCGAGCATAACTCTGCCCTTTGGATGACTTTCCACTTGGATCCAGTTGGATCTGATCACAATCAATAATTGATCATATGTCTATAAAATGCTCAATATTAAACATGATGCTGATCTCTCTCTAGATTACTGCAAGAGGATGCTACTCCACACCTTCATGTCGATCGTCATCATCCACAACCTGACATCACCCATTGCTTTGGCTTCACATCCTGTTACCAATTCTGACGCTCCTTTGCCACCCTTATCTAGGTTCAACCCTCGATGAAATTTGTATAAGATCTGTCTGACACATGGGTTCATATTTATTTGCTCTATTTAATTTGATCCTGCACCTGTTATTCCATTTAATAACCAGACTAAACGTGGATAAAAATTTACAATACTTACCCTGTTCTGGAATAATGCACAGGATCCATGCATTAATCCGGAATGAAAATCCTATGACATGAAAGAACGGGCAATTAATAACTGTGAGAGGAGAATGCAAGATGGAAACATATTGTGCTGACCCCAAGTAACATGGGATAAGGGCAGAAAGATGATGATGGCATTCAGGGAAAGATTTCGTAATAAGATCAATACTTACAGATATCACGTCTTACAAACACGCAAAAATATTTACCTCCTTACAACATTACTTAAGATAAACCACCATAACATATTGAATCATATGAAACACCAATCCATCTTAACATTAAACTCGCAAAAGGTAAATTGAGACGCACGATTCCATAATCTTCTCAGACGACAGTTTACACACGTCTATCTCAATATTACTTGCCTATACTCAATATATTATCATGTTCATACGTATAAGGCATTAACTGAAATGCAACTTACTTGTATGAAGTTGTATGGCGCGTCTTGACTTATGAACTTAATGATAAATATGGCTTTATATAGAGAAGCTTCGGTGTAATGTTTCATCGTTAATTTTGTATATAATAGTGCCGTTAGTTATGGTTAATTATCTTCGTGTAAGTCTGTAAACGATCGTTGCCTGTATATGGCCATCTATGTAACTATGCCAATCTATACTCACAGTTTTCCATCATTAATTTACAGTTCTAAACTTTACGTCTTTATCATCTTGTTCCTGATTGCCGAACATTCCAATGAATCTTCACAAATGTTTCCCTCATTTACTTTGTCCATAGTAAGTTCGGAAGTATCTTCTTTATGTTCATTGAACGAAAAGTGTAAATCAACAGATTCTTTTTCTTCTTTTAGTGTTTAGTTAGATTAGGGTATGAACAATAAATCCAGGATATGCAGCTTAATCTTGCACGCCTTTCTGTAATAGTTTACTAAAGTTGCTGATGCACTGCGTGTTTTTGTTTGCTAATTTGTTAAAGTTGGTTAAATTCTGGTTAAAAGTTCTGTTAAATTGTATTTTAATTTAATTCGTCTTATGTTATTTTAATATTGTACACTGGATGCCTGCCTTCTATAATTGTCAACTTTCGTCACTCTATGTTTGCTGTAAGAGAACTCACCTCTGTACATGTACTTTATAAAATAATATAACATTTAAGTAATGTTGTTTTTCGAGTTCCGTACCCAAAGGGTAAAAACGGGACCCTATTACTAAGACTCCACTGTCCGTCTGTCTATCTGTATGTCACCAGGCTGTATCTCAAGAACCGTGATAGCTAGACAGTTGAAATTTTCACCGATGATGTATTTCTGTTGCCGCTTTATCAACGAATACAAAAAACAGAATCAAATAAATATATAAGTGCGGCTCCCGTACAACAAACGTGATTATTTGCCGTTTTTTGCGATAATGCTACGGAAACCTTCGTGCGCGAGTCCGACTCGCACTTGGCCGGTTTTTGGTGTACAATAAAGAATTAAGAATAAACGTTTCGTAAATTGTGGTGTGCGGGATATATATCAATATTAATTCGAATTCCTCCTTCCTCCTCCACAAATAAAATTAATATTGCAGCTTTGGCAAGCCTACATTAAGCATTACGTTAATGGGATATGAGAGGCCTAAACCTACCTACTATGTCATTAAAAACGATAGGCTTAAGATAATTGAAAGCCAACCCAAATTATATAAAACAGATTTACGCAACCCCACCCTTCATTATGCGTACTCTACTATAATCAATCAAGCATATAATCTTATCCGTGCTATGACAAATATGGCGACGTAACCGCCGTTCAGAACGTATTGAAAGCGTTCTCTATTAATGACGAGTGCCCGATAAATGGCCATTACTATTTATCTACATATTACCGACATAGGTGATTGATATTTGTTTTGTTTAAGGCGAAGGCTTGTGGAGAATTTGTTCAAACTTTAAACTTTTCTTTTTTGTTTTCTTCTTTCTGTCATCAAGAAGAAAGTATTGCATTTTCTAGATTATTGCAGTGTCTGAATATCTTATCTATACTTCTATAATATATTAATATTACAAAGATGAAAGATTTGTATTTTTTTATGTAACGAATAAAATTAAAAACTACTGGACCGATTTCAAAAATTCCTTCACCGTTTTGGGAAGTGTTTAACGTTTAAGTTAGTGTAGCCACTATCCCCGGCTACATAGGCTACTTTTTATTCCTGTATTCCCACGGGAACGGGAACTACGCGGGTGAAACCGCGAGGCATCCGCTAGTTAATTTTATAACAGGAAAAAGGAAGAGCTTACTCTAGATAACAGTAGTGCAAAGCTCGTTTCCAGTGGCATAGTCTAAAATATAGTAGTTTGAATTTAAGTATTTCAAGAGCTATTAAATTTTGATTAGCGCTTGCCTCAGTACCAACTTACTGAAGCTGAGAAAACTTAGCTTTATATAGGTTCAAAAAAACTATCTTCAACCTTTTCAAAATTCAAGAACGATCTCACTCTCCGAATAATAAAAACAAATGAAAGACAATTTATAAGAGAATTCAAATTCGTCTCGAGAATTGGTATGTCCCATAATTTAGCGTAGCACAAAATAGATTATGCAACTGAAGCTGAGAAACCTTAACTTTAGGTTCCAAAGAAAGATCTTCAACCTAGATGTCTATAGAATTCAGGAACGATTTCAAGCACTCTCCGAATACTAAAAACAACCATTAGAGTAGTTATCATTCAATAATTAGTTAGGACTAGATTTGCACTATATAAGGAACGTCCAATTTTACGGTAAAATCTTCCCAATATGTTCTAGTCCCGTTGTTTCATATTATTTCTATGGATTATTTAGTGTCGTACGTGATATCACGTGCCATCGTGCTGCCTCTATAAGGGCGCTGCTAAACGGGCCACCCGCATTCAATAGTACAATGAACGGTATAGGAAGGATATTGCCGTGACTGACGGGTTATATTGCCGTGACTGACGGGTTATATTGCCGTGACTGACGGGTTATATTGCCGTGACTGACGGGTTATTTTGTATAGCGATACATAGGAGAGAGGTTTAGGTAAATTATTAAATAGCAATCAGAGTTATTCGACTTTTAATTATTGTATGCTTGGGTCATCTTACAAGCATATCATGGAATCTGTAACAAAGAGAGTATATAAATCAGATACCAATGTAACTGTCTTTATAGGTAACAGTTTGAATGTAAAAAGGTGACATCACAGGGTGTGTAACGGAGTTGATACAGTTGAATTGCAATAAAATCATATTGTGTGCTTCTCCATATTTAGAAAAATTGACTAGTAGACAAAATAATTATATTCATATGCTGAATAAACATGTTCATTTCCTTGTCAGCCATTACAGTGAAAAATTAGTTTTTTGTGACATCGACATTTTTCAACATCAATCAAGAAGAAAATCATTCTATGCAGTCGGAGGATACATCTGGTTTCGGTCCGACTGCTCGCGAATATGTTCTTCTTGTTTAAGTCTTTTTAGTTCGCTCTTTAAGCAATCGTCGGGTTTTTAGATGTTTTAAATTAAAAAAAATATGTCAGTTTTCCTTATGTTGTGCTAATTTCTTATCATCGGTCTTCTTACACGATCCTGAAAGCATAGACAAAGTGACAATTGCTGAACAGTTTAAAATCACCTCTGTCGAAGCCTTCTTGACACTTCTGACACACTGAACACAAACGCTGAGTAGACTTCATCTAACGTTGTCTTGTTGATATTCAACAGCTGTATTTTCTCCTTATTACGAAACCTGTAACAAGAAAGCACTTCTGCTTAAACAATCGCAGAACTTCGTATTTGTCATAAGTAGATAAGATTATTACAGTTATTACAATCGACCGCCGACCGCTGTGGGTGTCAGAGTTATGTCAAGACTTCGCACACACCATTGTGACCGCACTTTCATTTTTTATCTAGGTATTTGTTTTCGCATTTTCTCACACTGCGGCCTTTGACATCCTGATATATTATACAGTGATGTGATGAAGAGACACTGTGATTTAATATTACAATCAAACGTGTAGAAAGAAAGCTTTCGAAATGAACGATTCACATTGCATTGCTTAATTAAATAAGTTCCTACTTAAATAAGCCGGTATTTTAAACTATAATCAAGAAGGTAAGAAGAAGCTGCAGGTTTGAAAAAGACCTCCGATTTTCTACAAACCACATCGTCTAAGTAGTAAAACTGAGACTCATTTGATATTAAAAAAATAAAAACTACCATACAAACCAGTTCGTTTCATTTGATTCCCACATTGAATGTCAATAAGTACTGACAAGACTGTAAAACCATTCCTTTAATAATGAAGACCTTTACAAAAACAAATCAGATGCAGAAACCGAACTTACAGATTAACCATAGGTCATCAATGATGTTCTACAAATCAAACAATTTTTAACCCATCCTTCGTCCTTGATTACACAAATGCCAGAATCCCAAGAATCCTCTCAAAAGATCTTGCATTTATTTTATCCTACTTAATCTTTACATAGTATAAAACAAAGTCGCTCCCGCTGTTTGTACGCTTAGATCTTCCAAACTACGCAACGGATTTTAGTGCAGCTTTCAGCAATATATAGATTTATTCAAGAGGAAGGTTTATATATAGTTCACATGCATATTATAGTAGAGAAAAGCCGATAAATTCAAAGATTTGTAATGTGATGTCGTAACAAACATATTTTTGTGCGCTTCCATTGCAAAAGCTGGCTAAACTTACGAGGTACATCAAATTAATGTAGGTACTAGGGAATTGTATATCTTAAAAAGATCGATAAAAAGGTTCGCATGGTAGATGTTTATATCCTAAGGATAACTCACAGTAACCATTTTTATCTATTACAAAAAAATATGGTTATTTACCAAGCTATTTTAAACAATACAGTAATATTCCTTGTCCAATTGAATACATTAGATACGTTGTACATTTCATGTGGATCAAAATTGCCCTTTACAGCATATCATTAAAATAAATATCTTATGAGTTACCGCAAAATAAAAAACAACGCTCACGAAAATAAATTCAAGCGGGCGGGCCTCACACCAATGACGGGATCCTACGAAAGAAAAAACGTGGTAGGTATAATACCTATGTTCTACTACACGTGCAAAGCCGGGGCGTATCGCTAGTAATATTATAAATTTGAAAGTTTGTATGTTTTTTACTTAAACATGCAAAAACGGCTAAAAGGATTTAGATGAAATTTTGTCACTTAGATGATTTATAACCTGGATGGAATAATATATATACCTATATACTTTTTATCTAGCTAAATGACATAGCTTACAAGAGACAGGGGAGGAACCATGAGCACAGGCTGAAATCACGAGCGTTAAAGACTCACAAACTACCAGGCGACCAGAATTAAAAAGAAGTACAATTTTCGATATTCATGGGGCCAAAGCCGCAGGCAAAAGCAAGAAGTTAATATATCAACTGTAATGGGAACGGATCTGATTTGACATTTTCTGTATCAAATGAAGCGAAATCAGATTACTGGGAAGTTTATGATAGGTTACAGCGTTTACCTAGGAAATGGCAAAGGTTCTGAGATATTAACCTAAGTGACCTTAGTAAATCGTTTTATTATTGTGTCGAAAGGTATTATTGCAGCAATATTTGGTTGGTGGGAATTCTGGCGATGATTCGAATGTATCTGTCTGTTTGTATTAAGCACACTAAGTAAAAGTCTTCCAACTTCTGTAATGGCAAAAATATTGCCTAAGACGTTATTGCTCTCACCACAATTATTTCCTCCGTGATCACCTGTAGTGCTATTCTCTAAAGATACAGCGATGAACATGATAATGTCGTTTAGTCTAGTTTAGTTTTGCGCTGCGCTCAACGCTGTATCCTTAGAGAATATTACCTTACTACTGGCCACTTATTTTATAGATCATTCGGAGACCCATTATCAATATGACAATTTCATAACGTGCTTTAAACAAACTTATAACAATACATGGATAATAGACAGTAGCTTTGATTACCTTCAGTTTATAGCCTTTTACAGATTTCCTAACGCAAATAAACTTCCACAGACCTCGATCAAATTCTTACGAAACACATTTTCTAGATTGAACGGGTTACATAAAACACACCTGAAGTATTTGTTTTTCCTTATTGCATTTCTACTTGTCTTTTTAATTTATTCATCTATTTTAATTTAATTAAAATGTTTGGGTATAATATTAGTACCCGCCTTCGTACAAATTGCATGCTATTAAGGGGTTTTTAGTTTAGGTTTAGGTTTTACTCACTGCGATTAGATGTTATATGCCTTCTAAGGTTTTAGAAGTTAGAGTCTGATTAAGACAAAGTGTCGAGCTCGAAGGGAAAGTTTAATAATGTCAGTACCGATCATCATCACGATCTTCCTTCTGCGCTTTGCTCATATTATCTTTTTAATCCTTACCTCACACGCATGGGTAGTGAGAACTGAAGTCAGAAAATCTGACGACTGACCAAGAGGTATCCTGTAACCCAGTTACTGGGTTTTGGAAGTAAGATAGGCTGTCGCCCCATGTAAAATATTGGTGAAAGCTGCATCCGGTTAAACTCCGGAAGATGACTTCTATATAATTAGGTATATAGTTGGGAAAAGGCTAGGCAGACTAATTTCTTCTGTAGATACCAAAATGAGATGACCGCCGGTTTTTATTTTTTAGCAAACTGCAGTGAGCCATCAGAATCCAGCCCTATTTAACGGTTCTTTACTTTTCTCTGCTTAGTTTGAGTAAGGGAGAACAAGCACACATCAACGCTCTATATCTCCCATACTCTTGCATAACAACGCCCATTACTAATGAATTACAAATAGTCAATAACCACCGTTGACCTACAAATACTGTCTCCCGCCTTTTTTGTGTACTTTAAACTAGATGCCTTCAATAGGTTACGTAAAGAGTCAAACAGTAGTTTATGAGAACTATCTTTGAGTGATGTTATTAAAACTGAAATTAAACGGATGTTTACAGCCGGATTTGCGAATTAAGTACGGTTTTTATTACTCTGTGGTTTGATTGTGGGTTATGTCAGACTAGCTGCTACCCGCATGTATATTGTTTATATAGATTCCATTACTGACATTTTATTATTTCTATTTTTTTAATCAACCTATACCAACCCATTGCTGGGCAAAGATCTCCCACACAGCTTTCCATTCTTCCCTATTACTTGCCAGCTCCTGCCAATCGCCCGTAAATGCCTCTGAGTCGTCACGCCAGCATTTTCTAGACCTCGCTCCACCCCACGCCGGCTCCCACTGCGTGACGATTTTGGCCCATCTATCGTTATGCATTCTGCATATATGACCCACCCAATCCCACTAATATATATTACATCTTTGGTCGCTGAGCTTCATACTCAATATGCTACGCTCCATCGCCCTTTGTCATACCTTGAGTTTCGACTTTTGAGACTCGGTCAAAGACCAAGTTTGAGCTCCGAAGGTTAGGATGGGCAGGATTCACATGTCGATGAGCTTGCGCTTCAAGGATAAGTGTAGGTCTCCCTTCATCAGTGCCTGAAGAATAGGAAACATTTATAATTAAGGTAGAAAACTTCGCGAACTTAGTTGAAACTTAAATTTTCAGAAATATTTGATTAGATACGAGCTTCTGTGGCATTCCAATACAAAACGGTTATAATATTAGTTTTCGGATGATTTAAGGTCTATCCATACATATCAGGGCCGTGCCCGGGTCGTAGATGGACCGTGCCCCGTCAGGGGCTCAAAAAATATCGTTGTGTACATTTTATATGAACTCGTTCACACACGTCCGTGCACGGGCCAATAAGCTTCAATTATTAGGCCCAGCCCTGTCACGTCCCGGGCACGGCCCTGATATGTGTGGATAGACCTTTACTTACCTATATTAAACATTCCGTATTTTACTACATACTTTGTTCGTAAAATCCCTTGCTTCTTCCCTAAGTAATGATCGAAACTTTATTCTTAACTTTTTCCCCCATTTCTTGCAAAGTTAACAAACTTTACTTACTGTCTTACGCAGTAAACTAAGTCAAAACATTCGTAAATATTACATAACCTTAGATCACGTCTAAACTTACTTCTGCCTCGATGTCACCCTGAGTTTCCCCTCTCATTTTCAACAAAGTTTTCCGCTATAAAAAATAACCCACTTGTGTAATGGTAGATACGGTCAACATAGCGAATTTCATCTTTATTGCTGCGATCAATTTCATATGCGCTATCTATTTCAAATTCTTGCTACTACTGATGTGCAGTTGGCTGTTTGGAGTGCCGGGTAAGGCTTCTGTATGTAAGAACAGGATCTTGATGATTAACTATCATTTCGGCCGAAAGATGGCCATTGCTGGAAATAGGCCTCCCTCAATCGTCGCCACGCCTGTGCGTTTCGCATCAACCGGTTTGCCGCAGCCTTGACCAGGTCGTCGCTAAACTTAGAGCTTAGCCTTCCAAGTTCCAACGCTGCGTCTTCCGGTACGCGGTCGCCACTCCAGAACTTTTCGATCCCAGCCATCCGTTCTGCGAGCAATGTGCCCTGGCCACTTCTCAAGTTCTCTATAAACACATAACCTAAACTTATATCATATAGAGGTGTATTTGTTTGTTTAAGTTTCTTTTTAAAATGTGATTTCCGGAAGTACTTATCCAGTTACGATAATTCTATCTCTGATGAAAGCTACAGTATTGTTGGCTGCTTTTGATCCTGGATAGTACATGATTTGTGTGTGATAGACCATAGGGAGACGCCGGGTGAAAGGCTAGTGCACCAATAAACAAAACCTAGTCGTGCGTGAATATGATAGCACGATGTACTAAAATAAGCTGATGATGAATTGCTAAAACATAAAAACACTACAAAGAAAAAAATAACTTCAATTTCGGACATGCGATTGCACCAATCCCGAGAGATTTGCCGTCAGTTATTGAAGAGTTTTGTTATATATATCCAAAGTTCTTTATCAGATCTTTGTTCGAATTAAAATGGGACCACATGAGAAGCACCAGCTTTCAAATAAAAAAAAGGAATCATCAAAATCGGTTAACCTAGTATCGAATTAAGAACTTACTGATTTTTTAAAGAAAAAAATGCCAAGTCTAAGGTACTTTATCCTCTTGACATACAAAACTCACCTTCGGAATTTATTTAATAACTTTATCTAGGCAATAACTATTTCCTTTAATTTCAGATTACTCATTAATCGATTACAGGCTTGTGCTATTTTGATTAGGTCCGGATATCCGTGACTTTACACTTACAATACATGCCAAAACCCATTTAGACTAACACAAGCACAACATATTGGGCGTACGCTATGACATAACGGAGATTATCGAGAGCTGAAACATAATTAACTTTATGTACTACAATAATGTATTTAATTAGAAGGAGTTTATTTATATACTATTGGTTTGTTTGTTATGTAATGTAGGTTACTGTAGTGTCATTATTTAGTTTTGATAACTTGCTTCTTTATTTGTTTTATTTACACAAAAATCAATAGTATATGTCATACCAGCCTACTTGCGTAAGAGAATTCGGTAAGGAAAAGGGTGTGACGCCATCAATAGACCAATCCACTTACACAATTAGGGTGTTAACCGTAAAAACGGGACCCTATTACTAAGATTCCACTGTCCGTCTGTCTGTTACCTGACTGTATCTCATGAACAGTGATAGCTAGACAGTTGAAATTTTCACAGATGATGTATTGTCGCTATAACAACAAATACTAAAAACAGAATAAAATAATTATTTAAGTGGGGCTCCCATACAACAAACGTAATTTTTTGCAGTTTTTTTGTGATAATGGTACGAAACCCTTCGTGCGCGTGTCCGACTCGGGAACCTTTCTTTCTTCTATTATTTTGTCTGCCTAGCTGCTGGTAAGATTAGTGAGGATTGGTGTCCCAAAAATGTTAGCTACTAATGATTTTTTGTTATGAAGATGGAGCGCGCTTGACTAGAAGTAATCTATTTACTCTCGAAGTCTCGACCTCATATCAAATAAAAAGTCAAGATGGAACGTTGCAAATAATAAGGTCACGCCGGTTAAAACTACGCCTTGCCGTATACATACACAATTACACGCACACACGTAAAAAAGGTAACTGTAGGCGAGCAACAAATGCTTCCCAGCGAGCCCAGCATTCACCTTCGAGCAAAACTATGAACGTTCGAGTCGAACCATTCCCTTGCGAGCTTGGAGCATTCGAATACGATCTCGTTAAATTTCATTCATTCGATAATACGATTGACCAAGAAGGTCACAAACACTTAAGATCAAGGAACTGTTCCTTGCTTACAAGTGGTCAGTAATATTCCTACATACATATATACTCACTCATTTCATTATCTGAGTGCTGGCTTTCGAATGCGAGCCGTTTCGGCGAAAATCGTTGCGACGTCCACAGCGGCCGAAGTTCGCGCTTGCGTGCAAGCTTTGTAACGCTCGGCTCAACGTCCACACCACTCGAATATTCGACGTCGAATGCTCATTACACGTGAATGCTCTCAGTGAGGACGCTCCTTAAGGCGTAGTTTTAACCAGCATCACCTTGTTGTTTGCAACGTCCCGTCTTGAGTTTTTATTTGATCTGTGCTCTCGATTTGTTGATGATGATCCCCAGTTTATAGCTACATGTTATGGAGCTGTCTGCCTTAAAACAACAGCTCCGGCAGGGAATTCCACTCCTTAGCTGCTTGCACAATAAAAGTATTCCTTAAACGTTTTTTACGTGAAATGTCCACCATGTATCGGTAAACATGAACCTACAAATTAAGTATGTTGCCATATGTATAAGTTCTATTGTAATCCATTGGAGGTTTGCTGATTCAGAGCATCTGTACTGGAACGCAACCTCATAAGGAACTAGTAAGTTTGAAGTAATCTGTCTACATTATGTAATTTTAAAATCAACAGGAATAGTCAACTCTGTGTCGACACCTGGCACACTTTGCTAACAGAATATTCTTCCTCATAACAATATCAATACGATTACCAAACTGAAGCCTAAGTCAGGGATGGTAAACCAGTGGTAACCACATCACTAGTGACTTGGCATACTACAAAAAATATAGTTGCTGGTAAGATAAGTGAGCTAACAAAATGCTTTTTAAGATTATTTTTATATCCCACGCAAAACTTGAAAGAAAGCCAATTTGCCGATGACGGCTTCGTTCTTTCGGTCTGCATGATATTGATTTGGTCGTTGTGTTGTGCGCAGGGAATATTATTCCCTATAGGTACCTACAATAAAAATTTATTTGAAAAAAATATTTATTTTAGAGGAGATGGAGAGCAAGGAAAAGAAAAGTTGATGCATTTTGTTGAGGTGCACCTCAAGTGACATGTGACAAGATCATAAATAATTATTGGTGGACTAGCCAGCGGCTTCGCCCGCGTAAAAGATGGAAACCAGAATAAAAAGTTTCCTATGTCAAAATTGGTTCAGCCGTTTGAGCGTGAATAAGTAAGAAACATACAGAGTTACCTTCGTATTTCATTAAGAGTGAGCGTTCTGAATTTATTTTAACCGACTACCCGAAAAGGAGGAGGTTCCATGTTCGACTGTATGTATGTTTTTTTTTTATTTGTCTACACCGATTTCTCCGTCAATTGTGGACCGATTTAGAAAATTCTTATTGCGTTTGAAACGGTATACTCCCGAGGTGGTGAAGTGGAACTGATGAAGAAGACCATACATGGGCACTGGAACGATAAGTATGCCACGGGTATAAGATATCGCGACTATGATGAAGCAAATACTTGGTATATAGCAAATACTATAAATAAATGGTACTGATGAATTCAAAACTTTATTAAAAAACAATACGTCCTTAAGACACCGACTTCCGAAAAGAAAGTTTATTTATTTATTATGCCTTTTTTTCCCAGTTGACAGATTATTTTCGATATATTGGCACTAGATGCAAAAAGGTTCACTACCTCTATCGTATAGCCATCTAATCTGTACACAAACACATTGCTTGTAAATACGATATTAAATCGTGCGCTAGCGTCGCCCTGCGGCGGCGCTTACATGAAACAATTGTTTATTCTTATGACGTGTATTGTGTCATGAAAGATGCCAATTTGTTGTTGTTATAAATTGGAATTTGATTGTGTTTATTTGTTTGATTGAAATTGTTTATTGCAGGCTTTTAATCCGTGCCTAGACATGTTAAAATTTTAGAATAGTTTCAGTGATCTGATTTCAATTCATCAGATATTTGGTAGTATTCTCGATGTAGTTTACCTGTCATTGAAGCTTACCTGGTTTTTTTAAGCCAGGACATTAACACCAGTGACGTGGAAATGTGAGAAAATAAGGCCTCTAGCTACATGCTAAAACAAATCACAATGTGCTGCCACTACTTTTTAATAAGACCCATTTCAAACTAAATTAACGTTTATTTCTAACTTTCTGTCTATGGGTCATATTCAAAATAATTGTAATAATTATACTGTCATAGTGTCCAACCCAATTATTTTTATAACGAGATACAACTGACTAGAATTTCATAAACAAACAGATTAAATGTTTATTTGAATTTAATAAAAAACAACGAAACATTTCATATAGCTAAACAATTCATTAAAAAAAAAATGAAACCAAACATTGCGTAGATTCCGTTTCATACAAGTACTCAATGTCCACGTCTTTGACTGTTAACTAAAAAAAATAATTTAATTATTAACTATTACACAAAGGTTAAAAAAAAAACTATATTTAGAGAATACTGTTTAAACTTTCAACACTTCACTAAACAAAATATAAAATACTATTTATTGTTCTTCAAATTTAATTTATTAATGAGTCTCCTGATTTTACACATATCTGTTATTCTTCTCTGTTATGCTATTTTAACATTATTTCCATGGTAATAAAGAAATTTGATATACTGGCAAAATTAGTCCACTACCTGTCACTACACGACGTAAAAATAAATGATCGGCCATTTTGTTCAATATAGTTTCTCAGCTCGTTTCGTTGTCGAAGAAAATTAGACTTTTAAAAGTAAATATTTAATGTGAGACGTTTAAAATAGCGGTAAGTAAGTTTACTGTTTTATTACCCATACTAGGAAATAACTGTATTGTGCTAATTGTTATAAATATAAAATATTCGTATAACATTTAAATGAATGTGGAAATAAATAGATTTGTAGGTTAGACACGTGCAATTAATTCATATACGTTATTTTATCCATCACTTTTTTCTGTTACGTAACAGATATGAATGATTAGGCGTTATTCACATAGTGTCATATATGAATTAATGATAATAAAATATTATTCAACTTACTGCACCGCAGGTTAGCCAAAACTTTTTTTTTTCTTTTTATTTGAAGTATGTATAGGTAGTGATAGTGGTGATGGTATTCTACTATCCCAGGTGTTTCAATTAGATCATTGTTAATTATTTATTTTACAAATGTATGCTATAGGAGGCTGATCGAATATCTAAATTATCAGCAGTAGAAGGAAATGAGATTGGATTTTTGCCGGACTACTCAGATTTGATTCCAAAATTCAAAACTAAATGTCACGAGTTCTGGAAAAAACATTTTGATGAAAAATCGGAAACAAAAGGAATTTGGTATAAAACCATTCAGCATGAGCCTCCTCGTTATCTTTGGTTTGATGATGGCAAACTAAGTAGATATTATGTGAAAATAGCATTAAGACTCCGATCGGGGCACTATCCATCGGCAAAGTTTGCGTTCTTGATGAAAAAAGTCGAATCACCAAATTGCATTACTTGTAACAAAATCGAGGACGTACAACATTTGTTGATGGATTGTGTTAAAAATAAGATTGAGAGAGAAAAATTGGAATGGCAGTATGGCTTGAACAAGTTGGATATTGGCTTAATTCAGACGATATTATCATGCCCTAAGTCTGATCTAGCAAAACAACTTTGTAGGCTGGCAGTAATCTCAAACCCGTAATGTTTATATTTCTTTTTAATTTATATTGTAAAGAGCATTAGTGCGGTATATTGTTTAAGGTACAATGGGGTTGACGTATCCATGTGGATAAAAACCCCCAAACTAATAATAAAGATAAAAAAAAATAAAAATAAAAAATGTATGCTATTTAAACTTGCCCTAATCATTCCTTTCTGTTATTTTTCTGTTACAATAAAATAATATTCATATTTGTTTCCTATCCGTAACTTACAATTATTTTGAATATGACCCCTATATGTACACTTACACAACATACAACGAAATATACAAAAAACAATACACACAATAAACAATACAAAATACAACGTAAAAAGAAAGAGTGTCAAGTGTCACACACAATAAAAAGATAAAAACAATAAGATACCACTGCCAACACAGAAGAAGCAATACAATAAGTTTGACGAGGAGGAACTGCACTTTACCGCACCTTTTTTAATTTGACAAGCCCAAAGTAGGTATTCCCCAACAAGTACAACGCCTGAACGCCAAAATCAAAAGTGGCGACCACCAGAAAAGCGCCAAGGCAATGAGACTTGAAGAGACCCGGCGAAATGATTCAACTGCTTTGGATCCTGGAACAAGACTTATCTGAAGAAGAAGTAGAAGAAGAGTAGTGGAAAAGTAGAAAAACATAATTCCCTTCATCTTTTCCCATCAAATAGGAGACAGAAAACACCTAAACCAGATATGAAGATAGAAGATGTATTCTTATCTAAATCTTTGTACCAATAGCGATGTTTGCTAAGTAGAAAAATGATAATTCTATTTAGTCCATCAGTGAGATTATCAAATAATATTGGACACGTATTTTTTTCTTTACCAAATCAATACAAATTGACGGAGATAAAGCGCATCAAAGTTCAGCTGTAAAGTGTAGTAGGGGTTTGTGACGTCACTATGTCAGTATACAGTGTACTAACGGCGTGACATCACATGATATTTCAACGCATTATATCGTCGTCAATTTATGTTTATGTGTCAAAAGAATAATTACGTGTCCAATATTTTTTTTTAAATCTACCTGACGGACAAAAATCTAATTTTCAGTTAGCATCCCTATTGCAATTAATACAGAAACAAAATTATTCTACTCCGTCGTAGCGGGAAATAAACGACGCTTTGAAAAGTTAAAAGGGCAAGTGGCCCACGACCGATGAAAGGTTTTTCTTAATTTCGATTTGGCTCGGTTTCACCTTCCATAAAGATTTACCATAGTTGTTAAGATGCTGTTAAAGTAAATGCTTTGAAACATAAGAAGGGTCGGTGTCGAAACAGTATTGTATATGTGAACAATGCACATGGTTGCAATTCGTGTCGGATTATCTACAGTACATAATTTAGTGTGTTTTCCCTTTTTATTTACATTTTTTGGAACTGCATAGCTTTTTAGTGATAAGTAAAAGCGTAGTTTGATAGTATTGTTTGTAGGCTGTAGAGTTTCTCTATCTCTACAACCGAGGATAATGCTATTTTTAAAAGACTTACAAAGGGGAGGAAGTTATCAATTTTAAAGTCAAAAACAAAGAAATACAACCAGAAACACCGACTTCTAAAATTAAAGATATTTTAAAGTGTGTAGTATTTTATAATTATGTAGGATTGTAGGTAGGTGTTTAAAATCGATTGAATTTATTTATTATATTTATACGTTTTTACCTTCTTTTCACCATAACAGCAGATATTCAAATTTATCAGCAATTACTTGTTGCATGTCCATGTTGGGATTATATTGAACCCCCAACGAAAAAATAGAGGCGTTATAAGTTTTACGTCTATTGCTGTGTATCTGTGCATTTGTGTGTCTCTCTGTGGTATCGTAGCTCCTAAACGAATGCAATGATTTTGATTTCGTATTTTTTGTTTGAAAGATAACTTGGTCGAGAGTGTTGTTAGATATGTTTGATGAAAATCTGTTCAGCCGTTCAAAAGTTATGCGCATTTTACTATATGAAACAGGGTATTTTCGCAAGTTTAAGAATGGTACGCGTTATAATTACGTGTTTCGATGGATTATCGATCGAAGCGTGTCTACTACTAGATAAATTATTTAGTTTAAAAAGCACGAGTATGTATGTATGTATGAGAGCGTCGATGTGTTTTTTAATTTATACTTATAGGTAACTATGAGATGAACGAATAGATAGATACTCTCTTCATGAATCATGACCCTCATATAACCAGGTTACACAAAACTACATAACATCAAGCCTCTACTCCCGAAGGTTAGGTAGAAACGCCTTGAGTAAACCTACATATCACCAGTTATGTATAAGTACTGTCGTAGGGGGCAAGTCTATTATCATGAAGCGGACACTCCAGGCTGCTACTAAGTATCCCGATTGAAAAAACCCAATAACACTCAAGGCGCTACCCCGAGCAAAACGCCCGCGCTAGCCGTTTTTCGTGCAGTTTTTAGGAGCTATCTGCTCGTTATTCAAAATGAAATATCAACTAATAAAAATACATTAAATTTCTACATATTATTGATTCCAAAATTGTAGAAGTCTTTTTTTTTTAAATGTAGTATATGTTTCACTAATCTCCTTCCAACAAAACCATAAAAATGAGAAATAATGATTGATAGCATGCATCTCCTCGTAAAGTGTTCATTAATATTTTTTTGTACTAACACAATGAATAGACAATTTGATAACGAACATTTTGGTAGATTTATTTTTTTCAAAAGACCAATATTCGATTTTATAAAGAAGTTATTCTAAAATCTAGGCGTATTCATTACTGTAATTCATGCGCCACGAGTGCCGCTAGGCCAATAGGAATGCTCAAATCTCATGCTGATTTTTTGGTCAGGGTACGGCCTTACCTCGGCCCGGGAATCGAAACCTGTACCTCATACTCAGTAGACCAATGTGATCAATGTGACCAATGATCATTTTACGTAAATGAGAGTATTTGAACATGAATCTAGTCATAAGATTACAAAGTCAACCCAAAAAAATCTGAAAGAAGTACTGCCCCCCACCACAAGAACCAATTTACATTCCAAACAGATGAAAACTGAAAGTGCAGACAAGCCCACAAACAAGCTAGGTGCACACTAAACTGTATGTTTTATTAGCCCGAGGACACACCGACCAGGCTGTGGTACCACTGCGACACTTAATAACAAGGTAAGCACACTACTTAAGAATTAGTTCTTACTGCTGTAATAATATGGAGAACAGATTTCCTCGGGGAAGTTTGCTTCCTTGTTGGTCTGTTAACGTCAGAGGAGGGACTGGCGTAGCGAAGGAAGTTTGTTGTGTCAGGGTGACGGCATACAAACCCAAGGGCGGACCCAGGATTTTTTTCTGGGAGGGGCACAAGGGGCGGACGGGCAAAAAATCAACAATAACTGTTAGAAATAAACTTGAAGTATCATACTTAAAGTTTATTTCTATAAGTTCAAGTATGTTTAGTAAAGACAGTTTTCTTTTATGTTTCCTACTAAAGATGTCTAGCACTTCATTAGCGTCCATTTTTGTCGCAACGTCTTGATGGAAATGCATTAAAGCCAATCCATTCAAACGCTCTTCTGTCATGCTGTTGCGAAGATTGTTATGACTTTAATCGGCGTAAGTCGGAGAAAGATCGCTCGCCAGTGCTAGTAGTTACTGGAAACGCAATTCCAGTGACTACTAGCACTATTCCGCAATATATTTTAACAACTCTGATAATTTGATTTGCTTCTTAGTATGTACTGTGATGGAATCTCCACAGTATAGTCATCGGCACGTAACTTGGCAAGAGTCGTTAGATGCGCAGAAGTCGTTTTTTAGGTCTCCTTGGTAGTGAAGCGGGACGCGGGGTACAAGGTCGCGCCGATCCGAGCGCGCGATTGGTGGCTCAGTCGACCCGCGCCTCCCGCACCCCGTCCTCTTTCCGTTCGCTCCCGATTACACTTGCGTGCACGAAAGTTGTACCCTTTGTTTTTGTTGAGTTTTTGTTAAGTTAGTTTTTATTAGGAGAAGTTGTTATTGTTTTGAATTTAGTTTTTATTACGAGTGTTACTGTTTTATTTTGATAACAATGCCATAACTTTTACTATATTTTCTAATATTTTTTTAACTTGTAACTGCATATATTTTATTTATAACACCTAATTAACTTCACGAATTCTTCTCCTTTATTTAACTTTCTTCTAAACATACATGTTTAAAAATAAATGATGGATATAACCATTGAAAAATGACAAGAAATAAAAGTGACCACTTTTTGGTGGCATAAGTGTACGATGCGCGAACTTACCCCCACTACGCCAAAACCTTGCCGAGTTACGTGCCGATGACTATACACATAAATACCGTCTGGGGGGGGCACGTGCCCTCGTGCCCCCCCCCCCCCTTAAATCCGCCCTTGTACAAACCCTGTATGTATATGTCGGGTTTAGTCAATAGTACGCACGTCAAAACAAATCGCAAGCACGCCATCTGGCAGCAAAGCAAGAACAACTACGCATTGGCGCGCTTTTCCTAACCACTTGCGTGGTGGGGACAGCAGAATATAGCAGTTGACTAGTGACAGCCTTAGAGCTAAGACGTCGTAGAATTAGTGTCGACCCGTAATATTAGTAAGCACGATTGTAACTGTGAGTTGTGACTATTTGAATAAACCCAGTGTATAGAATAATTTGTGTGATTTCATTTTCACGATTGTATCCACCGACCTGCCCACACACGATGTCTTAACTTAAGGGAATACATCCTGACTTCCCGATGGTTTGCATCTATCGGCCACCCTTGATGCGACATATATTTTGTTGCTGTCTGTCCCAAAACTTTGTCTTATCCGACCGGAATAAATAGTATAAGAATACGGTGGGTATTCTTATTCTATTTTATCTTATTCAATATTATGAAAATAAAGCTGTTCCCCAGGGTATTAAATACGGGGTATCCGACCGGAATAAATCATCAATTCTTTGTTGAATATTACGTCCCAAAATATATCTAAGCTAGAAATCAGTTGGATAGTCTGGCTATTTCCATTTAATCGTTTTCCAGATATAATATACTTATAATTATGTCCTTCAAATATTGATAAGTGTTTCATAATAGATCGTTATGCCTTTCAGTAAGCTTTGTATAATACCAGTTCCATGAGAAAGCTAAGTAGTTTAGTAGATATTTATAGTTATTGGAATAAGTAAATTGATATGTAGGAGAGCCTAACATCTGACATCTGAATTATGAATTTTAAGTTGAGAACTTGTTAAACTCTAATTTGATTTGTTTTCTTACTAAAGTAGAGTTAAAGTTCTCAACTTCAAACTCAATTCAGATAACAAGTGGTAATTGTCATCATCATCATATTAGCCGAAAGACGTCCACTGCAGAACATAGGCATCCCACAAGCGTCGCCACCATGACCGGTCCCGTGCGTCTCGTATCCAGTGAATCCCCGCAACCTTCACCAGAGGCCTTAGTGCGAGTTTTTACTCATGTTCACTCGTGATAACTTAAACGATCTCGTATGTCAAAATGTATACAAAAAAGTGGTTTCTCCTTACCGCCACCAGACGGCGCTTATTTCGATACAAAATTATGTTTACGTTAACGCGATTGAGCGTGAGTAAAAACTCGCACTAAGGCTGCAGGTCATTAGCTACCTACTAGGAGGCCTTCCAACGCAACGTCTACGTCGTCGCCTCTCCAGAACTTTTCTGCCCCATCGGCCATCCGTTCTGCGGGCGATAATTGTATGGTAAGTGGCGAGTGGTAATTGTAACACCAAATAATTAAATACCTACACTATTACGGATTATGCTTTCTTCAAACTTTGTCTAAACAAAAAAAAGACATCTTCATCAAAAGTATACCAACTAAAGCTCCAAATATTACATAAGACAAATCACCGTACGCCTCACATGTAATACAAACTACAAACAGTACTCAATTATCTCCAGGAAATGTTTCAACTTTTGCTCCTCAACTTTTTATTGATTCAATATTAGATTAGTTATGCCTTCTAAAAAATCAATTCAAAACGTCTGACAGACTCAACTTCCTTCCTAAGCTCGTAAATCTTACTCAACGAGCGCTTAACAAACTATAGAAGCAAGTGATTGATATAAAAAACACTTTTACTTTGTTTTTCTTGCCCATATGTGGGTAGTTTTGAAGTAGTACTTTCGCTGAGCCATACATTCGATAAACAATCGTCATCTGTCTTCGTTATAAGAAATCAATTCGCGCTATGCCGTCGACAACCTTGATGCAAAGATTAAGATATAGAAACAGAGGGGACACTATAATACTTCTGAAAAGCTTCTGTAATACTTACAACGAGAGTTTTTTTTTGTTTATATAATTATTTTTTTTCAATTTATGCACACACACATAAGACATGACACTAAAAAGAATCAGAAAAATAGGTACAAAGGTGATGCTTATTTAAAAAAATTCTTCCAGCATAACTGCGAAAGGAGAGATGAAAAAAGAGATGTAGATAGTGTGAAGAGGGGAAATATAAACACAAAAAAATCACAAAATATAAACATTATTTATCCAAATCAAATCTTTTTATTATTTTTGAAGAAGAAATAGAAATATGCTTGGCAATGAAGGTGCTACAGTGAAACATTGTTAAACTTTAATGAGTACCCAGTACTTACTGGGTAAAATAAAAAAAAACAACTTAAATAATTTCGTGTATTGCATCCTTCCGTCGAAAGTATCAAGAAAAATAAGAACTTACAGAAAAATTAAAAGCTGAACGATTAATTTATCAATATCAAACCTGCCTTTGTCTAGAATGCTAAAATGCCTAAAATTCTAAAATGCATTTCATTTTTAAACTAATTAAAAAAAGCAGTAAATCATTAAATAAAACTATTTTACTATACTTTAAAAAGCAAACCTAGAATTAGATGTTACGGATTGTCCCATCAACGTATAATTCCTTACTCTACGTCGATAACTTTTTCTGACCGCTATTACACAGAGGAACATAATTCGATAATGGCTCAGTAATTGGTAGAAACTGGACAGCCACTGCCGGCAGCTTCGTTTTGGATGTCTTTGTGAGTGGAATGTGATGACGAGATGACCTCGTACTGTATAGGACAAAGTGGAATTGACAGGTGGGGAAATATCCTGCAATCGAACTTTAAGGGTTAATAAACGGTAATATCCGGTTAAGGGCCCTTACTGGTTGTGTCACAGTCATCTGACTATGATGAAAGGAACCAGTATAATGACATATTGGAGGTAAACTATCTTTTCAGAGAATAACTTTTTGTTGCCAAGAGCTAAGTCAGCAATTAGGTACAGTTAAGGATCAAAAGTGCAGTCACACTCTACATTCTTTTTGCAGAATTCTTTCAACGCTTCACGGTTAGTAGGTATAATCTATAATTTAATTTCTATATACAATTTTAAACAAGTTGTGGATAATTTAACTTCTTGTAAAACAATACAACACGGGCATTTAACGCGATGATTTTGATTATTTATTTATCTATTTCACCCGACGTTACGGCCGTAAATTCCCGTGATATATTGTTTTTCAATTATGAAACGCGAATGTTTTAAAGTTATTCTCATATATATAATAATTAAATTGGTATGATTTGACATTATTATATTATATAACTGCTTGACATTATTTTTAAAACTGGTTATTATATCTAAAACTGTTTTGGCACTTTATTGAATTTCACTTGAATTGACATTATATTGGGATCTGTTTGACATTATATTTCAATCCTGTTTTGACATTATTATGTTTTATAACTGTTTGACATTGTTTTTTAAACTGGATATTGTATTTAAACTGTTTTGGCACTTTATTGAATTTCACTTGAAGTAATAATTAATAATTCATAATAATTGTATGTAAACTGCATGTGTAGGTATATATTCAACACAATTTGAATTGTTTTATGAATAAATAAAATGAAATGAAATAATAATTTAACTTCTTCTACAAAAACTAGCCATTTGAATTTTGGGAGAGTAAGACCGCTCTTTTGACCCTTGATTGTAAATACATCGTTATTAATTTTAATAGTCCTGGCTGTCATGTTAACTAGGATCCCAGTTTAATTCAGCAAAAAATCTGTCCTGACTTTCTTATTTTGCCTTTCAGGTAAAGTCAGCCGCGATCAGCTTATACCGTAAATCAGTATAGGCCTTAGCTAGGCATTCTAACATAGAACTTAAAACTTTCTTAAAAACCTATCCACCAATTGCGCCACTCCTAACTAGGGTGTGTCAGCAGTAGTTACAGTTTTCACTTACACAAGTACTGCCCAATTATCTATCTACATATTGAACATCCGATCAATCTATCATTATAATTCATACTTCTAACGATGGATCGATTTACTGTATCGAATCTATGTGCGTACGCAACTGATTCACTTTTACTTTTTCAAACTTTTTTACGCAAATTGCGTTGTTATTCACCAGAATGGGTGAAAATGTATTATGTTTTAATTGAATCGATATTTTTATGGCTTCTAAAGATGTTTTTTTGCTGTGATTTATTGTGTTTTGATTATGAAATGGACTTTCGTAATTTAAAATTTCATAGTGCAATCGGAAGTCTACATTCCAGAGTAATTGGAGCTCACATATTGTTATGAAAGACTCTGTTAGATAAGGATGTAACCTTTTTCTCGTGAACTACCAATCAACAGTTAATTTTAATTATATCTTGTTCAAATACAGGCCAATCGATCTATCAGCTCCTGTATTCAATTACCGATGTTATGAATTATAGATTAGTTGTTATATAACAATGTGAAGACCAAATATCGGTCGCCATCTTGAATTAACTGTCACTTTAATGTCAGTGATAGATTCGACTAAGGATGTAGAAGATTGGCAATCAAGTACCGTGACTTATGCCACAACTGTAGATTTTACGACGCGATGGTGCGATGGTCAGCTTTCAATATATTCTCTCTGACACTTTAACATTGATGTGTGAAAGCTTGTCCGGCTAATACGAAAACACACCCAAATGATGTTCTAACACTAACGTTGGATAAATGGTGAATAGCAGAAATGTTAACTCTTTGTGATACATGTAAGAGGCTTTGCTAACAAGGATGATAAATTAAATCATATTAATTGAGTGGAGTGATAAATGGTGAAGAAAAAGAGTGACCGACTAGCGTACAAGGTGTGGAAGAAGAAGCATGATGGGCATACGATATTGTTGATATCGCGGGTAGAACCATGATGAGGGTGATACGGTAGCATGGGGATTAGCATCTATTTTGTTTATTATTAATATTTAATTTAATTTTTAAGTATTATCCGTTTCCGACGGCGTACGTGGCATCAACAGTGGGCCTTTTCAGAATATTAACGCAGCGTTATTTTCTTTTTGGATATCGCTGCACATGCTGAGATAGGACCTTTTTGGTCTTGTACGGGGTTTTATTTTTATTATTGTTTATTTTTTTGTTTTTGCTTATTTCTTGTGTCTTCTATGCGGGTCACAAATAAATATTTTTCTTTCTTTTCTTTATCTTTTCCACAAGAAAAATAAGGGTTTTACTCAGCAGTGAGCGAAATGCGGATGATGATGAGTGACAAACTTGACATCAAAACGAGGCTTTGTTATTAACAGCTTTGCACTAATCTATTTTGGACAAACTGTTACCTACTTCGGAAATAACTTCCTTTTCAAAATCAAAATCAATTTTTTTATTTCACATAGGCCTACATGGGCACTTATAAAACGTCGACAAAAGGTGCACGGTTCGGGTTGGTCGTTTCCTATGGAGAAGAACCGGCAAGAAACTCTTTAATTAATTATAATTAGTACTGCAAGTATTTTCAATAGTGTTGTAACAACCTGTACCGTTGAACAGTACACAAGTCGTATATTTTCGTCATGCGTGAACCTTTGGCAACAGCTTGACTCTTGAGTGCGAATTGCAAACCGAAGTACCTGCGTCTGTGAGGGCACAGGTTACGAGTAGCTCTTAAACTCTTCTGGCACAACTCAACGACTTCGGCATTGCATAAAATGTTGGTGCATTGAGAATTTGCGATAGATTCTTGGGACTTCGTAAATATTTTAGTTGAAAAACAGAATCAATACTGTCTGTGTTACCGGCCTAAGGCAAAGGGCCACCTGGTGGTCAGACGCGGGGTTCGTGAGTAACCCTCAAGCAAGTGAGCTCCTGTGAGCGAGCTGCATCTCCGGCACTTTCCTGGATAGAAAGTAGAGGACTACCCGTTGGATTAGTCTTCCGGCAACCCAGCTGTAGGCATTGGGTAGGTGCGTTGATTCGTATTCGAGAGGTGAGCGTGCTTGACAGCTCCGGGACCATTCTGGAAAAATGGGAGCCAGCTTCTCTGGCGTCCCTAGCGGGGATTGAATCCGCTAGCACCAACAAGGTGCGCTGGTGCCGGTGCTTGCGCTAGTGCTGGCGTGCTGGGGTGCGTGTTGTGAGCGGCTTTACAGCTCCGGTACCATTCTGGATAAATGGTAGTGAGTAATCACGATGCGACTCACATTTTCTCTTGAGTACCAGGGGCGAGTATTCTGGAGGCGTGACCTACCGAAGATGGTCCCAGACGCCTCGTAAGGGGTTGCCTGGTATAGTGTGCCATCTTATATACCGAAAGGTGGGAGAAGGTGGCCACTATAGAAAATCTTAGTAGTTTTAAAGGGGGCTGTCCCAGAAGTGCATGACTTTCATAAAGGATTACAAAAAACGAACGAGATACAATAAAGTCGCCTTTTGCCTTGTATGGATGACATAATAGTCTCATAAAAAATAAATATTTATTACATATTGCCAGTGCCTATTACTATAGTGACTCTCGCCAAATCCGCAGAACCTTTTTGAAGATCTACCAATAGATTTAGTCTCTCCCTACAAAGTACAGAAAGTTCTACTTTAAGGGCCTACATGCGCTTTAGTGCCGTAAAACGGTAACTTTCTAAAGCATACTCCTCAGTAACAGCTAGGTTAAAAGGTTTGAAAAAATTTTTTTTTTATTATTGATTCATGTACATAATTTTGGACGCAAGGTTTTTTCGTGTAACTAATAGTTTTGCTTTAAAAAATAATTAACAACACGATTTTTTTTCGCAACTTTTGGAAACTCTTCCAAAACGACTTGGATGTTTAAAAATATTTTTATACAGAAAAATTTATGGCTGGAATTTATTCATACCTAACATAGCATTTGTAAATCAAATAATATTTTGCAAACAAAACTATTTAAAAGGAGATTCAATTTTGATATTTTGGCATCGAGCGGGCGCACGGCCAGTACTGCGTTACATTGGGGCGTATATATCGCACATTATCACCGCATTTCAGGGGGAAATAAATTACTACTAGCATTTATGAGCGGAATTTATTTTTAACCGACTTACCAAAAAGGAGGAGGTTCTATGTTCGACATTATGACATTTTTTTTTTTTTTACCGAATTAGAAAATATTTTTTTGTTTCAAAAAGTATGTTTCAAAATTGGTCCCATTTTACAACAGAACTCTTCAAAAAATTTCGGCAAATCTCTCGGGATTGCTACAATCGCATATCTGTTTATTGTTTATACCATTTCATAACATAACATCACGCCAGTACGCTCTTAAGGGGTACGCAGATCTCTCATTTCGCCGGTTGTGTTCTAGTTTCATGATATTCGGGTAATCTATTCTGGTGTTATAGGTACCTTACTAATCAACTTGCCTATTAGGTAGGTACAACTAAAAAGTGAAAAATAAAAAACTTTTTACCCGACTGCCGAAGGAGCGTAATATGTTTATCTGTCTATGTATGTATGTATGTTTTTTCCTTTGTGGCGTTCTAGAGACCAAACGCGTTGGCCGATTTTGATGATTCTTACGTCAATCGATTCTTCTTAACCCTGCGAGTGTCACTGGCTACACTAAAATTGTAAAAGAAAAAATGGCGGCTTTTGGGCGCCATTTTGTGGGGGATTTTTTTTTTCCTTCCAAACACATCGTGTGGGGTATCAAAATAAAGGGTTTTAAGAGGAGATTTCAAAAATATATAACACTTATATGTTTAAATGTACCTATTTAAAAAAATATAACTAACTAAAAAGTTGTAAATAAAAAAAGTTATTAAAAAAAAACAAAAAACCTGACTGCTTAAAAAGCGAACTAAAAAGACGTAAACAAGAAGAAAATCATGCTGTGCAGTCGGAGGATACATCTGGTTTTGGTCAGCCAGCTCGCGAATATGTATCCTCCGACTGCACAGCATGATTTTCTTCTTGTTTACGTCTTTTTAGTTCGCTTTTTAAGCAGTCAGGTTTTTTGTTTTTTTTATTAACTTTTTTTTACAAAAAAATACTACCGACTTCCAAATAAAAACGACTTAAGTCGGTGTCCTTAACGCAGAAAATTGGTACCAACGAAAGACGCCGACTTCTAAAAATAAAGTTATTTTTCACTTTCTTTATAATTCAATGGTGTCAAATTTTTAACCATCCTTTATTTGGTAAATTCTTTATCATCATCATCATTTCAGCGAAAGACGTCCACTGCTGGACATAGGCCTCCTCCAAGCGTCGCTACACTGATCGGTCTTGATTCTTTATCAACCCAATGAAATACCTATAGATATACTTATCGTATCAAAAACTAGTTCTTCAGTGTGCTAATCAGATGACAACATCACGATGAACTCTCCATTATTGCTAGTGACATGATTGATATACAATAGAGCTATGCACACTCATTAGAATATTTAGAGCGGAATCCGAGACGATGGGCTCATTGAAACTTAAGAACTTTTACACTCAACCGACAAATCGCATACGCAATGCACATCTTGACATCTCGGGGAGGTTTGTCAATAAATATATGCTTTATTGTAGGTACACCATGTTAAAACATAGAAAAGGAAACTTAAAACTAAAATACATACACCGGGCGGCCTTATCGCATAACCTGGAATGGACAGTGATAGCCTGGACATGAAATGGGGTTAACATTGGTGTAATATTTAACATTACGAATATTTACTTTGAATATACACTAATATTATATTAGATATACAAATAGATACATATTTTATATAATAGATACATAAATTTTAAAAAAATACAAAAAAATGAAATGACAATCACAATGACAGGTAATGTTCTTTTACAAGTCTTTTAAATACAGACAATGACTGGGCGCGTGTTATTGGGTCGGGCAATGCATTCCACAGACGAGCAGCTTCGGCAGTAAAAGATTTAGCCAAGAAAGTGGTGGAATGCATTGGCATTTTTAATCGCAAATTATACGATGACCTAAGTGACTATGAAAACTTAGCTGAAGTGGACATGAAGTGAGTCAATCCATCCTATCAAGCTGTATTGATAATTTCATCAAATTCACTCCGCCTTAGTTTTCCCGGTGAGATGTTTACAGAATAGACTGGCTATATTGGCACCAAGTTATAATCTGTCAAGCATACAGACCTTGTTATTTGCTTTTTGGGTCTCTTTCCTAGTTTGTGGTCATGACATTTTGGCAGTCCGTCTGTTCTTTGATTTTGGTCGTATATTTTCATCCGCGAAAGCATCGGTATCGTGAGAATTGGGTGTTAGATTTGGTAAAAGTGCTTAAGGGTCTTCCACTGCTTTAGTGACGTAAAACGGTTACTTTCTAAAGCATACTCCTATAGTAACGGCTAGGTTAAAAGGTTTGAAAAAACATATTATTATTATTATATACTTTATTGTACACCACAAAAATACAAACATACAGAACAAATATTTTAAAAACAAAGTGTACAATGGGCGGTCTTATCGCACAGGGCAATCATATATTTATTATTGATTAATTTACATTATTTGTGAAACATGTTTTTTTCTTGGAACTAAAAAAATAATTAACAACATTATATTTTTTCGCTACTTTTGGATAATCCTCCAAACCGACTTGGATGTTTAAAAATATTTTTACCCAGAAAAATAATGGCTAGAATTTCTTCATAACCAAAATAATTTAAGTAAATCAAAGAATATTTTGCAAACAAAACTATCCAAAAGAAGGTTCAATATTGATAATCTGACTCCGAGCGGGGGCACGGCCAGTACTGCGTTAACATTGGGAAATATATACGCCTTAAATAAAACAAATATTTGAATATTGTTGTCTAGATTTTAGTCAGAATGCAAATATCCTCCCAAGAGGGACATAAAAATTACTTTCTTTATTTTTAGCGCCTACACAAATATTTGAGTCTACTTCAGATTTAAAGTATCTCACACCAACCGAAACTCACAAACAATAAAAACTATCACAACTAAACTATTCAGTATTCAAAATAAAAAGTGAAAACAGCACGAGACAAAGTTTTTTTTTATAGCACTAACAATTAACAGTATGGGAACGCCATTGCATCAGCGAGAGGAAATGTGAATGAAACTTAATACGAGGCTGAGATACGATCTGTACGAGATAACGAGGTTATGTCACGATATTTGCTGGTAACACGATTAAGTAATTACGATTATCTATTACTCTTTTTCCTTTTTGGTTATTTGGAGGTGCAAACGAAGCTTAGATTTGGTCTAGGTTAGATAATTTAGAGATGATTTTAAAATTGTAAAGGAGATGGTATAGCAGACAAAAAGGGAGAGACAGAATGCTAATGAAGATTGTGACGGGTTGCGATGCGGCAACAGAGCGACGCGGTGCCCAGAATATTCATACCTTCGACCAAGGTTTTTCCTTCGCAGATTTCCACGTGACTCTTAAAGTTCAGCTCTTAAAGACTATATTGTAGTTTCTTTCTAGAGATGATTTTATAGAGCAATGGGTTCGAACCCAGGCAGGCGCTTTACTTTTTTTGTAAATTATTTCACCACCACAGCTCTCAAAACGGTGAAGGAAAACATCGTGAAGAATCTGGATCATGTCTTTGAACCAAATATTGACGACTTGTGTGACATCCACCAACCCGCACTGGCCCACGTGGTGGATTACAGTCCATCCGCTCTAACAGAGAGGAGGCCTGTGTCCCAGCAGTGGGAACAATTAATAAGCTGATGATAATGATTTAGAAAACCTCTTACGAATGATCATCGTAAAATTAGGAGTCGCATTGAATTAAGTACCTACCGGAAATTAAACTCAGAAGGTAACGCTGGGAAGAGAAAGGCTTTGCCAAATATCTCTCACCTTTGGCTAGTGGTAGGATAAAAAAAATGCGGAAATGTGCGAGTCGGACTCGCGCAAGACGGGTTCCGTACTTGGTAAAGTGCGGTTTACGATTTATGAAGTATTAAAAAAAAAATACTTACTAGATCTCGTTCAAACCAATTTTCGGTGGAAGTTTACATGGTAATATACATCATATATTTTTTTTAGTTTTATCATTCTCTTATTTTAGAAGTTACAGGGGGGGGTGCATTTTACCACTTTGGAAGAGTCTCTCGCGCAAACTATTCAGTTTAGAAAAAAATGATATTTGATACCTCAATATCATTTATGAAGACCTATCCATAGATACCCCACACGTATAGGAATGATGAAAAAAAATATTTTTTTTAAGTTTCAGTTCTAAGTCCCATACTTAGAACTGAAACTAAAAAAAAATATTGAACCCCCAAAATTTATTGTTTTTTTTTCTATTTTTGTGTGAACTAATGTGGTTACTTACCAAGTTTCAACAGCATAGTTCTTATAGTTTCGGCAAAAAGTGGCTGTGACATACGGACGGACAGACAGAGAGACAGACATGACGAATCGATAAGAGTTCCGTTTCTTGCTATTTGGCTACGGAACCCTAAAAAACATCAAAGATATCACATTCTAAAACTTGGTCTAATAGCAAGCCCATTAAAATAATGCAGCTTTGAGTATTTTTAACCGACTTCCCAAAAAGGAGGAGGTTCTATGTTCGACTTCATGTTTGTTTTTTTTTAGTTGTACGTACCTAATAGGCAAGTTAGTAAGGGAACTATTTCGCCAGAATAGATTTCATGAAACTTGAACATAACCGGTGAAATGAGAGATCTGCTTACCCCTTAAGAGCGAACTGGCGTGATGTTATGTTATGAAATGTTATAAACAACAAACAGACATGCGATTGCAGCAATCCCGAGAGATTTGCCGTTATTTATTGAAGAGTTCTGTTGTATATCTCCGAAGTTCTTCATCAGATCTTCACCAAATTAAAATGGGACCAATTTCGGAACATACTTTTTCAAACAAAAAAAGAATTTTCAAAATCGGTCCACAATTGACGGAGTAATCGGTGGTAAAAAAAAAAAAAAAAAAAACAAACTTGAAGTCGAACATAGAACCTCCTCCTTTTTGGGAAGTCGGTTAAAAAGTGAAAAATAAAAAACTTTTTGCAAAAAAATACTACCGACTTCCAAACACAAAACTACAAAGTGAAAAATAACTTAATTTTTTTAAGTCGGTGTCCATAACGCAAAAAAATGGTACCTACGAAAGACACCGACTTAAAAAAATTAAGTTATTTTTCACTTTGTAGTTTTGTGTTTGGAAGTCGGTAGTATTTTTTTGCAAAAAGTTTTTTATTACCGTGTTGCAGTCGTTACGGATTCATACCTCATATTGGCCCCATAATTGCCAAGTTTTGTATTATGTATGTGTAACATGAAGTATAGTGTTAAAAAAGTGTAGGTGCTGAACAGTAGCTTGGATAACTAAAGACGACTTCTTTTGAGACCTAAAAATTTAGCTTTATTTAGCTTTTTTTTTTTTTTGTGAAGAGTTTGCTCTTGACTCTAGTCTAAGTCATAGGTGACAGAAACAGAATCGACGATGGAGTGAGCTTACCCAGAAGAAGCCTGTCCACTCTAACTTTGAAGAGATTCGGGTTGAATGCGTTCGGAAACACAGACGCAGGTAGTGAGTTCCATTCATTCGCTGTGCGCATTATGAACGATGTTTGGAAGCGCTTGGTGCGAATTGGTGGAATGGCAACAAGGTAAGGATGGTAACTTGCTGTGCGTCTAGATGCCCGATGGTAGAAGCTGGTGGGATGAGGTCGTGGAGTTCTTGAGCACACTCACCGAAATACAGTCTGTAGAAGACCGACAACCAGGCAACCTTGCGGCGATGAGCCCGTGTTGTGAAGCTTGGTATCCACCAGTTCAATGTCGCCGATGGAGCCTCTTGGCTCTGCGTTCCAACGAGTCAAGCGCGGCAAGCTGATACTTTGCTGAGCCATCCCAAAGGTGGCTGCAATACTCCATGCAGATAAAAATATTACAATTCAGTGAAGTCCTTGACTCCTGTGCTAGGTGATTAACCTGTGTTACAGGACCCAGTGCCCTCTCCTGGCAGCAAATACAATGCAATGAATAATTATTATCAAAATCTGAATGAATCTAATGCAATAATTATTATCAAAATGAAATTAAAACCAAAGTTTCATTTAGGGGTTTTTAGTCACAATTAAGACCATGCCAGCCCCATCATAACCTAAGCTTATACACATACATAAATATACACTTATTCTAACTTTTCTATTATTTTATAAACAAAAATGGCTGCTTCTGACAGAGGCGCTGACCGAATACTTTGGTAAATTCCTAAATAATCTATTCATGAGAGCCTCTCTACCAGCTATGGTCCTGACACATTCCACCAACAAGTGGTATACGTCCTCCACAACACCACATTCGGTAGAGGAAAAACCAAAGTTGTAAATATAAACACAGAAAGACAAAAAGGTTTGTTAGTAATAAACTGTAATGGTGTGTGTCTGTATTGTGTGTGTCTGTTGTGTGTGTGGTATAAATACGAGGTAAGCTCATGACATGGCCGACTTCCTAAGATGCCATCGGCACTTTTACATGGCCTTATAATCACCTTGTCCATTTTCTTAACCTTTTTTGAATCACACCGATTTTCCAACCAATTTACCTCAGCCATTTTATTAGTCGTTACTAAACCATGTAAACTAGTAAATACAATTTCTATTGAGAATAGGTGTGCCACAAAAGATTTATTGGTATTTGTTGAACCCGATCGCAAGGAAGTATTAAATCTGGTATTTTCATATAAAATATTCTCATATACCTCGACGTGCATTTGGAATTTAAACAATGAAACATGATACCTCATACCATGAGGTCTTGTCAAACGTGACCACAGTTGACCCATTGTGAAAAAAAAACTCATCTATTTGCATATGGCAGGGTTTGTAAATCTATGGTAGATGGTCTCTATGTTTAGGAAACCTATTCTGGCTCGACAGTTTCCAAATAGGTACGTTCGGCTCCAGGTTTTCTCTCAGGTATCTCTCTCTCTCGATCTAAGCTTGTGTACTACATATTGTATCCTTTAGAGCACATTGTTTTTTTAACAATTATTTAAACTAATATTATAAAAAGGTTAAATTATTAGTTACTGATTATTTCACTAAAAGAAATCTAGCTTATCGCTAAATGCCATCGGCTACTTTTTATCTTGAAAATAAACACGGTTCCTGTGAGTTACATACATGAGAGAGAGTTACATAATAATTCCCTGCTCCTTTGGTACTAACAAGATGTCTCACATTTGCTAGTCTTCCTGTTAACCTTTCCAAATAAAGGAGATGCCGAAATGGGGATCACGACACCAATCACAAACGACTATTTACCCAATGATTTATTGACACTTATTTAGGTCTTAATTGCCACTAATGTCCGATTAATGAATCACTGTCATTATTCTCTACTCTATTAGAACTATCAAAAGTTTATTTGAGCCTTTGTACACTGAAGCCATCAAAATGTTAGCCATCCCTGACAATAAGCTTCATAATCATAAGTCCAGCAAGAATCATTAGCCATTTTCTCATCAGTTATGAGTGAACGTGTCATAACAGTTCGTTCCCACGAATAAATCATTCATTCAAATTGAACGTCGCGACCGATATAGTTATTAAAATGTACTTTTAGTTGAACAAATACAGTTTGAAGTGTATTGATGACAGTGGGACCGCGATTGGATGTGTCAAAGATCGTGAGGTTGTTTTCACAATGGAGAGAGGTTGGTACACACTGGGTTCGATATTGATACTTGTACCTAATATTTGAAAGATAGAATGTTTTTTTTAAGGCAATTTGCCGAAGACAATTCCTGCTAATGTTGTGTAGGTATTATTGAATTTAAAATTAATTTTTAATTAATTTCTTGAACCTTTTGCGGCGGTCCTTTGAGGAAAGTATAGTATTTTTCTCTTCTTGAATTCTTTAGTATGCATTAGAATGCGGATGAAACAGATTCTAATGTTTTTTTGGAGTATTTGGCAGCAAATTGTATCGAGTCACGAGTCAGCCTTCCCAGTAAGTTTTGCGGAGGTAGTCAACACTACAATAAAATACTCCGCTCCACAATCCCGAGATCGTTTCTGTCAATGATTTCACATATTGTATATTTGCGTAGGCAGTTGAGACACAAAACTGAACCAATTTTATATCACAATAACCACTAGGAATCAATCTGCAAATAATATTAACAGCCGCTGAACTTCACCCGAAAAAATTCCGCCAAAAACCAGATTGAATGTTGTCAGCGTAGTAAACAAACACCTCGTTTGGATGTCAAATTAAAAAATCATTTTCTCATTCACTTATCTGGTCATTTAAACCTTAGGATAAAGGATGAAATGAAGGATAAAACTGAGTTTATGATAAATAATGGGGTAACCAGAAACAGTTTTTTTTGTTTTTTTAAACATAAATAAAATCATAAACAATAGATCTTATTCGAACACCAGTCCAGAAAGATCATAGGTAATGACCACCTAAAAATAATGGACTAATCAAAAAATCTAAGTGATCTATTGTTTCACCGTTCCCCAGACATTGTGTTCCTAGCATTTCTGTTAGTACCTACCCAGATCATAAATTATAATAATGAAAGAAACCAGGCCGGGCAATTCTATCCAATCATTCTCATGACTGTGATCTAGGGATGTAATGCAGGCCATTTAGCTGAAGCAGATGCAAAGGTGAAGGAGCAGATCTTGTACTCCGCTCATGTGGAGGTTAACGAAGGTGAAATAAATATGAGAAGAAAGTTTAATTATGGCTTTTTCTATGAACGACTGCCTTGTGTTGGTCCAGTGGTGTGGTGAGAGAAAATATTGCCACGATCTAGACTTTCCGTTAGCGTTAGAGACAAAAATATTAATAGGATGTTCCGCACTTGCGGAGGCTAAGATCCGGTACATCCCTACTTTGAACCCGTTACATCAAATGACCATTGTCTATTTAAAATCGATGAAATCATCTGCCTACTCCTTTATTAATTTATGACCAAAGGATATTGCAAACGACTTGCTGTTCATTTAAATGTAATAAACGTCGATGCGGTGATAGTATTGAACTTAATTTCGATTTATTTTCTAGTTGATTACGATTTAAAGTCATATTGAATTAGTGGCTTCGGTCAACGTCCTTTCCTATTGAATATTGGGATTCAGACCCTGGAAACTTTCATAAGAAAAGCACCTATGTTCTGGATGTGAATTGCTAAGTGTCTATAAATATTCAAATAGGTAATGGTTTACGAATGCTTCAAGCAGACGAATAACCTACCACTATTTATCTCTGCATCACCCAAAGGTCGACTGGTAGAAAATGCCTACGGCATTTTTTTTTTTTTTTTTTTTTTTTTTTTTTGAAAAAACGTTGCCCCACACTAGGAATTTCTTCCTGTATCGTGGGTGCGTTTACAAACATATAAAATCACATCCACAAACACCCAGAGCCGGAACAACTATCTGTAGGTCATACAATTATTTGTTCCGTGCGGGAATCGAACCCGCGACACGCAGCGCAGCAGTCAATCGCTCAACCACTGCGCCAACCGTGCGCCCAAGTAATTCCCATTAAGTCCGCCTCTGTACGATTGTGTGCATGAAGTATTAAATAAATAAATAAATAACAGTTTCCTTAAGAATTACCAGGGAAATCTAATCCGGAAGCTTGTTTATAAAATGGTGATGAAAGGCGTAGATATAATAATATTATCATGTTCTAGGCACCATGACATCCACCAACCACTGCACTGGGCACTGGGCCCGCGTGGTGGTTTACGGTCCATCCCCCCTTCACAGAGAGGGGGCCTGTGTCCCAGCAGTCGGAACATTAAAAGGATGATGATGATGTTCTAGGAACCTCTCAAACTAGCATACGTTGAGAGGTCCAAAAGTTAACGAAATATTTGCCTTAACATACACTACTTTTTAACCCCCGACGAAAAAGACGGGTGTAATAAGTTTGACCTGTGTGTTTGTGTATCTGTCTGTGGCATCATAGCTCCTAAATGGATGAACGGTTTTTGTTTGGATGGTGCCTTTATCGAGAGTGTTCTTAGCTATGTTTAATGAAAATCGGCTCAGCCGTTTAAAAGTTATGGGCGTTTTACTATTTGATTCGGGCGGTTTTCGCAAGATATCGTGTCATAATTACGTGTTCAATAAATTGTCGATCGAAACGTGTCTACTAGTAGTAATTATGTACCTAGCAAGGAATAAAAAATTGCTGGGGATTTTAAAATTTGTTTTGTTAAGGACAATATTCAGCGAACTTTTTAAGCTCCTCTCTTATTATACAAAAGCCACCTGTATTCCTCAACGAATTACGAGGAACCTATAGAACCCATATATCATCAGTTAAAAACCCATACGTCACTGTCATTTCAAAAAGTCATAAGTAAAACAGACTGCTTTCAGGTAAAAAAAAAAAAAAAAAATTTCCCTTACTACTATAATTTTTATTACTATTACTACAACATGCGACATTTTGAAGGCCTTTACGACTTATTGACTTAAAACGTTTAGTTATAAAAGTATTTTAATGTCTGTTGATGACGAATTTATTCACTGAAAGGTTTTTGTCCATCTCTATCTCATTGGTAAACGTCAAATTGACATATTACGGAGCGAAGCTAAGTAGTTAAAAAGTCGTACGTAAATAGGACAAATTGACAATGATATTCAAAATATGACTTTTTGCATATTACAATTGATTCTAAAACTTCAAATACAACCTACTATGGAATTTTAACAAATGAAGCATTACGATCTAAACTACGCAAACAATTACTAAAAACAAAAAATGCAATTTTTTTGGGTCCCGTACCCAAGGGGTAAAAACGGGACACTATTACCATGACCCGACGATCCGTCTGACTGTCCGTCTGTCACCAGGCTGTATCTCTTGAACCGTGATAGCAAGACATATGAAATTTTCACAAATAATGTATTTCTGTTGCCACTGTAACAACAAATACAAAAAACAGAAAAAAAAACTATTTAAGTGGGGCTCCCTACAAGATAGTACGTTTGTTGTTTGTTGAGTAGATATGATAAAATCATGGTTTCATGCGACAATTCAAACGGGAATCCTTTTGACGAATAATCAATTAGAAAAAAAAAAAAAAATATTTCCTTCGTCCTAAAAGTTAAAATGAAATATTAATCACCGCATAGAAATAATTAAAAGATACGAAAATGTTATAACAAGATGGCTTCTTTGAAATAAAATGAATGTGCTTTTGTGTAATAACCAGAAGGTGTGTTTTCACGGTGTAATAAAAAGCTAACTACACTAGTCCATTACCAAATGCTTAGCTTCCAAATAAAATTGCCGTCACATTTCAGGCCCTTGACATAGAGAGTCTAGTCAAGGGCACAAGTCTATCCACACAACCATAGACGCGTAGTAATTGCCTACTACATAATTTTGGAGTGGTCGATTCGCACACCGATGGCGAATCGCCACAGAAAAAATAATAATTTCAAAAGGTGTCGATTCGCACGTTTCGGGCGAGTAAAATTCGTGCGAATCATCCAATAACCCATTTAAACATATTTTTAATGATATACGTGATCTTTCAGGGGCTCACCTCTGAATAACTATATATTCGTTTTGTTCAGTCATGAAATTCACTAAAGAGTATTGGAAGAAAATAATTTCGTTTGCAAACATAATTTCTGATGAATTTAATTTTGAATTCAAAGCAACAATTAATATTATTAAGATAATATAATTTGTTTAGAATTTATTCATTTGTTAAAAATTAATTTAAATATTTTTGTTATTTTGTTTCTTTCAATAACGAGTCTTATTTATATTGAAAACAACCGAGTGAGTCAATAAGTCTGCAACATTGCTTTTGTTATAATATTATCTTTACTGACATCATTTAAGTACCTACCTAAAATAACGCTATCATTAAGTGAATCATTTTATTATATTTTATTTTTCTTATCTGGCAACAAAGTTTACTCTGATCTTTTTAAACCAAAACTGATTTCAATCTTTTTCAGATTTCTCAAGATTTATAAGTGGCATTGACCACAAATCAAACTCCTTTCCATAAAAATGGGAGAGTAACTATCTAGCAGCTAAGAATAATTTAAAAATTCATTAAGTCATAAGAAGAGAAAATTCCAAAGTTTATTGGATTACCGAAGCTTTCAGCTTGACAGCCAGTGACTTTGAAATGGATACAATGGCGCTTGGATTAAGTTGGCTTAACTATTAAGTTTTCGTAAAATGATATTAAAAACAAGATGGCTGATTTTGTATTGTATGCAAAAATATTTAACTTGTTAAGTTTAGGATGAAAACAATGCCTGAAATAGGAGTTTTAGTTGAATTTAGAAGTCTAGGGATACAACAAACGTGATTTTTTGCGGTTTTTTTTTTTTAATAATGGTACGGAACCGTTCGTGCGCGAGTCCAACTCGCACTTGGCCGGTTTTTTTAAGGACAGCGAGGAAAATTATAGGGGAGCAAGCCAGGCGAGCCTTAACCGCAATCAACCGGGAAACTTATAACCTATCCCAATATTTTCACCTCCACAAAACAAATATTGGTTTCTCTCAGTGTGCCTCAAACTGAAGTACGTGTCATACATTATATAACACACATTGTGTTAGTCGCTATCTCATAATTAATCTGCGCGGTCCAGAAATGGACCCGCATGCCGATGTCTGCAAACTTTAACAATACTAAACAGTTCCGTGTCTGAATGACTGACAACGGAGGTATAGCTAGAAACAAAAAAACATTTTCACAAAGAATTAAACCGACTTTAAAACCAAAACACAATAAAGTACAAAATAACTTTCTTTTCGGTGTCTTTGGTAGGTACCTCTTGTTTTTTGAAACGAAAGTTATTTTTTACTTTTTAGTGTTTTGGTTTTGAAGTCGGTTTATAAATACATACACATACGTTAACACACGCCTTTTTCCCATGAGGGTCGGCAGAATCTACAAACGCCACTTGGTACGATCCTTACATACTTTTTAACTTTTTACTTACGTAATGTTTTTGTAAAAAGGTTTGAATTTTTCACTTTTTAGTTTTAGTACAATATAACTAAAAGATGAGCAAGTTATGTAGTAAGGTACCCAAAGGAATGACAAAATACCCATAATAACTCGACTTACACATTCGTGCTGTTTGTCGCTAAGGAGTTCGGTTGTATGTTTCATATCTTGAAAACTGCTGAACAGATTTGGAAGAAACTTGCACTATGCCCTAAGTTGAGAAATGGCTCACATGTTTAGAAGCCAATTCGAGTAACATATCTATGTGAATATTTGACAATTGCGGTATTAGCGCCGCTAAGACCTATTTGCTTGAACTTGAACGTGCTCAACGTGCTGTTCTAAAAGTGCTCGTTGGCAAACCGCTGCGCAACCCAACTGACACACACTACAAAGAATTTGGTGTCCTGGGAGTCCACCAACTCTATATCTTGAGGTCCCTTCTAAGTCTAGTCACCGCATTAGGGAGTCAATTCACATACACCCAAAGAGGAAGGATTGGAGCTGACAGGCTATCAATTCCAAGAACAAAAACAACTTTTGCCACCCGGTTTTCCGTCTTTCTCCCAATACTAGTCTTCAATTTAATCAACAAATCCACACTACGGGGTCCTTGATATACTTTGAAGCCAAGACTTTATTAAAGAGATGGTTGCAAGGGATGACGTATGAAGAAACTGAACTTCTCTAATGCCCGTTGAGGTGACCAGCACCTGAACACAAACACTCACCCGGATGGCACCCATCCCTGTCCCTGTCCCACATTCATTCATACACACACACTATAACTCTGCACCCCTTATCTCCCTTCCACTTACTTCTATGTTTCTTGACTGAATGATCTGATTTGTAACTTACATTTTAATGCTGGCAGCTCTACTGTTAATTCTGTTTGATGCTTTTAATCTGCAAATCATATTTTATTTGTTTTATTTTTAATCTAGAATGTTGGAAATGAAGTTTACCACTGAGTTAGTTTTGATTGTGATCTGAATTAGCTATGTATCAATGTGAATTTGATTTTAATGTCTCTTTTTTTATTTTGACTTATACCTATTATTAATTTTGTTCAAATGATTAATGTCATTACTGGTTTTGATTATTGTTTTATACTTTTTGACCGGCGCAAATGAAGTCTGATTCTGATTTCATATTTAGTGCCTTTTCTATTTTAATTAAGTAAATTATTAGTTTTATTAGGATTTTTATGTAATTATTGTTTTAAAATTATTGATGATTTAATTTCTGATTCCCGATATATTTTAACTGATGAAGTTTAATTTATGATTTTGATTTTAATTTGATAATAATGTGGCTTTAATCTTAATTTTTATGTCTGTTTTTTATTTTTGACCTGTATTATATATTATTAATTTTATTGTAATTATTGATTTGGATTATTGTTGATGATTTTGATTATTTAATTTTTAATGCTATTTAATTAATTGATAACATTGTGCTGTGTCACACAGAACTTTCAATCTGCTTATTCATAATCTTGGGCCACCAATACACAGGCTGTGCCTAGTTTGGGGCCCATGGCCATTTCCTTTGTGTTAGAGTACTTATTTTTATTTTATTCAATAGTGCAAATTGCTTTTGTAACAACTTGCGTGTGATAATAAATTGAAATTAAAAAATTGAAATACCAACAATATTCGCACCCGCGATACAGTAGAAATATTAACGAGAAAAAAAAAACATTAAAGGAGCATCCTCACTGAGAGCATTCACGCAGCATTCAAGTGTAAAGAGCATTTGACGTCGAATATTCGAGTGGTGCGAGCGTTACAAAGCATGCCCGCAACCGCGAACTTCGGCTGGTATGGACGTCGGCGTCGCAACGATTCGATTTTCACCGAAACGGCTCGCATTCGAGCAAGCACTCAGATAATGAAATGAATGAGTATACATGTAGGAATATTACTGGCCACTTGTAAGCAAGGAATAGTTCCTTGATCTTAAGTGTTTGTGACCTTCTTGGTCAATCGTATTATAGAATTAATTACATTTAACGAGATAGTATTCGAATGCTCCAAGCTCACAAGGGAATAGTTCGACTCGAACGTTCATAGTTTTGCTCGAAGGTGAATGCTGGGCTCGCTGGGAAGCATTTGTTGCTCGCCTCCAAATGCTCGCGAATGTATGCTTCACTGAGAGCATACATTCGCCATGAATCTCACGGATCACGGATCTAGGGAGGATGGGGGGGGGGGGCGAGCCGGGCAAATGCCCAGAGCTGCATAAATGACGGGCAGCCAAACTGAACTAACAGCCCTTTTCATTTCAGCAGATAACCTAACTTATTAGTGGTGTGGGGCTCAAAAGTTCGCTTCGCTGTCGATTGTTATTGGTTCTTGTTGTAAAACCACCGTTAAATACCTTAACTTTCTTAATGTTGCGAAAATTCTTAGGTGACATTTTCGAGCTCACATCGTTTTCACTTCGCTCTATGTTATCAAAAAAGCCGGTTTATCCGATCCGACGGTTAACAAACCGCATTTTTTTATTCATTAAATAATATCCTGAAACATTTACCTCCTTATAAGGCGTCATATTAAAGTGTGCCAAGGGCGGCACATATTATCTATGCCCGGAGCGACGAAATTGCTAGGTCAGGCCCTAGCCGGACCCGAGAAACGAATCAAAGATTGCTTAGCAGTACGCTTGTGACGGCTACACTTTGTTCATGGAATCTCTAAGCATTGGATTTGATCTTTATTGCTCTCAAATGTCTCCTATTATGTCCGACACATTTTTCACGATTTATCACGGATTGTACCGTTGCTTGTCAACTTATTCTTTTCCAAAACTTTTTCTCAACCTGACTAACGCTCTCAAACAAGCCCACACGTTGACACAAGAGTCGTGAGAGCGATCTCTCACACATAAGATGCAAGCACCATAAAATCCAAATACACTTTTCCGAAACCGAGAATCGAACCCAAGACTTTGCTCAGGTGTAGCACTTATGACAACGGCTAGAATATTTTTATAGAATATTGAAGTAACTATCCTCATTCCTCTTAAATGTCTCATAATTACGAGTATAAGCAAGAAACTTATAAAATTATTTTCGTACCCTTGCATATCAAGTCAGTCTCTTCCAAAAATTTTAACTCAACTCGGTTTTTCTTTACCAACAAAAATAATTTTAAAAAATATTGCCATGGGGGTGACTATAAGCTCTTAGACCAAGGTTATTTTGAGTGTGCGTAAGTGACAGATGTATATGACTTGTATAAATCTGTCACTTTTTTACAGTGCAACTATGATAGTTTTGACACGTCAGGGTACGGGGGCTGATTACAATTTCAATGTCACTAAATGGTTTAACAAAACGAATTAAGGTTACGGGCCTCTCTCACTGAGAGGATGTCTGTGTCCCAGCAGTGGGAACATTATAAGGCTGATGATAATGATGATGATAATAACGTAATATAATGATACTATGTTGGGCCTACCCAACATACTTTTCGTACCCTTGCTTGTCAACTTATTCTCTCTCAAAACTTTTACTCAACCTGACTAACGCTCTCAAACAAGCCCACACGTTGACACAAGAGTCGTGAGAGCGATCTCTCATACATATGCAAGCACAAGCACAACCTTGGTGAAATGAATTGTAAAGTAAAAGCGATACTAAAGCCTTATCTAACGCAATGTACAATAGCGCTTTCATATGTGAAATTTTCCGGGCAAAAGTGTTAAAGTTGCCAAGCGCTTTATTTAAAAGCTGGAAGGTTTTGACAGCTTATTGACAATTGTCACGTATTGAATAATCACAATACAGGGCCATTGATTAGTGGTAGTGTAAGCAGGTCGTGGAAATTGGCATCGTTACTTGGGGCTCGAACGACAATATACAATCGACAACGCTTTTCCACGAAACAACTTTGTCGCATTGACGCGTCGCAGATGTCTTGGGAATAGTTATGTTCACAAGTATACTTATGTTTTTTCTTGACCAAAATAGATAAGGTGAGGTGAAAGGTCCCTGGGCATAGAAAACCACATTCTCACCGTCTTAGCACTATCAAAAGGCTATTTGACTAATTATGCGTGTGATGTCACCAGAGTTGCAATCAATAACAGGGCGTTCCCGTAGAAGACAAAATTTCAAAAAAAAAGTGTAATTTGCAAAAATCAGTTTAAAATAAAGTGATATATGTTTTTTTACACTATTAACTGTTAGGACTATGACCACAATTTGTAGTATATTTTCAATTATGTCAAAATTTAATAGTCTATTGACTACTATCACCAATCAGTTTGCCAAGGATAATCAATGAAGTAGTCATTTTCTGACATTTATTTGCAAAGCAATGAACCTAAAACCTTATTGGTATAAAAACTTAGCAGCCATACATGACTCTAGCCATAGTGAATAGCTAAATCTTCAAACAACATGATCGTTTTCACGCGACACCGCAGAAGTAAGACTGGTTAAGGCGCTAGTCATTCACCACACCGCATTTTATCGTGTTCACTATCTTTACCCCTATACCTAGCATACACAAAACAATCTAGATTACATTATGGAATTCGATTTTTCGATAGACAGCTTTCATGAAACTCTATACTACATCAAGTTTCAATGTGTGGATGCTCGAAAAATACATTAGTAAAATAATGCTACCTATTTCCTTCTCTATTTTTTCCAAATCCAGTTTTGAACATCTAACAAAAAATTAACTAGTAACGAAAACACATCCAAAGACAGGCAATGAAAACCATTTAATTCACACAATAGAATACATACAGTTAATCGCCCACAAAACCCTTTTCATACTGCATAAAAGATCGATACAATGATAGAAACTTCCAATCAATACTGCACGATAATCGATTTGCGTGCGAACCGTAAAATGTGTGTGATTGTGAATGGGAACCATCTGTAGGTGGTCTAATGTGAGACCCTCAACTTGACCCAGCGAAGGGCAGCATTCCGGTGTCGAACTTCGATGCATGTCAATTGGTGTGTGGGGCAAGTTCGAAGCTGAAGCGGGTGATAAGACTAAAATAATGTGTGTGATTGTAAACTGTCTGTAGGTGGTCTAATGTGGGAATCTTAACTTGACCCAGCGAATGGCAGCTTTCCGCTGTCAAACTTCGATTCATGTCAATTGTGTGGTCTAAGTTTAAAGTGGAAACGGATTACAGTGATATAAAGGTAGAAGGTAAAATACAGTGCATTGTAAAACTTAAATTGATGTAATAAGGACCTTCTAAAAACTTCATAGACATCAAGCTTCACTTTGCTAGTCTCAAATTGCAATGAAAGAAAGTGAAAACTTATTAAAAATAAACTTTTTAACAAAAAGAAGTCGGTTGTATTTTTTGTTAAAAAGTTTTTTATTTTCACTTTTTGGTTGTGGTACATAATGGACCATTTCTCCAATGTGAAGCCAGAATAGATTAACCCAGAAACATGCAACTTAAACAAAAACGGTGGAATTAGAGTATAACAGGGTGAACTGTTCACACCTGCGTACCCCTTTAGAGCGTGCTAAAGTGATGTTATGTTATGAAATGATGTAAAAAAATAAACAGACATCCGATTGCAGCTATCCCGAGTGATTTGCCGTCATTTATTGAAGAGTTCTGATGTATATCTCCGAAGTTCTTCATCAGATGATATAAATAAATGGGACCACATGACAAGCACCAGCTTTCAAATGAAAAAAGATTTATCAAAATCGGTTCACCCAGTAAAAAGTTCTGAGGTAACACACATAAAAAAAAAATACAACCGAATTGAAAACCTCCTCCTTTTTGCGAAGTCGGTTAAAAACAGCTGCTGTGCGTTTAATTTACAAAAAATACAATATTCAGCTCTAAATCCGCGTCAGTTTTTATTTCAAACTCAAACACAAATATTGCCTGCGGTGATGAAAATCTGAAGACATATCGCAATTTAGCAAAGAGGAATGATCTTTATTATGAATGAGATAGCTTTCATAATGTACTGTTTAATGATCAAGCAAATGATATGAAAACAATGAATACTTCTAAAAAAAAAAAATACGGTTCTTTAATCTTTTACAATGTAGTGATATGCAAATGATAGCGTGGACTTTTAGTGGTAAAGTTATTTGGTGTTTTGGATTAAGATAACAAAAATATATATATATAGTCTTAATAGAATGTAGGTCTACAAGAGCTAAAATTAGTCCTTCGCAGGTAGTTTCTACAGCAGTGGTGGCCCAGTGGTAAAGGCCTCGACTTACAGGCAGGCGCATTACTTTGTGTAAATTATTTCATCACCACTGCTCTAAAAACGGTGAAGGAAAACGTCGTGAGGAAACCGGCATGTCCCAGAACCAAAAATTCGAAGACATGTGACACCAATCCTCACTGGGCCCGCGTGGTGGATTATGGCCCATTCCGTCTCTCACAGAGAGGAAGCCTGTGTCCCAGCAGTAGGAACATTAAAAGGCCGGTGATGATGACACGCTCAAATGACTGGTCAGACAAAAACGACGATAGCAAAATGGAGAAGAAAAAGATAAAAAAAAGTTTAAAGAAACAGTGCGAGTGTGTAGTGAAAGAGTGGATAAAATATAGCAAGCCGACCGTAGACCACGAATCAAACAACATTCACACGGCCATACGTAGTTTAGTAAGCAAACAATCCTGTTCTCATTATTGTATGGCAATTTATTGCCAATTGTTTACTTCAGTAAACTAATACACATTCCACACCACCAGCCATGTAATCGCTTACAATCTTCGACACATTCTTCATGTTAGTATATATTTCTCTGCTATACATTATTATTCTGCATATAGTGTACGTTCCACACTAGAGAGCTATTCTGTATATACTCACCGTGAACACTTATCTGTGAAGTGAGCATTAAATATTTTAGAATTTACAGAATAACACTGCAGGGTGGACAGACATCTAATTTGTTTTTCATAAGTTTGTACACATTTATATGATGTTACTGAAATCAACTAAAATATTGAATAAGAGTCTTATAGTTGTCGGCACGTGACTTGGCAAGAGTCGTTAGATGCGCACAAGTTGTTTTTAGGTCTCTTTGGTTACCAAGCGGGACGCGGGGAACGTTCAGCACCGTTCCGAGCGCGCTATTGGTTGATCAGACTCAAGGATAGACTTACCAATGAATATCCACGTTCCGTCCGCTCTATACGGTGGTTGGTCAGTTCGCGAACGATGCGCGAAACTGGGGTAAATTACCAGTTAACCAAACACTACACCAAAACCTAGCCAACTTACGTACCGACAACTATACTGGCTGCTAGCTCTAGCGAAGCGTCGCATCGATGGTTGCGTAGCGGCTGTCTCCTGTTTCAGGGATCCTTGTCTGTCGTTGTCAATAGCAGTTCGTCTGCTACACATCATAATCATCATTTCAGCTGAAATACGGCTAGACATTGGGCTTCCCAAACGTCGTCCCCAGTCGTTCCTGTGAGACTTTACCCAACTGCAAGTATTTCGGCACATCTCTGATTATATTAAAACTGCAGAACCGTTGAAACGATGAGTACTTCTGGTAAACGCTATCCTACAACGGTATTAGATATATCGTTGTATATCTACATTAAATAAAGAGGTAAAGTTTGTAAGTTTGTTTGTAGGAAGTAATCTCTGGAACTCCTGAATCGATTTTGAAAATTCTTTCACCAGTAGAAAGCTACATTATCGCTCAAATGTATATTCATTTATTATTTATTGTACACAAAACAAACAAGCCTAAACAAATACAAAAGGACAACTTATGCACAAAGGCAAGCTTAACCCATAATTCGCTATAATCGCCGATGTCATAAACTAAAAAATCAACAGGTCCTGTGGGATCGAGGAGCGAAGCCGCGGGCAAAAAACTAGTTGTATATATTTCCCTACTATACATCTTATTATGTGCATATAATGCACATTCCACACGAGTAGTGCCACTCGCCGTGTAATCACTTACAAGCGACAAAAGCATTAAAGCACGCACGAACTGTTTTTATTCAATGAGGTTCTATTCTGGAGAATGTGAAATTACGTGAAGAATGAAAGTGAAACAAATAATTCAGGTATTCCGTAGATAAATTGAATATAATTTATGATTGGAATATGATTCTCCTCCAAACTAAACTGAAACCAAAGGGCAGATACGTCATTCAGTAAATAAAATGCCCGAATAACCAAACAAAAGAACTGCTGCTATCCAACAAGAATTAAAAAAAGAAGAAGAAGAGCTTGGTGAATTAAAAAAAGAGGTAGGAACCTACTTTCTGTAGCAACAAGAGAAATATAACGACAGTCGACAGTTTGTACTCTAATGTCAACCAATGGAAGAACGGCATCGAAAATATGGGCTTTCAGTAGTAACAAAATCAGACCACACCCATAGAATAAAGAAGATGAATAACTGTATCTGCATGCACAGTAATCGATAACTGTTGTACAGTTCAACATATTACTTAATATAAGATGGGTAGAGAATAAAACACCCCCACCACCCCCTCGAAAAAACAAATAACATTTATATTCACACTACCACTAATGCGCTTCAGAATAAGCGTCCAGGGTCAACATCTGGCCCTTTCACCTCACCTTAGCACCGAGCACCTGCAGTTTAATCCTCACGAAGCTATTCCTGAACATTTCCTTACTGGTTGAACAAATTAGCCGCAGTAATTGTTGACCCCGTGTTCGTATGGTGTTAGTATCGTTGCTTTGAGCTTAACGATGTGAATCGGTATATTTATTAGGTGATTTGATTATGAATATGATAGGGGTATCTAATGGTGCACTAAATTCATCATCATCATTTATTTATTTGTTCATCTACTTCGGTTTCGTTATATTCGAATTACAAAATTGACAGCGGTTTCATTATGATACCCATAACGACATCGGGTTGCATTATGTGAATCGTCATAAATTCTAAAACACAAGTAAAGACATTCTGAACATACAGCCAGGTACCTAGAATACTACTTCGAAATCGAGACAATGTAAATAATGTTTATAAAAATGGAACAAGTTTAGAACAAAAGTATCGTATACTATTTGGCTGTTGCGGCTACAAGATCTTTGCCTTATACCTTATAAAGAATAAATAAAAAAAGTGGACGCGCGAAAAATTTTCTTAGTCAAATTTTATTTCAAATTTTATTAAAAATGTTTCAACATCAAGATAAAAGTGTGAAAATACTCCACCAGATATAGCAAATAGAGCAGTTACGACTACAAATAATTTACTACCAGAAAAATCAAGACATTAAGAGAAATGAAATACTTAAACACACTTCCTGAAATACTTATTTGTCTATATCTGTGTTTTATTCCTTCCCTTCGTAGATAAAATCTTGTATGCAACTGTACGTTATTGGTCTTTTAATAACTCGTGCCCACCTATTTCGGTACGCGCTACGCTTGTACCGAAAAATGGCACTCGTATTAAAAGACCATCCATAACGTAACAGTTGCATCTATTCTCCTAGCACTGGAACGTCTTGCCATAATTACACTAATCGCGCACAAACTTATAATAAACTTACCTAATTATTATCATCGTCCGAGCCAGACTACACCCACAGTTGGGCATAATCCTCTCTCATTTCTTTTTTTGAGAATTGGCTATGATTTCCTTAGAGAAAGTTGTTCATATGCAGAAGTAGTATTTTAAAATATAATCGCACTTTTCCTTTACACCCTCTTTAGATAGACACAATAATGAAAAATCAATGAAGATTATACTACTTAGTACCTACTGTAGGAGGCACTATTACAACCGTATCAAAAGTAGTTTGATAAGATTAAGTTTTGATTACTTATCTTTTCAATAGGCAGTAACAGCCCATGAAGGACCTATAAACTTTATAACACCTATTACCACATCCATATTCAAACTACCAAGACAAGAGCCTACAGCATAATATAACCCAAATGTAACGCAAAGAGCTTAGGACGTTGTTAAAACAATAGTAAAAGCAAGGTAATAAAATAAATATTCCCTATTTTGCATAACAAACAAAACATAAAGATATTTATTTATTAAATCGTTAGCTTGTTCACACTTACTTATTAAAAGCCTATTGACAGTCCGACAATGGTAAAGTTGGAACTTTCGTATTACGCAGAGTACGGAAGACAGCGCCGGTAGCGACTGGAGACGCCACTCAATCTGCCTTTGCCCAACTGTGGGGGTCGAATTCCAGTCTAAATGGAGGCAGCTGAGTACCAATATTTTACCTGGATGGACTGCCTATCTGACCTCCACAGCCCAGTAACTGGGTAACACGACGTTTTGGAATAACTTTTATTATGCGTACAGTTAAGGAGTGGAATTTCGACAACTACAATCTAGGGGTCTTTAAGTCAAGAGTGAATAGGTTATTTCTAGGCAAGAGTGCTTCACCGTCGACCACATTATTGCTTACCGTCAGATGAGATAGTGGTCAAGCGCGAACCTATAGAATATAAAAAAGGATCTATAAATGACAGCCGGATTTAACGGCTAAACGTACTTTCTCATTATTGGAAGATCCGAGTATCGGTACGTCATAATTTTTATTGTCACCCATCCAAAGAGTGACCACGGCCAGCGTTGCCTGGCCTCGAGGACCGAACCGTGCGTCTATTATTATGGAGCTACCTACTCCTCCACAACTATAGGCACCATTGATTGACATTCGTAGCACAATTTTTGGCTGTCATAGCCTTAGACAGAATGGCAGCTACCGCGTATGAATTCGCCGCTAGAGGCGCTAGTGTAGCGTAAGGTCACCGCTATGTCAAACTCCATTTGTTTTGTAAGGGGACAGCTTTTTCCTAATTATTATATTATTGTTGTGAATATTTTACAATACCTCAGATTAGTTATGGCAAATATTAGTTATGGGTCAATGATTGTCAGTGTTTTGAGGTATTAAATATGATTTAAATGTAAACTTGATTTTCACGCTAGTATTGGGTACGTAACAAACTTTGACAGCTGTACTTCTGGACCTTAGTCAACGTTCCAAGTTTAAACTGCCGTTAATTATTTCATAGTATAATAAAATACCGGAGTATATTATTATACCTTGAATGAGTTCATCCTCATTGCCATGGGCCGTCAATTTCCATGAGTATTCGGTGACACTCACTGGTATGCTTGGTTTGTATGGAAATTTTCGACAATGTCTTCTCTAGCATCGGCCACTGAGGCATCTCGCTACTCTATGGTCTCTCACTCAGATAACAAAATGTGCAACAAAATATACGCACAGATTGTACTTATAGCTAATACATGCACTTTCTTTGTCTATTTACAGTAAGATTTACTTGTGTCGTTACAGTCTCCGCCTATGAAAACGCCCCTACAGCAGATACGTGAAGCAAAGATCGCTGTTCACGTGCGATTTGTCGGCGTTTTCTGCGATTACGCATTTGGTACGCTGCCTCGGTATCTTTGCGTTAAGGGAACTTTAAAAAAAAACATAATTAAATGTTTATTCTGTATGTTTGTATTTTTGTGGTGTACAATAAAGTATATAATAATAATAATAATTCTTGGCCATAATAATAGATAATGTGTTATAAATAGGCACCCTTAATTAAAAATACTTCGTCTTAGTCATTCGTTAACCTAAATCATCGCCGCAGACCAAAACGAAGATGGAAGGGCAAACTTGACTCCTACTGGAAAGACTGTCCCACGATGGCAGACGAAAGGACGTGTGTGGAAAAGGAAGAGGATCTGTTTTTGCCCAGTAGTGGGACATAACAGGCTAGTTGAATAAATAAGTGATAATAACGCAGGTAAACCTTACAAATTTAAAATTGACATGAAATTTTTGCCGACAAGAGGTACCTACACGTTTCAAACAACAATTTTTTTTCACACAACTGTATTGATCACCAAATGCAGGCGCGTAAGGGCATCCTTACCCAAGAAGCGGCAATGACTCGCGTCTTACCGTGAATAGCTGTCCAAAGTATTGCTAAGTTTTAATTACACAGTATATAAGGCTGTTATGTGTAACAATGATGGCAGTATCTCACTTCATCGCTTAAGTAAGAGGGCGGGAAGCTACGTCGTAAATCGACTCCGTCGTCAAAATGTAACAATGGTCATGGACGCCTTGGGAAGGTAGCGTCGGCAAATGAGATTATTTTTAGCCGACTACGGTCAGGAAAAAAGAGGGTTATCATTTTTATATAAAAATTTCCTTTACATGTGAGTATGGACAACAATGGAAGCATAATTGTAACTAAACATCTAAATGTATTTCAGCAGGAATAAAAGTTTTTGTGTTTAGTACTCACTGACTTAACATATACGACCGCACAAGAAACTCAACATGACGGAAGCTAGGAACTGCAAGCTTACAAGTGAGTAATGAAATAAAGTTACTAATGAAAATCTCATTCACAGTAAAGCTCCTTACATTATAAATCTATACGAAAGAAATATCGATCTAATTCGCTCGTTACATAACACTATTGAGCATATACCACATCATTTTAAAGAAACTATACAACACTTAACGTTACCTCTAGTAATGAAAGGTAGGACAACAACCGATCTCGAAGTTCATTAACACATATCAGTAAAAACAATACAACAAAAACTAGTTCCGAACGATATCAAACAAAAACAAACCTTCAACACATTTCAGACGACATGTCTTAGTTATTATTGTAAAAAATATAGAAGTATGAATGACTCTAGTACCGTTTCCAACAGTGTCAAACATTGCAATAGAAAATGTTTTAGGATCAAACATAGCTATATATAATTTTATAAGGCGACTTATTTTTGGTTTGACTGAATTCTTGAGCTAGAAAGTCATATGCAGATGAATGAGGAATGTAAAATGTATAACATGAATAGAATAAAAATTGAACTGGAAAGAAAATCCAAAGAGTGCAAAACAGAAACTAAATTCAGAAAGAAACGGAGTGTCTGACCAAAGTCTGAAATAGGATACGTATGAAATAGTCGACTGTGGAAGCCAAATTAATTAAAAAACGACTCTATAAAACAATCCATACATATTATAATTACAAATTCAAAGTACGAATAGCTTAAGAGAAGGATTTGGATAAAACTTACACATGGCATACGGGTAGATCATATATATACTTTTAATGCCAGGACTCCAGGAGTAAGTTCTCTTGAGATAATTTTCATGCGGGCGAAGCTAGTCATTAAATTTTATTTAGATTTTGTGAAATTTTTAAGTTTTATTATTTTTGACATGTTAATTTAAAATTCTATTCTACAAATCTTCTTGACATTTTAAATATTTTTATTTTTGCATTTTTTTTTTGTAATTTATATGTTTTTGATTAAATAAAACTTTAAATTTAATCAATTGACAATTTATTCCGTATAGTTAATTTCTCGTCCAATTTCCCAATATTTTGTAAATGTTTATTTGATTTGGAATGTACCTTTAAATGTAATTCAAAATAAATAAATTTATTAAATACTTTGCAAAAAATGTTGTGGTACTTCACTAATTCTGTTTAGATTATATGTAAGCACCGAGACTATGCTGAGATATTTCTGCTAACCGTAGCGGAGTCTTCCGGTGCGTTGCACAACATACCACAAACGATCTGTTTTCACTAGAAAGCCACATCCAATACGTATGTGTAACACTAGAATATTGGATTATCTTTAACCCTGGATATTAATATAGTTGTACTTAGGTACTTGAAAGTTATGCGTATTGAAATGGAACTGCAAGAAAGTGTTGGCTGTGTTTATATTATTTGCAATTATTTGCATACTTATCTTGATTCATGCTTCAATTATACTAAAATATCTTTTCACTTTTCACCGAAGAATTGCCAAACTTAAGTGGCAGTGGGCAGGGCACATTGCTCGCAGAACGCAGAAAAGTTCTGGAATGGCGACCGCGAACCGGAAGACGATACGTTGGAAGGCCTCCCACTAGGTGGACTGATGACCTGGTTAAGGTTGCGGGAAGGCGCTGGATGCGAGACGCACGGGATCGGTCAATGTGGCGACGCCTGGGGGAGGCCTATGTCCAGCAGTGGACGTCTTTCGGCTGAAATGATGATGATGATGATCTTTTCACTTACTTTGAGCGACAGAATTAAAATAAAGAGCGCATGAGACAGTTAAAGAATTAGGGCCACGTTTAAATTAATATACCTCAGATGATTGATTTGTAATACTCTTATTTGTATAACAATTAAGTGGTTCCCTACAAAATAAATAGCCCATTCGCTAAACACTGTAATTTTTCGAGTCGTTTTTCACACTGCCACACTCATCTTTCCTTCTCTTTGCGGCGTGTTCGTGTTCCTCTTTACTGAGGGTAGTGATTCCCGTGACGGGAAATATTGCTGTTATAATGTGCCACCATTTATGGCTGTCATTGGCGTCATATCATCTATCTGGTTTCATATATAGGATATTTCATATCCATTTTCAATATTATAAATGTAAAAGTAATTCTTTATGTCTGTCTGTTACACAGACATACATCTAACTAGATGACACGATTGCATGTACTTCGCGTGCCAAAAAACGGAGTAAAGCTACGATCAATGATCGTAATTTGAGCTTTTCATTTATTATTATCGGCACCGGAAATCCACCGAAATCTAGAAAAAATCCTTTTAATGCCATATTGAGCTGTAAAGAAAGTATAGAAAAAGTTGGCCGAGGTATTGCAAATGTTTTCTTTCATTGGTAAGTAAATTTGTTTTTAATTGTTTGTGAAAAAGTGGCACGCTTGGTTTTCATACAGATGATGGAGGGACTTGCGTTATCTAGTTAGATTTAATTCTGTGGTATGTTATCTTTTCGCAGTCCTTTTGTATATTATATTCTATTAATAACCGATTTAGATAAAAATTTCACACTTTGACAATTTTTTCTCAAAGCCTATGGCCTTTTATCCCATAGTTTTTATCTCAGAAATCAACCTTAAGGTTCCCCTAGTCAACGGCACGAACTATTTTGTGCGCGGGGTTAAAATCCATGCAGTCTCATCCGACAACACGTGCGAAAGATATTGATGCTGTGATGAGCAGTAAGAAGCTAGTTCTCGCACGAATTAGCACATTTGCAAATTTGTAGCGATATTGATGATGATTTAGGACGAAAACGAGCGCGTGAAATTTTATGAACAGACCTTTGGGAGTCTAAATATCATGAAAAAACTACTAAATGTATATTTTCAAAATAAAATTATTTGCATTGTTGAATTACTAATCTATCCCAGTATGGAGGCCGAATTGCAATTTTCTTTCTCCTATGGTATTTATTTCCGCCCAAAGATGCGTTAAAATTAGTGTTGAAATATGGATCTTTCGACGCTTATAACTTTCAAATATTGTATTTGTTTAACTTTTCTGTTTCCATACAGGGCTAGATAATGATGAGACAAATTGATATCATTTTTTATTTTGAACGTACACCGTTAAACAGTGGAGTAATCGCCAGACTACGTTTGTATGGAAGAATTTTCGTCTAGTGAAACCTTAAGGGGTTGTGAAAGTTTGTATGGTGACCTAATAATTCAATAACAAGTAAGGCTCTAGACAGACGGACTGCAGTTTAGTTGACATACGAAATACAAATGCTACGCAAACGAAGTCGCGAGCAACTGCTAATTTTATTTTTATTTTTTTTATTATCAATAGGCTCGCGCTTGACCACTATCTCACCTGATGGAAAGCGATGATGTGGTCGACGGTGAAGCACGCTTGCCTAGAAAAAACCCATTCTCTCTTGACTTAAAGACCCCTAGATTGTAGCTATCGGGAAACACATACTCCGGCAGGGAATTCCACTCCTTAGCTGTACGCATAATAAAAGTGTCCCCAAAACGTTTTGTGTGTATGGGTGGGATGTCCACCATGTACCGATGACGCATCACCGTACGTCTGGCTGTCCGATGGTGGAACGGGCTGGGCAGAATTAAATCATCCAATTCCATCGCACACTCCCCGAAATGTAACCGATAAAATACCGACAAGCTGGCAACTCGGCGACGATGTTCAAGGCTCTGGAGCTTTGATTTGACCAGTGCTTCATCGCCGATGAGTCTCTTGGCCCGCTTTTCGATCGACTCTAATGCATCTAGCTGATATTTGGCAGATCCGTCCCAGAGATGAGAACAGTACTCCATGCACGATCGAACTTGCGCTTGATACAAGTTGAGCAGCTGTTCCGGCGTAAAGTACTTTCGCACCTTCGCAAGGATCCCCAACTTTTTGGCAGCCAGCTGAGCCTTTGCCTCAATGTATGACCCAAAATTGATTGTCGATGTCAGCGTAACGCCAAGAAGCTCAAGATGGTCCGTTATTGGCACGGTTACATCACGGAAAGTTGGAGCTGAATATAAGATCCAGCCATACAACCAGTACATCATTCAAAACCACTCCACCATCGTCTCAATTTTATAACTTCTCAATCGCACCCAAATCCTCAATTATAATTAGCACTAGCACTACTTCAATCTGTCAATATCCATATGTTATGGCTACAGCCAACAATTTGAGCGGAAGTATGGTAATTGCTTCACTAATTGCGATCTAACAGGTGATACAACCATCAGAGAGTAAGTTTTATTTACTAGATTGTGACGTAATGTGTGGAAAGCATCGGACATGGGAACTGGGGACACAATGGTGTACTCTCGAAAATGTTTCTATTCTTTGATTAGGCTGTTTGTAGATTTAAAATTTAGATGCTGTGTGTTTAATGAGGATCATTGTTTTAGTTTATTCAATTAGTATCCACTGTGTTGTTTTTGATTAATGTTTCGTTGTTATGTAAATTGGTTTTAGTTTTATCACAGATAATATAATAGTAGCATACAGATGCCTCATTCCAAACAAAGAAACCGTGCCCACGTAACTAGCGTTTTTCGTTGGACTAAACCGACAATTTTACTAAAAGTACATCGAACTCGGTCGGTTCTATCCCAATAATTGATAGATGGTGTGGAAGTGGAAGAAGAAAGGGAAAATTAGAAGTGGCTTGCAAGCAAAAGGGTTTACTCGGTTCGTGAATATATTTTATTTCTTTAAATACAGTGACGTTTGTTTCATAGTACCAAAATCTTTGACTATACAAATTTAAAAAATCGTGTGAAATGCCTCAGAAATTTTAAACTGCGTCATCTATTCGAATACATTTTAAATTATACGTTCAAATAATCTTCTAAATTACATAATTGAAAATACAATTTTTATTATCAATTCTAGAAAATGTAATTTTTCCTGTAAATTCAATAAAAATTGTTGCATATCGCGCCAAGTAGTGAAATTTATTTGACCAAATTTTATATCTAAGCGTCGGGACTACGTGGTTTTAGTATAGTCTTACAACTTGCCCTGCCTACCTTATGCCAAATACCTACAATGAAGATTTAGCCCCAGTTTAATTGTTGTACATTATATTTTAAACTTTTCGGGGTGCGTCTGTTCCAGTGACTGATTGGCTCGAGCTCCTAGGCATGGAGTTGACATCCAGTCTCAACTTCGGCGCCTACATAGAGTACAAAGCCCAAATTGCGCCTAAAAAACTGGGCATCCTAAATAGGATGAAGCGATACTTTACGCCTGGACAACTTTTAACCCTGTACAAAGCGCAAGTCCGATCCTGCATGGAGTATTGCAGCCACCTTTGGGATGGCTTAGCTAAGTATCAGCTTGCCGCGCTTGACTCGGTGGAACGCAGAGCCAAGAGGCTCATCGGCGACACTGTACTGGTGGATACCAAGCTTCACAGCTCGGCTCATCGCCGCAAGGTTGCCTGCTTGTCGGTCTTCTACAGACTGTATTTCGGTGAGTGTGCTCAAGAACTCCACGACCTCATCCCACCAGCCCCCTTCTACCATCGGACATCTAGACGCACTGCAAGTTACCATCCTTACCTTGTTGCCATTCCACCAATTCGCACCAAGCGCTTCCAAACATCCTTCATAATGCGCACAGCGAATGAATGGCACTCACTAAGGTTCTAGGTAAGCTCACTCCATCGTCAACTCTGTCGCTGTCACCTATGACTTAGAATAGAGTCAAGAGCAAACACAGCACAAAAAAAAAATACTTCTTGTAAGTTTTTTTTATGTATTTATTTATTTCATACTTTATGCACACGAACTTACAGAGGCGGATTTAATATCTCAGGCATGTTCTACTGGTCAAGTTTTGGGTGATGCAGAGACAAATAGTGGTAGGTGCAAAATTAGAATAAAACAACATAATCTGCTCTAAATCTTACTTATCACCAGAAGACTATAAACTACAAAGAAAGAAATCAATGAGTATACTGTATAAATCTATGTATGTATTATAATGCATTAAGTACCTATTAATGGTAATCGGGTTAAACGTCACGGGTCGTTGGTTGTAGACGATAGAATATAATGTCGCAATCATATCGAATGCACCCAATAGCATTCCATCGTTAAGCAGTTGCTAATGATCAGAGAAATTAGGGCTTAACGATCTTGTTATTGGTATTAGGAACACTTGAACATGGATAATATATATAAGTTTTGAATGAGCTTCTAAGTCCACTTTTCTACAACAAAATACGGTGAATTTGTGCAAACTATCTTGATGACGGTTGGAGTAAGTTAAATAAGAGGTCAGGCTAGCTTATTAGCTGGGACTCTGGATGAGAATTGACTGTGAAGAGGCAGTTTTTCCCCTCTTTAGGGGTTCTAAACTCGACTGGAAAGGCAACTTCTTCGTATGTGTTTGAGTTAAGACTAATTGTATCTGTCTCATCAGACATTCTTAATGATGCTATAAAATAATCTAGAGTAGTAATTTGGTCAAAATTGGCATTCCTCTTACTTTTAACTGCTTAAGGCTAAAAGATAACGTGAATGATGTAATTAAACTCTCCAAAATACCGAACATACAGACAAATGAGCCAATAAATCAATAATCACAGTATTTACCAATCACAAATCGATATCTTAATCTAATTACCTAAATTACAGTAATTACATTCGTAATAAAATCGGTCGAGGCACTAGACAATGAATAATTACAGATCTATTTTTTGATAATGCTAAACTATCTGCTAGCAATCGACTTCCTTACTATTTACCAACTTAACTTTACAGATGGCTAACTCCCGAACTAGAAATTATTCAAGCAATTTAGGAAGAAATAGAAGCAACTAGCGCCACTGTCGATAGTAAATATAACTTTGTCGAAACATAACCTGCAATATGTTTGTTTTAAATGGCTTTTATTACAATAGCGTAAAGGTGATTGCTGATAATACAAATGGTCGATTTGCGTTTATGTAACGGAATCCATATGTTGTGTAATAATAAGACAATTATGTAAGCGTGTGTAGCATTCCAACATTTAGCCCTTGGACATTAGAACATTTATTAGACTGATAACGCTGATTATAAACTCGATAAAAACACAAGTGATGTTATTACAAAAGCTACAAACAAGTGGTTACAAAAACATATGAGTAACTAAGCTCATTCTTAAATGGGACCTTTTAAACTACAGCTGATAAAATCATGGCACTTTTGAATCTGGCCGTTGTTGTTAACACATCGAGAGACTTCGAGAGTTGCTGTAAAATATATGTGTTATTTCTCTTTTTGGTGTACAATAAAGTATATTCTATTCTATTCTTCCTCAGGGGCGTTACTCTGACATATTAAAACTTTATTGGTTCCACTGTGAGTGATAGACTGAGTTAAAGTCTCAAAGTTAAAGTCAAGACGAAAAGCGCTATCCCTTTTTATCAACGGAATCATGATAATTTTGACACGTCAGAGTACGGCCCCAGAACTCTTCATGCTCGGGATTTCCGTCGTTGAATCTGGCAAACTTTTTATTAGCAGTTGGCCTTGGCATAGTGGCATGCATCCCACTCCCACCCACCTGATGAATACTAAGGAGAGTGCAGATGCGTTACAGATCGATAATAACAAAATTGTAATGCTTTAATATTGTATCTGCTTCCATAAAGGTTTGTTTAGTTTTTTTTTTTTGCAGAAACAGCAGTGCTGCATCATGTCAAATTTGACGCACGCATGGGACTGGTCAATGTGGCGGCGCTTGGGGGAGTCCTATGTTTAGCAGTGGACGTCTTTCGGCTGAAATGTTGATGATGATGATGAATCAGATTTTAACAGACGAAATATTTATATAAATACTCTTTAATGTATACCAGAAAATACAAGAAAAAAATAAATTTAAAACTAAAAATATAGTAATTTCTCGTAATAATTTCTCAATCCGCAATATTTCGTACTCATCATCATTCAGACCTTATGCCATGTTCCTTGGATTCGGTGTTACAACATTTTCTTCTTCCATTCTCCTGTCAACCGTCACGCCATCATTCCCTTTTCTTTCTTCGCATTCCTCACACAATGGATCCATCTTTCTTCTTCTGCATCCATTCTCATCTATATTCATCACCTCTCCTTATCAAATTCTCTAAACCAAGACTTACGAGGTCTTTCACAAAGATCTCTTTTAATTACAAGTTACTACTCCTACAACCTGACCAATCACTCTTTTGATGATAGTTATGAAAACGCTTACATTCAAAGACCTGTAACAAGTTACGTTGATTGATTAAAGCTCCAACAACTGGGTTACCCAAAACATAGCCCACATCATTACGTACCGGTACGTCGGTACCCATGTAATATCATTACGGCTTTTACAAACGGATACAAGCCGTTACAGCGTTACAGGTATACTGCTTATTTGCATACTTCTGATTAGATCTTAAATTAGTGGCAGGCAATTGAATCGAGCCGTTTTGTAATCAATTATGTCATAAGTCAATGAATATTGAATGAGCATTACTAAATGCTTTCAGGTTCATAACCGCTCATAGGTCAAATTTACCTTCAAATCGATGCAATTCTGGATGAAATTCACGATAAAGAGCTAGAATTGAAAATAAAATAAAATCTGTATTCGATATTTGGAGTTCGGACGGACTGGAAAAAAAAATGTTTGCACCGACCAAGTCACGAAAGCAATAATTAGGAAGATATTGATTGGAAAATTGGTACCCATATCCTTAAAAACGGATCAAGTCAGCTATTTGGTTACAAAAACAAAATTCAGAGGAAGACATACTGGGCGATAATCAGTATTGGAGTAATAAAACAAAAAAGTAGCAAAGGCCTTTCAATTCATAAACTGCTGGTGATTATCACTCCAATATATAATAGATTATAACGAGCCTAAGATTCATGTAATAGTTTCTAATTGGTAGCGATACATTGCCGCCATGTCGTTACCTATTTATTTTGCTTGGGTGGACTTAGCGCCTTGTCAGCTATTTAGCGGTTTAGCGAATTAGCTCGATCGTGTGCACTTCCTTGCGTTTATTATTGATTACTATCTGAGTGAGCTAGGCGTTGCCTCTTGGCTTGGTCGGTCGTCGGAGGATGTTTTAATGAAGTAGTATTTGTATTATTGAAGCAGACGAGTCTTGGAGTGGAACTATCAATCCAAGGCTAGATGCCCTTCTAACCTCCTAACCCCTAGCGTCCTATTTGTGATTTTAATAATCAAACCAAGTTTGATAAAAATCGGAAAGATTTCAGAGTTAGGGGTTTAAAGAACATTCGAGAATGACTGGATTAAAAGTTTTAGTACCAGGAGTTATGGCACAAATTTGGGAGGCTTAAATGCAGCTTTGGAATGAGTAAGGCTAAATTTATTGAACAGGTGACAAGTATTATTGTTTATAGCTTTTATCAGATCATATGGCTTGTGTGTTTCTTACGTACACACAAAATAACCTTACTCTAAGAGCGTATGTTCACCCTGCAGATGGCTCATGTTTTGTTGCAGCAGAGTGAACAGTCTTATTTGAGGATTCATATAGTTTTAGGATTTACTACAGTTAGGTTCCAATTCTCACGGCTTAGAATATGCTGCTAGAATATCAAATCAGACCAGATTATTCCCTACCTAAAAACCCAACCTCCAAATCCTATCACCAATGATGCAACAAATCCCAATGTATGAACAAGCAAATTAATTAAACGAGAATGTCTTTGTATGTAGAGGCAAACAGTCAAACAATCAGACACAAAATAATTATGACCAGACCTGTTTATCGCTCGTCAAATCAACATATAATAATAATCGAGAAGCCATGATGTAACAATTAATGAGGCAGCCAGTCAATGCAGTCACATTAGCAATTCGCCATGTATCCTTGTTGGAACAAGTACCAGAAATTTACCAGACCGTTCCCACGGCCAAATAAACTGCTATTATTGTCATTTGTGTACCAGTATGATATAGTTTTGTTTATATAATTTTATTTGGAACTGTCTTCGCTTCATTCTCGGGCGAAAGCTAATTATTCTTTATATAGCTAGTCTTCACAACTTAGAGATCATTAAGTAACTAACAGATGAGAGAGGAAAAAGACGGGTGTTATAAGTTTGACTTGTGTATTTGTGTATCTGTATGTGGCTTCATAGCTCCTAAACGGATGAACCTATTTTGATTTTGTGACTTTATCGAGAGTATATATATCCATGTTTGATGGAAATCGGTTTAGCCATTCAAAAGTTGTGGGCGTTTAACTGTTTGAGTAGGATTGTTTTCGCAAGATATCGTGCCATAATAACGTGTTCAATAGATTGTCGATCGAAGCGCGTCTTATACTAAATAACTTATGTAGCATGCAATAAAAATGTGTAGCGGGTTTTTTAAATTTTACTTGGAGATATATATTTCGGATATATGCCGCCTAAATCGCCTACGCCTACGCCTGTTCTACTATAGTATGTGTATGTGTGTAAAATTGTTGACTCTCGGCACGTGTTGGGTCAAACTGTAAGTGTATTGAGTAATTGAAAAAATAATCGATTCAGCCAGGATCCAAAGCAACGATCGAAAGATAATACGAACCAGTTTAACCCTGATAGTTCGTCCTGAAGCAATCTTTACATAGGAAAAACTACTTAAGACAAAAACTGAAAAAGCATCATAGTTATAGTTCTCACCAAACTTCTTGGCCGCCCTGAAGTTCACTGCAATAACTGCGCAGTAGTAAATCTCATACAAAAACGCGCCGTGCCTTGCGCATCGGAAAGCTAACTTCAGAGCGGCCAAGAAGTTTAGCGAGAACTATAATGATGTAAGCCTTTTCGCTGAGTAGAGGTGTTAATTTTTCTCTGTCTTTATCAGAAACATCTCCTACACAATTTGACACGTCTCCGTCGAAACAAGATTGGGAATTGAATTTGAAGATATTTTCTGTATTGAGATAATAGGTCGTCTGACTTTTAAAAGACCTAAACGTGTAGGACAAACAATCTTCAGAGATTACCATACTGTGATGTAACTGATCCACAAAAATTTACATTCCAATCCAACCAATATGTAACAGTGCAAAAAGTTTTAATAAAGACATATTCGTATCGTGGGAAAAATCAGCAGCTCTCCACAAATTAAAAAGTTCTCTGTTCAGCGGGGCAGAGCTAAGAAGATGTACAATCGTGAAAGTTAGTATCGAATGCGTGGTATCGTGGTATCGAATATCGTCGCGCGCTCTGATTGACGCAGGAATAGGTCCCCGACCGTGTGCCCTCATTGTGGTGTCTACGTTAGCACAAACCAACAATACCTTGTAGATTTTACGATTTGTATCACTAATGTGGTTATAGAGGGATGGTGAAGATATTCGCAGAACTTTTATCTCTGTTATTTGTATGGTAAGTAGATGCCAGAATATAAGTAATCTTTTCTTCATCTGTGTTGTTATCTTCAATCGGAGATTGACGACCGCTCATCATATTAAAATTCACTGCTAAACATGGAACTGGCTGGCTAGATAGCTTGGTGATGAACATTTGCTAATAATTGTCTCGATTGATCGTCATTTGTTATAGCACACAGATGAAAGAACACTGCTGCCCATTCACCTAAAATAATGTGATTTTCTACAACGGAAACGGATGATCAAATAAATGGATATATGTTGTAGCATCGAGTGACCCGAGAACTGAAATTTTATAAGGAAAACTTCGGAAAGAAATATTTCGGTAAGCGTTTCGCATGTGTTTCGCCAACCCTGCAGCAAAGCGACGAGGTTTCATTGACAATGCAATGCTGTGCCCAGCTGGTACTATCAACAAGTGTTTCGGAAGATTGTGAAGCAAATTAATTGCTTCACAATCTTCGAAGTTAAGGACCCGGCTAATGATGTTTATTGTTAGTTCTTCTAGGAAATATAGGTACCGAGAGCTTTCTTCTAATGAATACTGACTTCAACGTGGTTCTGCATAATATTTCAAAGCGGCCGCTGCGCCGCTTAGCATTCACTTAGTAATAAAATCCCGGTGTGTGACTGTGTGCTTACGATTTATTTGTACACATATGTATGTATATATTATCTGTGTCTCTCTAAGTATATTTTATCCCTTCATCTTATAGATCCAGCGAAGAACTAAAATTTCTGGGAAGGAGCCATGGTTTTATTACAGTAACAATACAATATCTATTCCATACAAAGGTTAGATATTGCATCTACGATTTACTACAAAGAGAAATCGTTTTTTTTTTTCTATATACAATAAATTGCGGTTTACTCCGTATTCCTATCAATTCCGTATCTGATTTTAATTCTGAGTATGTATAATATTATATAGTTGTTAACAACACAAAATAAAAATCAAATAAGTTATGAGTGGGGACTTCGGAAAAATTATATTTCTAAAGTTTTCATCTATGGAAATAGGGTGTCAAATTGCATATTTTTAATAATATTGTTAATATTTGAGCTGTACCATTTCATTTAAATTGTTTTCTTGGTGTACGTGGTACCCCACCTAATAACTTCAAAGATAAGATAAGATAAGAAAAAAATACATACACTGGCAAAATTAGCGGAACAAGAAAAAAATATCATAAAACTTAATTTTTACCGTTAAAGGGTGGTTTTTATTTTGTTTTGTAACAAAACCAATCATGCTTAATTGATAAAACAATTGAATGTTACCTGTCAAGCGATTGTTTTTATTTTATTCGAATTTATATCATTTTGAGAGAATTTCGCATACGGCCACTTCATGGTTTTGTTTTAAAAATTCGAAAAAAATTCATTAACACACTGAGCTATTCGTTTTATTTTTAACGTTTAGACCTTTTTCGAAGTTAAGGACGTCATTGTGCCCAACTTATTTCAAACTGATAGGCCCAGGGCACTTGAGATGAGGAAAAATTATGAAACCTACAGATGATGTGTGTAATTCATCATTTATCTGTTTCAACCATTTATTGCAGTTTCCAATGATTTAAAGAGATTAATGTGTTTGTGAAAAGATCAGGACAGGGTAGAAAATTCGTTTTTCTAACAGGAATAATCGTTTCATTCATTTTCTCATTCGTAAAAACCTGCGTTTAAAGGACGTACAAGCCAGAAATGAACTGGAGGAAGTTCATGGTTCAACAGTAAGTGAGCTTATGTTACGAAGGAGGCTTAAGGAAGCGGGTTTAGGTTCATTCGTGCCAGCCGAAGGTCCGAAAATTTAAGCACACCTCCTTAGAAACAGAATAACTTCTGCTAGAGAACAGCGACTTTGGTCCACGGACTAATGGATTAAAATATTGTTTAGCGATGAGTGTGAAGTCATTTGAATTGAATTAACGGACAGCAATAAATGTGTTATCATGAACAAAGACTGTAAATTTTGTAAGCTATTGTGGCATATGGTACAGGAAGAATATTGGATTCAGGTAGGACATGTTTGGAAGCTAGTACGGACTTGGTGGTGATCGTTGGAGGAGATCTTATTGCAGATTGCTATGGAAGAGATATTTAAGAATAAAATGTGATATCATTTGCCCCTTTATCAGGGGTCACTTCGTTTTGATCCAAGATAATGCTTGGTCGCATACCACTTTTTCATCTGCAGTCTATCTTAATAAGGCCAATTTCGCAGTTTTGGCGGCGCCGGCGAGAATATGCATCCGAAAGAACACGACTGGGACCTGCTAAAACGAAGAGCAAAATTCATACTCCCTACACCTGTAAATGTGGGTGAAGTGCGGAGCGGCGTTTTATAGGAATGATAGAGACTACCACAGATAACAATGTATAAAATTATTGTCAACATGTCTAGTCGCGTGAAATCTTTATTAAGATAACGTGGAGGAAACACTCCATATTATGTAATATTAATTATATTGTAAATTTGATTTTTAATTAACATTTTTAAGTTTACTTACTAACCTTAAAAAATCAACAACGTGCAGTATTTCCTTAAAATCATGTTACTCACACAAAATGTACTAAATGCAATCTCATTTTTATTTCAAAATGTGTATTTTTAAGTAAGGAAACCTGTCCTAATATAAATTTCTAAAAATAAATATTAACTTTAAAAAAATCGATGTTTTCATTTTGTCCCGCTAATTTTGCCGGTGTGTGTATTTTTGTAAAACATGAGTGTACAATAGATTTGCATGGTCTTAAATAACGTTTGGTAATAGGGTCTACATGTTTTGCCGTTCAGGGATACAAAAAAAATGTATTTGGTCATATAAACCGTTTGAATTTATATAATTAACAAAAAAAACAATCCCGAAAGTGTACGCAATTTGTTAAAATGGATGCATCCCTTAAGGACGATGAAATTGTGACTCACGGCGTCCCCCAAGGCAGCATACTGGGCCCCACACTATTTCATATCTACGTCAATGATCTTTGCAGGATGAGCCTCCCAAACTGTAAAATATATGTGTATGCTGATAATACTGCGATCCTCGTTTGTGGATCTACTTGGGATATCGTTAAGGTAAATGCAGAAGCAGCAATGTCGGAAATAATGAGTTGGCTCAATTCGCCGTGCCACATTGACCGATCCCGTGCGTCTTGCATCTAGCGGATTCCCGCAACCTAAGCGTTATTCAAAGAAAATATAATTATAACAACGGGTTCTATGAAGCTATGTATTTACTTTTATAGGTAACATTTTTAGCAATCTCTGTACTGTAAATCCGGAATTCAAATTAAATAAATAAGCGCCCAATTATTCGATCACTGCTAAACACCGTAGTCAACAGGTCTAACCATGCTATCGCAATCGGTGCTTCACAAGAAGCTATACTATTACCTTTTTTCAGATTCCGTTATTGAATCACTCAGTATCGGAATTGAAATATCGCAAATTTCGTTCCGAGGTTCCGATATTACGAGATTCCGATAATCATGCCCTCATCGACACTGCTCACTTTTTGTTGTATTTGTATAAATTATGTTTTAAATAAATCTCATAGCCGAACACTGTCTCTTAAGATACACGTTATCATAGTTTATTAATTTATGAATGTACAGAACTACAGATTTTGCATCATACAATCAGTTGTAACAAATCCGCATATTTTATTGTACCTATCTGTTATTTCCGTGAATAAAAATATTATCTATCCTAATATTATAAAGCTGAAGAGTTTGTTTGTTTGTTTGTTTGAACGTGCTAATCTCAGAAACTACTGGTTGGAATTGAAAAAATATTTTTGTGTTGGATAGTCCATTAATCGAGGCAGATTATAGGCTATATAACATCATGCTACGACCAATAGGAGCGGAGCATAAATGAAAAATAATGCAAAACGGGCAAAATTATTCCTTTTTGAGAGCTTCCGTTGTGTGTGCGATGCCGCGTGGGACAGCTAGTATTATATTAAACTAAACATAAAAAATCATCATGATTCCTTCCCAGAAGTTTTAGCTCTTCGCTGGATCTGTAGGATGAAGGGATAAAATAAATTGTAACCGCAATTAAAGCAAAATTCCACAGTGTGCCACTCTGTCACCCTGCGATAGTATTTAGAATTTTCAGCCTAAAGCTGCGTCTACGCTAGACGAGCCGAGCACAAATTCGAACCCAAAAAAACACCGATAAATAAAAAAATTACAACAAAAAATGTAACGATGTAATGTGTGTGTATGTGTAATGTGTGTTGTAATTTAAATTTTGACCGACTCACGAGCCTCGAACGCCGCGGTCAAAGACGCCGCGAACGGCTTCGCTTGTGCTCGGCTCGTCTAGCAGCTTAACGATGTATCTCGAAGCGAATAGTAGGAGGAGCAAAATATATTCATGATTTGTTTAAGTTTCTGTAAACCGTCTACGTACGTCTTACACTTTTCTAATCAACGTTCAAACAAACCCTATTGTTAAATAAGCTAACATTCCAGCCTCAAGTCACCTCGGACCACTTTTAAACACAACCAACCCAAGCACTTTCCCACGACACGAATTGAAAGGGCACTTTACAGCTTACTCAGGTTACTTCGACCAACATTTCACGCTAGTCTCCATAAACAACCACAGCGTAAACAATACTGCGACAGCTTGTAACACCTTGTTGGGGCACTGGGATTATTTGTAGACGATTTGTGTACGCTGTGTACAGTTTGATAGGTGTGCAGTGTGGAATGGTCATGTTAGGGTCGTTGTGGAGTGTATGCGTCAAAACATGAAGAAATTACAATGAGCAATTGGAGAGTTAGGTGCAATTGTTTGGAATTTTTTGAGCCAATTGGTCTTGGGGTTCCTCAGGGTGTTTGATTTTTTTTATAGCAAAGCTTGCCTTATCCGGTTTATTGAAATAAAAAGCAAATGTGTCTCGCGTGGATCCACGCTTCGGGCACTCAAGGTTACCGCTTGATTGAGAGAACTTTTTATAGTTCAATAATATGATACTTTTTACTGTACTTCATTGAAACTTTCAAGTTTTACAATCGCCTGAATTTATCTTTGCTCTGCGATGCTATCTTAAGATTTGTTGCTCGTATATTTTAAGTAAATAAGATGTGACAGTTAAAATATGGGTGATATACTTGTACAATGTACCATATATTAAGCATGCAAACATTATTTAATGAGAAGCGATGATGTTATAATTAAATTATTTTTGATATAACAATAGTCGGCATGGTGCATTCATAATATAACAAAATATTAATTTAAATATCTAAGTACAATATAATAGGAATGGAATGAATAAACTGAAACAATGTCATAAGGTAAGAATGACAAATCAAATTAGGTAGATATATCAAGTTATTGAGAGCAAAATAATATGTCAGTGTCGGTACTCTCAGCAACATTGTTCTTGCTGCACATAAACGTAATCTGCTAAAACCCGTAATTGTTAATTATGTTAGGTATTTCATTATATATTATTGGGCCTACTAACACTTTTTTTCTGTAAAGCAGTACCTATTACAACTCTCAAAATCTAGTAGATATTTATAATGACTTCTTAAAGATCTCTTTCTGTCTTTTGACACTGTAGTGAAAAGGTTAATGTTACATTTAACGAAAATCCGTCACTTTCATATTAAGCATCAGTTTTGGGCCTTGAACACTGTTCTCGTAGAGTACAATTTCCCCAAAAGATTATTCCGTGTCTTAAAGTGGACGCGACTATACCATGGTATGCAACCATAGTTGTGGTGATGTTGAACTTTTTTGCTAGATTGTATATGACATACGCGGATACGTTAATTTTTTTACAAAATTCTTCTGCTTGAGGTAACCAAGTCAACTGAATGTCTATCACTATTCTATTGTCACATTTGGTAATGATGTGCGTTGATAAAAATGCATCACGTTAGTTTTTTGCAGGTTAATTACTAGATTATTTTCGTCAAACCAATTTACAATGTACTTAAGGTTGTTATTTATATCCTGTTCATATTGATTGAAGTCTGTACAATTCTAGTGCAGTGCTGTCGTCAGCGAATAGCTCCCGGTTTCTCAACACTTGATTAACGGGCCGTTAACGTAATCCGACGAATAATCGCCGCTTATCAGCTGTGATTGGCTGTTGAAAGTTCATTAAACCAATCAGAGCACATAACGCGTGCTTAGTAATTTGTCTCATTAATTCTGCGATAATTTAGCGGTGAGAACCCGGCCTAAGACCATTGGGTGTTCAATGCGGTGTGGTAAGACATTTATATACAGCAAGAACAAAAGTGAGTTAAGAACTCCACCCTGAGGTACACCATGTCTTGCTTCGTATATATATTTTTCTCATGCCTAGTGCTTGTGCAGATTTTAGATATTGCCGTATATTGTTTACGGTCACTTAAATTTGATTCAATAAGATTGAGTATGTTTCCTCTTATCCCTTACATGTTAAGCTTATCAATCCGGGGTTGTATGATGGACACAATCGAAAGCTTTTGACATATCAGTAAGGATTGCGCTAATTGGTACTATTTTATCAACCTGTCCTATTATAAAACTAAGTAAATCGTAAATAGCTATATTTATACCTTTGTTCTGCCTAAATCCTTTTTGTTCATCACATAAAATATTATATTTACATAAAAACTTTACGCGATAGACTCAAAGACTACTACTAATGGATTTTCATGCGGTTTTCACCAATATAAATAGTGAGAAACGAGGAAGGTTTTTGTGTATAATTTGTCACGGGTGAATCCGGAGTAGGTCGCTAGTTGGTTTATAAATTTTCAATGAGTTTTGAAAATATGAGAGTAAAAGAGTTTTTTTCTAGGCAAGCGTGCTCTACCGTCTACCACATCATCGCTTACCATCAGGATAGTGGCCAAGCGCGAGCCTATAGATTATAAAAAAATGTATATATAGGAATTAGGGCAATGGGTCTATAGTTTACTAAACTTTCTTTATCGCATTTTTTGGTGGTTTTACTGTTTTTAGACCATTTGGACTCCAGAGCTAATGCTCAGATTTATAGTATGACATAAGTGTGAGACGAATTTTACTACTTTTGTAGTTATGCCATCATATCCCAAGCTGTTTGTATTTTTTAATGATTGTATCATTCTTATTACGTCTTGAGGAATCACCAGAGATACAAATATTGCAGTAGTTACATATGTTTATGAGGTATTAAATTGTACATGTTCAATGAAGAAATTTTTAAATGCATTAACACTAACTACCGTCTTTGCATATTGGCCTGACATTGGGTGTATTTTTATTAATAATACTCCACGAGGCTTTTGCTTTGTTACTAGAGATGTTTATAAAATAATTAGTATATAAATTTATTATTTTCCTGAACTAAAAAATAATAATTTAAATTTATTTTTATTTTCGTCTGAAGAGTCACGTCTGCATTTCCATAACAGATGTCTCTGTTTTTAATGCACACTCGTATACCACGTGATACCCATTTAATTGTACGATTTGGTTTGATAGTGACGAACCGGAAAACACAGATCGTATATCATACGAAAGTGTTCCAGAAAGTGATTATGTGCTTCGTTTACATTTGCGCCAAGTACTGTTTTATTTAACTTTACTGTGAACAAGCGTTTTCTGGGTAAGCTTACTCCATCGTTGCTTTGTCTCTGATACCTCTGACCTAGACTAGAGTCAAGAGCAAACCCACGTTAAATAATAAAAAAACGAGTAATTTAAGTCTTTATTTTCTCACTTATATTTGGCAATCTCAATCATCCCAGTAATATTTGGTTTTATTTACAAGTAAACCCTCCCAAACTCTTCTACCGAGCTCCGGGTGTATTGTTCTAAGAAGTTTGACACTTCGGTCCTTTAAAGATGAATCTGTTACTGCTCCTAAGCTATACAAAACATTTTCTATTAGTCTGCTCCTTTCGTCGAAGGACATTTCATTATATCTTTCCCGTGACTGTTCAAAATTATCAGCGGTTTCTTCAAATATTTCAATCAAGTCAACTCTATTTTTCTCCAAATATGGTACAGAACCATTATAAGAATTAGGAAAGTAATTCGGTATGCCTCCTTCATTATGTCCAACAGGAGCTCTGCCATCTCTATTGTATGTGAATTTTTCATGAATAGGTTTATTCACGTGAATGTTATGAAAGTGGGCTCCTAAGCGATAGTACTCAGCATCTCTGTACGATAGGCGACGTGCCTCGAAGATTTTATCAGGCGCTCCGAGAACACCTGGTACCAGATTGCCTGGACAAAAAGCCAACTGCTCTATTTCAGCAAAGTAGTTAACAGGATTCTTATTTAAAACAAATCGTCCCACAGGTCTCAACGGATATTTATCTTCAGGCAATATCTTGGTTACATCAAACACATCAAAACCTGCATTTTTAACGTCATGGATATTCAAAACTTGGACACTAACTGTCCAACTGGGAAAGTGCCCAGTGCCTATGGCATTAAATAAATCTCTGTTTGCATAGTCTGGATCTAAAGCTGCTAATTTCTGAGCTTCCATTGATCCCAAATTCTTCACACCTGCATCAGGTATAAAATGAAATCTGATAAAGAACTTTTCTTTCTCCTCATTTACCACTTGAAAAGTGTGAATTCCAAATCCAGGCATATATCTATAGCCATTAGGGATACCAAAATCACTAAATATACGCATATGGATGTGCATACCTTCAGGACGTTGCACCAAAAAATCCCAAAACATGTTTGCGTCATATAGAAAAGTTTGAGGATTCTTTTTCCGCGAATGAACAAATGTAGGGAAAAATAGAGGATCCTTTATCACAAACATGGGAGTGTTTAAACCGACTATATCTAAGTTGCCATCTTCAGTGTAGAATTTGATAGCAAAACCTCTAACATCTCTTGACGTATCTATGCCACCTACTTCTTGAACTATGGGAGAGAATCTTACTGCTACTGGAGTCTTCTTTCCAACTTTACTGAACACTTTTGCTTTACATATATCTTTTATATCCTCAGTAACTTCAAAGTAGCCAAACGCTCCACCACCCTTTGCATGAACTAGTCTTGGAGGCAATCTTTCACGGCTCAAGTGTGTCATGTAGTCCATGAATAACTCATGGAATATAAGTCGTTTATTTAAAGTGCTACTTGCATCTTCATGGTTGATCGGTGCGCCATGTGATGTTGTCATAATACCAACTGGGCCCTGAAAAGATATTGTGTTTTGTCAATAGGTAGAGAGTAGTACAGCATTCTTTATTTAAGGTTCAATTTTACTATATCGATGCCAACCGATACAGAAACATGCGCTAGTAAAGGTCGTCCAGGTAACCGTTTTTACTTTGATTATTGACCTAATTACCCAAATGTACGTGAGCACCAATCCTTTTGGTTGCCAAACGTTATTTATTGAGTCAGTAATTTCATAATCGTTTGATCTGTCGGCTTAGCTCATGTTCATGCTTACTCAACGAACCGATATGTTCATTAAATTAAAACAAAAAGGCAACATATATGCGAATTAGAGCAATACAGCAGTTACAAGTAGTAGGTCGTGGGTTTGAACCCAGGCAGGCGCTTTACTTTGTGTAAATTATTTCATCACCACTGCTCTCAAAAACGGTGAAGGAAAACATCGTGAGGAAACCGGCATGTCCTAGAACCAAAAATTTTAAGGCATGTGACATCCACCAACCCGCACTGGGCCCTCTCAAAGAGAGGAGGCCTGTGTCCCAGCAGTGGGAACATTAATAGGCTGATGATGATGATGATGATGGTATGCGAATTAGAAAGGTAATAATTTACAAAGGTTCTCTTAGAATAAAAAAATGGTCAAATTCTCTTGAAACAAGCCTTATGGAACCAATACAAAAGAAAATAAAAAACTCACCGAAGTTTTATCCCTGAACGACACAATTTGATTTGCTGCCGGATCGTCATTTTGTTCCGCCACTACAATCACACAGAAAAGCAACAAACAACACAGAGTCTGCATTCCCACTAACAGCAGCGAACAATCAGCGATTATCTACAACTCTACGGTTTTATAAGCACTAGCCAAGCATTACGCCCTTGCGTATGCCCTAGATCAGGAGCCACCAATTACTTTCACTTGGGGTCCGTTACATAAAAACATATGGTGAAATTTTAAACCAGCTTAACCCCCCCCCCCCCTTGGCCTTTACTTCATCATGTGTATTGACTTGGTTCAAATTGAAAAACAAAAAAGTTAGTACCTACCTACCTACCAAGTGCAGGCTATTGACATTCAATCTTGGAGATGTTAATCAGTAAGTCTACTCCGTTATTTATTTAAAAAAAAAAACAGAATAGTAAAGTTCATCTTGGTATTTTTTTTTATTTACTATGGCTCGCGCTTGACCACTATCTCACCTGATGGTAAGCGATAATGTGGTCGACGGTGAAGCACGCTTGCCTAGAAGTGACCTATTCACTCTTGACTTAAAGACCAAAATATAAAATGCTGCTTCATCATCATCATCTTCCTGCCCTTGTCCCATGTTAATTGGGATCGGCACAACAAGTTTTCTTCTTCCATACCGTCTTGTCCCCTGTCACGCCAAAATGCTGCTTCACTAATACTATTATGTTGAACCAATTATAGTAAGAAGTTTAATTCACCCCATATTTTCTAAAAATTATTGACAAGACTTTCACATTTTTGTTCTATAATTATATTTTCCTGTAAATCGCTAATTTCTATCTGGAGAGTAGTTTTTTTACTCCCGAAAACATTCCCAGTTTTATTGCCCCATTCACCATAAGGATACAGAGAGTACCTAAATGTTGCTGAAGATTTCCACGACATTAGAAATGTAATTTTTTCACTTTATTTTGTACTGTTTAGGTAAACAACAACAGAGGTCGGCGCGGTCCGCCAATTGGTGACCCCTGTCCTAGATTATTTACTATTTCATAAACACTAGAAAATTGTATGCTAATAAAGTTATAACACTTTTTATTGGCTCCAGTGCGTCCAATTTATCCTGGACAGCAGAAAACTTGGTATTATTAAGAAATTGATCTTTATTTTACACTCGTTTGAATTTTCCTTTTGCAATCAGCGCATCCTTTAAAGGCCAGGTTTTGCTGGGCAAATGTTATTACATTTTTTTTTTCAATATGCTCGCTCTTGACCACTATCTCACCTGATGGTAAGCGATGATGTGGTCGACGGTAAGCACGCTTGCTTAAAAAAAAACCCATTACCTCTTGACTTAAGGTTAAACTAGTCAACGGCACGAACTATTTGGCGGCGGAGCTAAAATATTTTCTGTCTCATCCGACATCACGCACGAAAGAGATAGACTCTGTGATGAGCAGTAAGAAGCTAGTTTGCATACGTATACACACTCATAACGCTGTGTGACGCTGACGCATACATACGCAATTTCATTGAAGAGCGCCGATAGCGGTGTGTGTTTCAATTCATGTTATGACAACATAAACTCATAGATACAAATAGATGTGTGTAACGTAATTAGAAGGCACTCAATTTACTTGTTATTATGCACCCAAACTTACCCGCGACTTTGTCAACTTGACAATAAGATCTCTTGCGAAAATGTGCATTTACGTAGGTATTGTTATTATCAACAAGTAATTTTATTGATTTGACTTTTAAATTATTTTTGGCGGCGGCGCAGCGGGAGCCGCTTGCGCGCTTTTTGAACCTTATGCCCTTAGTTATAAGAATGAAGTGTTTGAGCGCCAAGTCGGTAGATTTTATGTTGGCAGAGCGGTCAGCGGCCAGCGCTTCGCTGACTGTAGGTATCGTACCAGCGCGTGCGGAAAGCTAGGCTCTATACGCATGGGTGTATGTAGGTCATGTTTTTGTATTTTATTGCAGTTTGTGCAAATATAACAATGCTTGTTAATTAGGTATTTACTTACCTTAGCTAGTTAGCTATAACCTATAGCGACTCCCCGTAAGTAGGAGGTATTCATACCAGCCAGAGTCAGGATAACTGCTTTTTCGACAGCGCCAGTTTGATGTAAGACTTGTTTTCTAGGTAAGTAAGTATTTAGGTTCATCTTATAAATAATAATGTTATTTTGTAAATTGTTTATTGATTGTTTGTTTACAATAGCGGTTTGAAATATTCTGTTTGTTATCACAATACAATAGATAAAACTTACACATTTTTGGCTTCATTCATTACCTACTTAGTAACTTAGTCGCGGGAAAGTAATCGGTATTGTGATACACTATGCGTTCAATGATTTTGAGCAATTTAATTTAAAGTTGTTTGGATAACAAACAACTTTTTGCTGACTTTACCTAACTGGTTCGATTCTGCAGCTATGACGTCACAATATGGCGCGAGGGCCATCCTATTCTTTAGTTGAAACGCATAGTATTAGGCATCTAGGTAGGTATTAGGTACTACATCATGTCACAAAGTAAACAGTAGCTTCGCTTCGGGTAGTCGAGCCAAGCTTGTGAGTGTCGGCACGCATAGCAGGTATACAAATAAAAAAATAATCATCAAAATTCACACGGTTCACATTAAAAAAGTAGGTATTTAGGTAGGTACAACAAATTATAAAAAATACAGTCAAATTGAGAACCTCCTCCTTTTTGAAGTCGGCTTTTTGAAGTTTTGTTTTTGTCCGCCGCGGAAGCCGAGCCGATATAAAGATAGGTACTTACATAATAATGAACTGACGCTATAATTAGGCACGACTATCGAAAATCAAAACTACATAATCTAATTGGAATCTATATACATAATTCTATGTAAGTGAACAAATATATACAACAGAACTCTTCAATAAACAAAGGCAAATCTCTCGGGATTGCTGCAATCGCATATCTGTTTATTGTTTACGCCATTTCATAAAATAACGTCAAGCCGTTAGGCTCTATTGGGGTACGCAGATATGTACAGTTCACCCTGGTAGGTACACTCTCATTGCGGTTATGTTATTCAGGTAATTTATTCAGGCATAAATTTAGGCATTATTGGCTCAGATTTTCTCTAATCTGAGATTATAGGTAAGTACCATATTGAACTTGCTCTTTATGTACACAACTAAAAAGTGAAAAATATAAAACGAAGAAACAAAAACATCGACTGCCGAAATTGGAGTTATTTTTCACTATGTAGTGTTTATATTTGAAAGTCGGTAGTATTTTTTTGTAAAAATTACTTTCTAAATAAATATGAAGATAGGTATACTATCCTAAAACTCCACTTGAAATAACATTAGACATGTTTCCAAATATTTTTACAGTCCGTTCAACCGATTTTGAGTTCTATCCAGTAAACATAAGGATGACATAAAAAGCATAAACCTGTTACCAAAACCAACTGTTTACTACAGCTACCATTTGTCGTATCACCAACGCAATAGATGTCAAAATCGGTTGGATGGGCTGTAAAATGGGCTAATTTAAACGTCTAATGTTTTCGCATATGGAGTTATAGTAGGTAATTTATAATTCTAAAATTTTATAAATGCACGTGAAACATTTGAATTATAAGTCAGTGTTTAGGTATAAAAGTCATGTCAAGCGCCATCATGAATTGTCCAAACTAAATTCAATAAAAGATTCAACTTAGAATCCAAAGTCCAACGCCAGGGTCAGTAAAATTTGGGACCAATTCAAAATAATCAAAACAAAACATAAAGGAATATTGGAATCCAAAGTTCAAGCCAGGTGCCAATGTTATAAAATATTATACGAATACGTTATCGTCGTTAAATATCAGTTACATAGGTACACAGCACGCGCGTTTTTTTTTTTTTTTTTTTTTTTTTTTTTTTTTAATGCGTGGCGTCTCGCATTTCGGCCAAAGTAGCCGTCCTCTGCTTAACCGGACTAACCTGTGGAGACTAAGCTAAGTAGCCTCCGGCCAGGCTTAAAGTTTCTAAACCTAAAGCGACAGCACTAAGGGCTACCCCAGTTGGGGTCGGACCTCGGCTCAGGGCGTCGCTTGGGGGATGGCAAAGGCCGGATCTGATAAAGTGATTCTACCATCCGTTCGGAAAAGCCTACGTGGAGAAGAACGGACAAGACAGCACGCGCGTAATTACGGTGACGTATTATACAGACAGCAGCCGATTGAGGCCCTGCGGAGCAGCCGGGCGCGGGCGCCGGGCAGCAGTTATACTAATGAGCGTGTGTGTGTGTGTGCGCCGCACGCGCCACCCCTCCGCCCCACTGACCGGGGAGGAAATTTGTAGCGAAATGGAAGATGATTCATAACAAAAACGAGCGCGCGAATGTATGAATAAAATGAATATGAATAATAGTATATTATGCAACTAGTGAATAAAAGACGGATTTAATGCGAGGGCCGTAGATGAATCACAAGTAAGTGAAGGATTCTAACAACTGAATCACGACCGTAGGGAGTGATTCATGATGATTGAATCACGAGCATAGCGAGTGATTCAAGTGTTAGAATCATGAGCGACGCGAGTGATTCATGGCCCTCCATATAAATCCGTTTTATTCAAGAGTTGCATACTATATTTTATACCATGACTACGAGAAAAAGAAAGATTGAAGCGGCACAAGGAATAATAATAAATAAATGGGTTTATTACCTTCAAAATTTACAAAAAAATGTGAAATCCGGACCCCTGAGCTAGGTAACAGCACTTCTGTTTCAATCTCTATCACTATCTCTAACTCTATCTCTGTCTCTAACTCTATCTCAAACTCTATCTCTAACTCTGTCTCTAACTCTATCTCAAACTCTATCTCAGACTCTATCTCTATCTCTAACTCTATCTCAAACTCTATCTCTATCTCTATCTCTAACTCTATCTCTAACTCTAACTCTATCTCTACCTCTATCTCTACCTCTATCTCTACCTCTATCTCTAACTCTATATCTACCTCTATCTCTAACTCTATCTCTAACTCTACCTCTAACTCTACCTCTAACTCTACCTCTAACTCTACCTCTAACTCTACCTCTAACTCTATCTCTAACTCTATCTCTAACTATCCCTATCTCTAACTCTATCTCTACCTCTATCTCTATCTCTACCTCTATCTCTAACTCTATCTCTAACTCTATCTCTATCTAAGTTTGTATCGAATATTTTATGCGTAAGGACGTTGTACAGCATTGAGATGGAGTTTGAATATTATATTGGTGTGTTCTAAATTCAAACACCAAAACAGTGATTAAAAGTGCTTTTTATTCACTGTTTTCAGTGAATAAAATAAGCTTTTTAGAGGGGGAATGGTATAAAATATAATAAATATAATATATAATATGAATAAAAATTTATACCATTCCTCCTCTAAAAAGCTTATTTTATTTTATACTGAAAACAGTGAATAAAAAGCACTTTTAATCACTGTTTTGGTGTTTGAATTTAGAACACCAATATAATATTCAAACTCCATCTCAATGCTATACAAACTCCTTGCGCATAAAATATTCGATACACACTTAGATAGAGATAGAGTTAGAGATAGAGTTAGAGATAGAGATAGAGTTAGAGATAGAGTTAGAGATAGAGTTAGAGATAGAGTTAGAGATAGAGTTAGAGATAGAGTTAGAGATAGAGTTAGAGATAGAGTTAGAGATAGAGTTAGAGATAGAGTTAGAGATAGAGTTAGAGATAGAGTTAGAGATAGAGTTGGAGATAGAGTTGGAGATAGAGTTAGAGATAGAGTTAGAGATAGAGTTAGAGATAGAGTTAGAGATAGAGTTAGAGATAGAGTTAGAGATAGAGTTAGAGATAGAGTTAGAGATAGAGTTAGAGATAGAGTTAGAGATAGAGTTAGAGATAGAGTTAGAGATAGAGTTAGAGATAGAGTTAGAGATAGAGTTAGAGATAGAGTTAGAGATAGAGTTAGAGATAGAGTTAGAGATAGAGTTAGAGATAGAGTTAGAGATAGAGTTAGAGATAGAGTTAGAGATAGAGTTAGAGATAGAGTTAGAGATAGAGTTAGAGATAGAGTTAGAGATAGAGTTAGAGATAGAGTTAGAGATAGAGTTAGAGATAGAGTTAGAGATAGAGTTAGAGATAGAGTTAGAGATAGAGTTAGAGATAGCGCCGAGGCAATGAAGCTCGACGAAGTACCGGAGAAAGAATTTAACTGTTGAAAAAAATTCATCCTTATCTGTGATTTATACTTCACCTATATAGTCACTATAGTCTAGTTTTTATATAAGTCTACCGAAAGTCAGCGGCGCTCAAAAAAGTTGCACCCATTAAGTACTAAAGCCAGTACAATAATTAGTATTTATGCAATGACTCCAAAACTTTATAAAAAAGATCTGATCAAATTGTGTCAAGCAGTAACAAGAATGAGTTTACACGTAAGCTTTTTAAATTGATGAATGACAAGGCGTATTATTTTGATAATGAATATCTTAATGATAAATTAAAATGATATTTATATATCTGTCTGTATACTTAATTAAAATGTTACTCCCATATTATGATAATGATATTCGGATTAGACATTTTTATTTCAATAATTATTGTATTACGAAATTGTGACTAGTTACTATTTATTTGTTTTTCTGCCGCCGTATATTTATTGACACATTATTAGACTAACTATAATTGTTTGACATGAAATTGTGACATCTACTTACCTATTGACTTTTAAGCTATTGCATAGCTTCTATCGCGGGCCTTGAGCGCGGGGACCGAATCCAGAAATTCCGTAACGAAAAAACCTCATGCTCCCCACTCCGACGGGCACGGCGGTGATACTTTGACTTTTAATAAGGTTTTTGAATTCTGTGGAATCTGAGTGGTGAGGGGCAGGGGGGCGGGGGGGGGAGGTTTGTTGCACGTGTTTTCGATTTCCGTGTTGGTATTTTTAGAATGAATTTTTTTTTTGCGGGGGGAGGTAAACGGTTAAGGGGGGGGGGTTAATCCTATCTTGTTCTCCTGGATGAAGTAGCGTGGGGCAGGAGGGCAAATTTTTTGTCAGAAATGCGCTAACTCCAACCGTTTCTGAGATATGAGGGTTTTAAAATTTTTGTTGGTCGTAATTTTTTTGCCTTTTATCGGTCTCTCTGAGCTGTTTCTGTAACAATGGTGATCAATGTGGACCTTATGCTAATGAGAATAAGGGTCACTTTTGCTTGTCAAAGAAAAGCGACCTTATTTCAATGTGAATAAGGGTATTTTTGTTTTGTTTTTTAGAGTTTTATTAATCGTAAATAAATGCGGGTTTGGCTCGCTACGTTTTCGAGTTTTTAACGTTTTTAATTTTTTTGACGCATTTTCCAGGACTGGATCTAGAATAAATGCTATGCAATAGCTTTACCGCGGCAGTCCCCGAGTGCCACACGACTTTTTTTTTATTTTTTTGTTTTTATTTTGTTAATTTGACATTCGATTACCTCTATAAAACCAATAATTTGTATGCCTTCTGGTGGGACATAGTATGGACCAACATTTTGTTATTTAATTCATCTGTAATTTTACCCTATGTTCACAAAATAAATAAATGAATTTGAATTTGAATAATTCCGACAAAGTGGTAAAATAAAATCAAGAAAAAAAACTTTTTCCGGTACCTCCTATCTATAGACGTAAAGTGGGGATTGGAATTAATATTTGTTTCGGGATATTTACCATGTATATTTTGTTTTTGGTTGAGAGCTCGATATTTCGGCACCGTTACAAGCGCCATGATCACGAGAACTGCTAAAGTCTTTGCGGGTGGGTGTTGTATATTAATTGTAATGATTGTGACCATGTCAGCTTAAAAACTTGTAAAATGGGGATGTTTTTTTTTATCGTCTATCCCATGGTGTGGGGTATCGTTGGATAGGCACCTTTAAATACATATACAATAAAAATCATTTTACTGTAATACAAACCTACAATAACAAATTTTCGGCGTCCATTTAGAAAGCTTATTCGTTGGTGAGACAACAAATGCGCAAGAAGACGATACAAAATAATACAAATACAAACGAAGTCGAATTTTGAATTACCAACTTATGAACTTCCGTTCATTGCGTTCCGTATGGTGCCGGATGTAAAGAATTTCACCATCCCATGTCTTTACGTGGGTGTCGTAAGAGGCGACTAAGGGACAAACCGCAAAGCAGCAACGTTCTCTGTGCTTCTATAACAACCACACTGCGATCGCCAACCCACCTGCCAAGCGTGACGATTAGGGCATAACCCCCCCAATGAATAGCACAAATAAAAAATGGCTCCTAGTACCCGGCAGCTTGCCTACCCTCAAGTACGGTAGCGGTCGAGGCTTCGTCATGGCAAGGGGTGCTAAGAATCTCCGGACAAGATCTAGCTACCCCAACCATCACCGACGACTGGACCTGGCAACGTACAACACGACCTTCAGACCGACGAGAAGGTCACCGAACACGAAGAGGAATTGAGCAGGTTGCGATGGAGTATTACATGGTTATCTGAAGTTTGAAAAGAGGGGGAGGACTCGATAATCCTCAAATCCGGTAACCTGCTCTATTTCCGTGAGGGTGACCGGCAGTCCCAGGGTGGTGTCCGGTTTATCGTCCACAAGTCCCTTATGAACAACGTGGTGAAGATCGAGAGTGTGTCGACCAGGCTGGCGTACCTTATACTCAGAATATCCTCAAGATATTCGCTGAAGGTCATACAGGTCTACGCCCCAACCTCGGCACACCCCGACGATGAGGTAGAGACCATGTATGAGGATATCTCCAGATCCATGCATGGTTTCAAAACTCACTTCACCGCGGGACTTCAACGCGAAACTGGGCAAACGAGACGAGGATGAGCTGCAAGTGGGGCAATTTGGAGTTGGACGACGGAACCACCGGGGTCACCTACTGGCCAGTTTTATGGAGAAGGAGGGCCTCTATATGATGAACTCCTTCTTCAAAAAGCGTGAATACAGGAAGTGGACCTGACAGAGTTCCAATGGTGCAACAAAAAATGAGATCGACTTCATCGTGTCAACCAAGAAGCAATTTATCAATGATGTATCTGTGATCAATTCGGTAAAAACCGGGAGCGATCACCGCATGGTAAGAGGCATATTGAACATTAATATTCAGGTCCAAAACCTCGAGAGCTTTCAGCTCGAACTACAGAATCTTTTCTAGTGCCTAGGGAGCTCCGTGGATGAATACAGCAACGGGTTCGTGGATGCTGTCCATACGGTCGGGTCTAAGTTTTTCAAGACTCGTCGTACAGATAGAAACAAAAAGCTCTCTGATCCTACCCTCAGCTTATGAAGGAGAGGCGTGAGATGATCCTGCAGTCTTCAGATGAGGCGTGCAAATACCGGCAGCTCAACAGACAGATCTCTAAATCCTTGAAAAGAGACCTCCAGCGCTTTATTACCGAGCGTATTAAAGACGCGATCGAGCGAAATAAAGGCTCCAAGGTTTTCAACGGATCTGGCTATTGGGCAGAGCCAACTCACGAAACTGAAGACCGACGATGGCAGGATCGTATCCGCCAAACCGGAGCTTCTGAGGGAGGTCGAGACATTCTATGGGCAGTTGTACACATCAATCAGCAAGCCCGTTGCGAGTCTAGCAAACGACCCAAGAGCTAGATTGACCCGACACTATACCGAAGATATGCCGGACGTCAGCCTGTACGAGATTAGGATGGCTCTGAAACAGCTCAAAAACAAGGCACCGGGTGATGACGGAATTACGGCCGAACTCCTGAAGGCGGATGAAAAACCGGTCCTTAAGGCCCTTCAGAAGCTGTTTGATTCCGTCATACTCGAGGGCAAAACGCCACAGGCATGGTGCAGGGGTGTGGTGGTACTCTTCTTCAAGAAGGGCGACAACGCCCGGCTGAAGAACTATAGGCCCATCTCACTTCTTAGCCATGTCTACAAGTTGTTTTCAAGAGTCATCAAGAATCGACTCGCGCGCAGGTTTGACGTTTTCCAGCCTCCCGAACATCGCCGGATTCCGAAAAGGCTTTAGCACCGTAGACCACATACATACGCTGCGGCAGGTTATACAGAAGACCGAAGAGTATAACCTGCCTCTCTGTTTAGCGTTTGTGGACTACGAGAAAGCCTTCGATTCGATCGAGACTTGGGCTGTACTGCAGTCTCTGCAACGGTGCCAGATCGACTACCGGTACATTGAGGTGTTGAAGTGTTTGTACAAAAACGCTGTTAATGTTAGTCCGCCTTCAGGATCAGATCTCGAAACCAATCCTTCTCCAGCGCGGCGTGAAACAGGAAGAAGTCATTTCTCCGAAACTGTTCACTGCTGCGTTGGAGGAAGTCTTCAAGGTTCTGGACTGGAGGGGGCTTGGCATCAACGTTAATGGCGAGTACATCACTCACCTTCGGTTTGCCGACGACATAGTGGTCATGGCTGAGACCATGGAGAGTCTCAGTAAAATGCTCGATCACCTCAGCAGAGCTTCCGAAAGAGTGGGTCTTAAAATGAACATGGACAAAACCAAGGTCATGGTGAATGCCCATGTAACACCCACTCCTATCAAGGTGGGAGACTCTACACTCGAAGTTGTAGACAATTATGTCTACCTGGGACAAACGGTCCAGTTAGGTAGGTCCAATTACGAGAAAGAGGTCAACCTTCGAATCCGACTCAGCTGGGCAGCGTTCGGGAAGTTGCGTGGTATCTTCTCGTCCAATTTACCGCAGTCCTGTGTGTGTTGCCAGTGATCACCTACGGAACCGAGACGTGGTCGCTCACAATGGGCCTTATCAGAAAGCTCAAAGTCACACAAATGGCAATGGAGAGGGCTATGCTCGGCATTTCCTTGCGTGGTCACGTCAGAAATGATGATATACGCAGGAGAACCAAAGTTACCGACATAGCCCGAAGTATTGCCAAACTTAAGTGGCAGTGGGCAGGGCACATCGCTCGCAGAACGGATGTCCGATGGGGCCGAAAAGTTCTGGAATGGCGACCGCGAACCGGAAGACGATACATTGGAAGGCCTCCCACTAGGTGGACTGATGACCTGGTTAAGGTTGCGGGAAGGCGCTGGATGCGAGACGCACGGGATCGGTCAATGTGGCGACGCCTGGGGGCCTATGTCCAGCAGTGGACGTTTTCGGCTGAAATGATGATGATATTTTTACATGGTTCATAAATAAGCATACATTTACTGTCTGTTGTACACAACTAATAACGTTATCTAAGTAATTTTTCAATGGCATTTGTACAAAATTTTTACTGTGCCAAGTACATTTTGTAAGTTGGTCGAATAACTCGTAAACTTGTAAAACCTACTTAGCTGTGATAGTTTACCTTTTAATTTCGTTATACAGTTGTCTTTGTCTTTTGGTTAAACAAGTTTTTGTAAACATTTTTTAACTGATAATAACTTTAAACCGCATAAATAGACAGCTATGTTAAGAGGCTTTATTAATACTATATTAACTAATTGTATTTGACAAAATGAGTTCTAGGTGCTACTTGGTTTTAATTGCCGCGCATTTTTGAGAAAAACTATACAAGTCTTGGCCACAACTAGGCATTGATGGACTTATTGATCGGCTTTTCCTCGGCCCACATTTACACGTTCGTCCATCAATGCCTCTTGCTGGCCGCTGCAGTAATGTACTATTGTAATGCCGTAAAAGTTTTGTGATTAAACATAAAATTCGAATAAAAGGAGGTTAACATTTCCAGAAATATAAATAAAACTCTATTACAGCAGTGGTTGGTAAATCCCGTACCTACCTATCTTAATCTGCCACATTTGTAAAATATGCAAAAAACTATGAAATTTTACATTTTGAAGACCGCAGTCTACACCAGCATCTTTTTTTTTTTGTTGGCGTGGTAAATCATCCAATGACTTCTCACGCTCTGGGTGAAGCGGGACGGCGTGTCAGGTTTTTACCACAGCAAATACAATACTAGCATTTTTTACTGACTAAAACCCACCCGTATTCCTTAAATTGCTGGTGCCAGGGCCGCGGTAAATCTCTTACAAATTTATCTGCGACTCAGACAGGCATCGGCCCAAGCGAGCCCCGTCACTTTTGCCAGGGGCGTGAGTGCATCTCCGTTGCGTCTCCCTCTTGCGTTCCGCCTCCTCCTTTTCGAGCATTACTGCTTCGCAGAAGGAGGAGACAGCTTCCTATGCACTCTCGCTGCGTACTGTTAGAATGAGTATTTAAAAACACTATTAAAAAAAGGAAATGCTTATTGCTAGAATTAAAGGATTTATTTAAACTAGTAATTTACAATAATCGAGGTTGCGCGGCACAGATACATGTGCATGGTCTGACGGATAGATGACGACTGGCTAAGGGACTGAGATCTGGACACAGGAAACATGAGGAAATGATGAGGAGGCTAAATATATTAGGGTATATCGGATAGATATAATAGCCCCCGGATTAGGAGGAAACTTACAGGTTAGGGGTAAGTTGACGGAAAAGTTGAGTTTTCTGGGGTTAAGTCATGCGGAGTCTAGGATCAGGGATTTCGTCAGAGCCAGAATCTGGAGATGTCATTTCTATGGATACTTCGGGCTTGGGAACATTTTTAGATGCCTTAAATAATTTACAAAGTTTATATATCTTTTATATAACTAATAATAAAATGATTAAAATTATTACAATAGTGGCGTAAGAATAATAAGGTAAGGTAAGATTTCATCATAATATCATTAAGGTCTGTTTTAATGTAATCTGTTACTTTATTATAATCTGTTAAGAGTGTCTCTAAATTATCTATGTTTTTTAGTTGTACAAAGTGAGTTTTATAAATATATTTTAAGTAAATAACAGAATAACAACAAGTGTCGTTAATTAGATCAAAATGCAATATTATTGGTTTTATTTTAATCTCGATGCTATGTTTGGGTATTAATTTATTATTTTTACAATAAGCAACACAATTGTCTGCTAAGGTTAGTATACCAGTACCGAAAATAGAAGGAAAAAGAAAAATAAGGCGCACGGTTGGCGCAGTGGTTGAGTGATTGACTGCTGCGCTGCGTGTCGCGGGTTCGATTCCCGCACGGTAGAAATATTTGTATGACCTACAGATAGTTGTTCCGGCTCTGGGTGTTGTGTATGTGAGTTTATATGTATGTAAACGCACCCACGATACAGAAAGAAATTCCTAGTGTGAGGCAACATTAAAAAAAAAAAAAAAAACAAGAAGTTTCAAATAGATCTTCTGTTTAGGACATTCTATGGTAAGTTTAAAATTTTGGCTTATAAGGTAAATCCAATGGTTATTATGTAATTTGTGGCAAGCTTCAAAGTTATCATTTACAAATTTAGTATTACATAGATGTGGGACTGAACTCAGTGCTTTAGAAATAACCTCAGTTTCACATATAGGTGCGGCTGATGTGGAATATACATTGGGAATTTCACATACATAGTATTGTGTATTAATGTTCTTGCACTGGCTAAGACTGTTTGTTTTACAATTTGTTTATTTATTTATTTGGAAACTCAAGAGCTTATCACTAATTTACATGAATAGATATTCACCTCACTGTCAATGAACAGCCCAGTGCAGTTGTATCACCGTTACTAGCATCTTAGTAATTAGTAAACACACACACACTGCACAGTGACAGCGAGATGATGACAATTATATCATAAGCCAATAACAGAGTTTCACGGCATGGATAAAGCTAGGTTAGGTTATTTTAATTAGCTACACACAAATGCAGCTATTAGTGATCATGTGAGATTGAAGACTCATTGATCACATTCAATCAGAGTTAAAAGTATGTAAATATGTAAACATGCATATAGGGCTACATTTATTAGACAAAGGGTAAAACAAACAAAATATTAGCGAAATCTAACATCATGAATATCATGCTTAGCCGAATGTAGCCGAAGCAAGGATGTAAGGATTCTTAATCCTAAGAGTTATGAGTGTTATGGCACAATCAGTTCACTAAACAATCGATTTACTAAACAATATCTGCTTTACTTGTCTCTGGTATGATTGTTTGGATAAATGAAATATATCGACATTTTCAAAACTCAGAGCAGATGCGACAATAAGTTGACTTATCTCCGGTTATTCCAAGATATTTGGTAGATGGAACAATAGTGGTATATAATAAATTGTTGACAGGTTTAAGAGCGCCAGGATAAGGTATAGTATGAATTATGATACAAATCGAATTCTTCCGTACTTATTAACGGTATTTATAATACAAAAATAATTTTGTTATTTGCATAATAACTGAATACATCGGATATGTTTTCCTAAAATTTGGATATTTTCTAAAAATTAAAGGGGTTGGTAATTGTTTAGAGCTAGGGAGGAATCTATAGTTGTTTACAAGATCAGAAAACAATTGTTCTGGAGAAATAATAGATGGGTATAAAATATTAGGCTTACCTTATAGCACTAATAATATCTTCTAAATTAAATGATAATGTGAACAAACTACTTTCTAGGATATTTAATAATGCAGATATTCCAGATCTTAATAATAACTTATCAGAAACTAATGTTAAGTTTTTAACATCTTGTTTTAATGCTTCAATAGTTTGCTTCATTTGCATAAATTTTATCAATAATTTAATTAAGTGAGGACAATGTTGATGTTGTAATCATTAGGTATATTTTCTTTCATTACAGATGCCAGTTTGGTTTGATCATTTTCTACAGCTGGAATAGCATTGCTGTATTTAATAGCGTCATCTTCGTCCATATTTCCAAATAGATGTTTGATTACTGTACCTATTCCACCAAACCAGGCTGACCTCTTTATTTCTTTGACTTAAGGTAAGATATGGAGTTAAAATCTCTAACAATATCAGAATAACGAAATGATAGCGGTTGAAACATGTAATGACATTCATCTTCGTAAAAAGCATTACTTTGTTGTGTGTCTATCGGTATCGACAGTTATTTTTAAGGATTCGAAATATATACCTGCGTATTATGCGTTGGTTGATGCTGGTTGTATATATTCTTGATCAGTTGACGCCAAGATGGGATAAATGTATACGATTCTGGAATAAGAATGAATGTTGATTAACTATTTGTTATTAAGGTAGCTGGTTTCATTTCGTCAAAGTAATGTTTGACTTGACGCCGGTTTATTAATAATGATGCGGTGTTATTGCCGTGTATTTTTACAATTTTGTAAGGACCTTTCCATATTGGTGAAAGAGCCTTTCTGAGACGCACATGAATTTTTTGTTTTTTTTTTTGTTTTTGCCCTACCTATTATTGGAATCAAATATAACAGCTCACAATGTTAGGACCCATTAATATTAATGCTAATTATACTTATCCGTGGTGCTAGGCAACTGGGCTTATCCCAGTTGTAAACCACATTTGTGCCTATTGGTCTGGTTTGTTCTGTCTCCTGCTTGATATGAAGAGAAGTGGCAATATGTATTTTTCTTACTCCTCCATTATTCTTTTCTGATTAATTTCGTTGCGGGATCCAAGACAGTTAAATTCATTCGCCGGGACTTCGTCGAGCTTCATTGCCTCGGTGCTTTTCTGGTGGTCGCCACTGTTGATTCTGGATTTCAGGAGTTGCAGTGGTTTGGGAATAGTGCGGTGGAATATGCGTAATCGCCAACTTTAGTTCTAAAACGAGATTGTCTTGAACGGACTCAATCGAGAACGTCTACACTATTTTTACCAAGTGGTAAAAATTTGTAGGTTTTTCCATTTTGTGCTAGTTTCCCAGTATCTCATTTGTAAAAATCCATCTAGAAATTTAGGTGACAGGGCGTGCACAAGAATCATATTTTTTTATTTATTTATATATAGTTTATTGTACACCAAGATAAAAAAAATACGAAAAAGAAACCTTAAAATTAAAACAAACATACAACAGGTGGCCTATCGCGTTCTGCGATCTCTTCCAGGCATGATATGGGGTTGCACTTGTTGCAAATTTCAAAACAAACAATTGGTTTTACTAAGTAGGTACTAGAAACAAACAACTAAAATAGATACATACATGCATCTTAATATACAAACAAGAAAACAACACAGCTTAAATAAGAACAGGATCACAGAGACAAGCAATGTTCCTTTAAAAGTTTTTTAAAGGCAACGACTGAGCACGTTTTATTGGGTCAGGCAATGCATTCCACAGTCGAGCTAGCTGGACAGTAAACGATTTATCCAAGAATGTAGTGGAATGCACAGGTCAGGCACACCCGAAAACATTACACTCTTTCTAATCTGGGACAATCCGGTAATAAATAAAGCTTTTGACAGGTACTGTTTTAATAAGTTAAAAAAATATATTATTGGTTATTTTTAATATTAATTTAAATCTACCTGTATATGTAAAAACGTAACAAAAACAAAATAAAACTTTGCTTACATCTAGTTAAAGTAGGTAACACTTTTTTGAAAACGAATTTTTACAACGCATACGGCACTTTATTCATCCCAGAAATAAAAGGGTGTTGTGGTTCTGTTCACCTGCAGGCCTTGCCATATTCTATCACTGAGATCTGAATGTATCCGCCCAAACATTTTCACAGCCCGATCTTGCAAAAATTTGGTCGCAGGTCCCAAACTAAACAAAATATTCTCCACCAATCTCTTCCTCTCTTCCGTTGTCATTTCATTCTCATACAACTCACGGGCTTGTTCAAAATTATCTGGTTGATCTTGGTAAATCTCTATTAACTCAACTTTGTCTTTTTCTTTGTAAGGAACTGGTCCATTGAATGAGTTAGGATAGTAGTTAGGTATGTCTCTTTGATTGTCTTTAACGGGAGGCTGTCCATCACGGTTGTATGGGAAGGCCGTGTTCTGCAGAGGACAGTTCACGGGTATGTTGATAAAGTTTGCCCCCAAACGATGATACTGAGCATCTCTGTAAGCTAATCGTCGAGCTTCGAACACTTTATCCGGTCCTCCAAGAATACCCGGCACTAAATTCGCTGGACTGAAGGCCAACTGTTCGATTTCCGCGAAATAATTGACAGGATTCTTATTCAATACAAACCTTCCAAATGGTCGCAATGGATACTTGTCCAGAGGCAACACTTTTGTTACATCAAAGACATCAAACCCTGCACTTTTGACGTCATCCTCACTTAAGACCTGCATACTAGCCGTCCAGCTTGGAAATTCTCCATTTCCTATGGCTCTGTATAAATCTCTGGTTGCGTAATCAGGATCAAAAGCTGCAATCTTCATAGCTTCTTTGGAGCGAAGATTTTTGATGCCTGCATCTGGCCTGAAGTGGAATCTAATGAATTTACTCTCTCCGTGCTTATTGACTACTTGGAAAGTGTGGATTCCGAAACCAGGCATGTGTCGATACCCATCGGGGACGCCTCGGTTGCCGAAGACCAATAAAAACATGTGCAGACTTTCTGGACGTAGCGTTAGGAAATCCCAAAGCATATTTGGATCGAGAACATTCGTTGCTGGGTTCCTTTTCTGTGCTCGTACGAAAGTGGGGAAGAGGAGAGGGTCTTTGTAGACGTACATGGGGGTGTTGAAACCGACTATATCGAAGTTACCATCTTCAGTATAGAACTTGAGGGCAAATCCTCGAGCGTCTCTTGATGTATCTATACCACCTCGCTCAACAACTACTGGAGAGAATCTTGCGGCAATGGGAGTCTTTTTGCCAACTTTGTTGAAGAGTTTGGCTTTACAAATATCAGAGATATCATGGGTGAGTTCGAAATAGCCAAATGCTCCTCCAGCCTTTGCGTGGACCAGTCGTTCAGGTATCCTCTCTCGAACCAAGCGTGTCATGCTGTCCATGAAGTTTTCGTTGAATATCAGCCTCTCGTTCAATGTTACTGTTGCTTCCTTCTGTTCGACGGGTGCTCCTGCAGAGGTAGTCATTATTGCGATGGGGCCCTGGAATATATTAAAAGAATCATGAAATAATCATCATAAATTTTCGCATATTGCTTTTGGAAATTTGTTGAGAATAATAGCCTGCCGGCTGAAAAATAAAATAGAACTATATATTATGTAGGCTAAAACTAAATATATGCATTGTTGGCACCGACACGGACGGTTAAATTTGTTGATAAAATGAGGCATAAATTACTTGATCATATCTACGAGTATCAACCTACTAAAATAATTAAAATTGAGTTTAACATTATAGTACCTATATTAGTATCTACCTAGGTTCAACCACATTTCGCCAGTCCCATGTAAAAGGGGGTGACTTCTACTGCCATCAACCGAACAATCAATTACTAAGAACAAATCCATAGTATATCTTTACAATTATAATATTAATTCAATATTTATATTATACTAGCTGACCCTCGGGGCTTAGCTCCCGTCAACTGGCTACCTATCTTCCTACCCTGCATACCCTGCCTACCCTGCCTACCCTGCCTACCCTGCCTACCCTGCCTACCCTGCCTACCCTGCCTACCCTGCCTAACTACCCTACCCTGCCTAACCTGCCTAACTACCCTACCCTGCCTACCCTGGCGACCCTGGCTACCCCGGCTACCCTGCCTACCCTGCCTACCCAGTCTACCCTGGCTACTATGGCTACCCTGGCTACCCTGCCTACACTGTCTACCCTGCCTACCCTGCCTACGCTGCCTACCCTGCCTACTCTGCCTACCCTGCCTACTCTGCCTACCCTGCCTACCCTGCCTACCCTGCCTACCCTGCCTACCCTGCCTACCCTGCCTACCCTGCCTACCCTGCCTACCCTGCCTACCCTGCCTACCCTACCTACCCTTCCTATCCTGGCTACCATGGCTACCCTGCCCCTTCCCTGCCTACTCTGGCTACCCTGGCGACCCTGCCTACCCTGGCTACCCTGACTACCCTGGTTACCCTGCCTACCCTGCTTACCCTACCTACCCTACCAAGTAATTTTTATCTATCATCAATAGTTTTCTCAGCGCACGCCAAATAATGTATTTTACAACATTTTGCTACCTTGGGTTACATTATTGCAATTTTCAAAAGGATCTCAATTTTTTTTTTAAATATATATGACTATGACCCTCAGGAATAATGTAGCTTTCTACTGGTGAAATAATTTTCAAAATCGGTTCAGTAGATCCAGAGATTACCCCTTACAACGTCACAAACTCACAAACTTTACCTCTTTATAATATTAGTATAGATATACAGCTAGTAGTATATATGCTATATCCTAATATTATAAATCCGCAAGTAACTCTGTCTGTCTGTTACCTTTTCACGCCTAAACTACTGAACGGATTTCAAAGAAATTTGGCAAGGATATAGATCATCCTAGGGAAGGACATTGGCTACTATTTGTATAAAAAAAAATGTTTGTAGGTAGAGTATGTAAGGGTAGTTAGGGTACGGTGGCTAGTTGACGGGAGCGAAGCTGCGGGCAAAGCTAGTAATATTATAAATGCAAAAGTAACTCTGTCTGTCGGTTACCTTTCACGCTTTAACCGCTGAACCGATTTAGATAACATTTTGTATGGAGATAATTTGAGACCTGGGAAGGACATAGGAGTTTTTATCCCGGTGGCCGGTAATCATCATTATGGGGGTGGAACAGGAGGTGGAAGTTTGTATGGTGAACTAATCATTTCTTAAGTAAGGCGGTACACAAACCTACAATATTATTACGCGATATAAAAATGCTAATACTACGCAGACGAAGTCGCGGGCAACAGCAGTATATAAACAATAAATTTATTAGAAGAATAAAACGCAGAAATGATTTCTAAAACGTAACTTACCTTAGTTTTCTCTTTGAACAGAAGGATTTGATTGCCCACAGGATCATTTTGTACCTCCGCAGTGACTGCCGCCATTGCCACCACAAACAAAAGCCGCAACATTTTTTTTACAAACATCTTGTTTTCTTTTTATTTATTGGTGCGTTTAATTCTTCATCTGTTTTTTATTAAAATATTGACATTGCAGTGTCTGTAAGCAGGCTGCCAGCAACGCGTTTTTGGAATCTGAAAAATACATTATAATATTCTTAATAACAGGTAATGCCACAATATACTTTCAAGTTATCATCAATATTATGTATCACTAGCTGACTCCCGGGGCTTCGCTCCCGTCAACTGGCTATCTACCTACCTACCCTGCCCCCCTGCCTACCCTGCCAACCATGCCTACCCTGCATACCCGGCCTACCCTGCCTTCACTGCCTATCCTGCCTATCCTGCCTACCCTGCCTTCCCTGCCTATCCTGCCTTCCCTGCCAACCCTGACTGCCATGCCTACCCAGCCTACCCTGCCTACCCTGCCTACCATGCCTACCATGCCTACCCTGCCTAACCTGACTACCCTGCCTTCCCTGCCAACCCTGCCTGCCCTGCCTGCCGCGCCTACCCTACCTTCCCTGCCTATCCTGCCTACTCTGCCTACCCTGCCAACCCTGCCTACTCTGCCTACCCTGCCAACCATGCCTACCCTGCCAACCCTGTCTAACCTGCCAACCCTGCCTTCCCTGCCTACCCAGCGTACCCTGCCTACCCTGCCTACCATGCCTACCCTGCCTACCCTGCCTACCCTGCCTTCCCTGCCTTCCCTGCCTGTCCTGCCTGCCGCGCCTACCCTGCCTTCCCTGCCTATCCTGGCTACTCTGCCTACCCTGCCTACTCTGCCTACCCTGCCTACTCTGCCTACCCTGCCTACTCTGCCTACCCTGGCAACCAAGCCTATCCTGCCTACCCGGCCAAACCTGCCTACCATGCCTACCCTGCTTACCCTGCTTACCCTGCTTACCCTGCTTACCCTGCCTAGCCAGCCTAGCCTGCCTACCCTACCTACCCTGCCTACCCTACTTACCTACTATTTTTTATCTATCATCAATGGTTTTCTCAGCGCACGCCAAAGAATGAATTTTATAGGCAACATTTTCCTACCTTGGGTTACATTATTGCAATTTTCATAAGGATCTCTAATTTTTTTGAAAATTTATTATAGCCTATGACACTCAGGAATAAGGTAGCTTTCTACTGATGAAAGAATTTTCAAAATCGGGTAAGTAGAGCCAGAGATTACCCCTTACAACGTCACAAACTCACAAACCCACAAACTTTACCTCTTTATAATATTAGTATAGATGTAGACGTCGTGGATTTTCTTGGTGAACTTTTTGTGTGTGTTTAAGGTATAATTTATACTTGTCCTAACTCCTATATTATATTATAGAACAAGTTTTTACCGAAAACTGCCAAATTTCGAGATTTTTGTAAACCAACCGGTCATAATTACTTGACCAGATAAAGATCAGACTTATATGAACAACAAATCTTACACAAGAAACACTAATTACTTGATTTAAATTAATTGGATGCAAAAAACTTTCAAAATGTTCTCAAGGACATTGCATACACAAATGCAGTTACATCATCATCAGCCTTTTATTGTTCCCACTGCTGGGACTCGGGCTTACATTCGATGAGAGGCGGAATGGGCCTTAATGCCTGTGTGAAAGGCCCAGTGCGGGTTGGTGTATGTCACATGTCTTTGAATTTTTGATTCTATGACATGCCGGTTTCCTTACGATGTTTTCCTTCACCGTTTTTAGAGCAGTGGTGAAGAAATAATTTACACAAAGTAAAACGCCTGCCTGGGTTCGAACCCACGACGCTTCTAGTACCTATTCCCCATATTAAGATTAAGCAAAAATGCGACGTGTCTATTTGTATTAAGTTATGGAAAAAGTGATTAATACAGCAATAGTCATAATACCCAGACAATTAGAAAAATGCCCAATTACAAAAACCTATTGAAATAATTAAATTGACCATATGCGTTTATGAAATCATTTTAATATTTACATTTTTTAGTTTTTACCTTATCCATTTATTAATTAACATATATACCTACAATTGAATATTCTAAAAAAAACAAACCTATATACAAATACAAAAGGGAGACGGAAAACAGCTCATTGTGCTTCAAAAAATTCGTCCACATCGATGTCAATGGGAAATACGTGCCCAGAACGCTGACAGCATTGCCGCGTTGGATTAGGCAATGCTGATTCTCTGGCCGAAGACAAGGCCAGCCCTCTGGTCACGTGAAGAGTCGACGAGCTTTGTGCTAATTTCTCGAAAAACTCGATGCGCACTCGGACCCCATGGACCTAATGTTTCAACCCCAAACGGCTCAAACATATAACTTCCAATAAAGTTGTTATATTTGCACCGTTAGAGATTTTCTGCACCGGTGGCAGCCGCCCCAGCACAGCCCGCCGTGCTAAGAAGATGGGATGGCGCAAGGGCGTCGACACATGTTGCATCCCACACCAAATGCCTACCCACATTCCAAGGTATTATGGTCATCCCGTCTGGTCTCTTCCCATCGTCGCGTGCCAAGCCATTGGGTTCAAAAACAGCTGGCACTCCGGTGGTGACAAGAGCCCGACGTATGATGTCATTAATGCTGGCGTGTCGTGCTATCCGGCCAACGCTCCTACTGCAGGATAGGCCATGGTGACCGAGGCGGTCGACTGCTTCACCACATTGACAAAGATGTGGAGCTCCGCTAGGAGCACCCAAAAGCAGACATGTAGCGATCACACCTCGTGACGTTAGTGCCTGTAGCCAGAGGCCCGACCCCCAACGGCTCATCCCACTGTCTCTGGGAAGATGGGTTCTCGGGCAACGCCGCGCGCCGTATTCGGGCAAGCCACTTTCCAGGCGCACGCTGCGTCGGTCGAGCACGGCACTTCACAAAGGGATAAAAAAATTGTGGTTAAAGTTTCAGTGCTGTGGACCGAAGACAGGAAAGCCGGTAGGCTTATACTAGAAATTTTGCGGATGCCGAGCCCGCCAAAGCGAATGGGTAGTGTAGCTTGCATCCAGGCTCGATCATCCAAGGCCAAATTTAAGATGGATGTCAGAGTGCATCGAATAATTTCTTTAATTTAAAAACTTTTTAACAAAAAATCAAACCGACTTCCCGAACAAAAAACTACAAAGCAAAAAATAACTTTCTTTTCCGAAGTCGGTGTCTTTTGTATCCATTTTTTTCAGTTTTTCGACACCGACTTCGGAAAAGAAAGTTATTTTTTGCTTTGTAGTTTTTTGTTCTGGAAGTCGGTTTGATTTTTTGTTAAAAAGTTTTTTATTTTTCTCTTTTTAGTTTTGGTAGGTGTCTCCAATTAACATGATAATCATTTGTGGTCAAAGTTCACCTCATGACGATTCCAATAAGCCCAAGCACGACTAGGATACATTGTTTTTTTTTCAGAGTGCCGGTGCCTACCTTCCGGCTTCATCATCAGAACAGTTCAATGATACCATTTTCATCAGTCCCATTCATTTATAAGTATTTGCTTCATCGTAGTCGGTTAACTATTCGAGATATTTTATACCCGTGACATACTTAGCATTTAGGAGTTCAAGTGGCCATCTGTGGTCTTCTTCATCAGTTCCACTTCACCAAATTATACTTTCTGAGTGCAAGTGATTGCATTGTTGACGAAAATACCAAAATCACTATATGTTTGCCTATAATATTTGAGGAGTTCCCTCGATTGCTCTAGGATCCCATCATCAGATCCTGACCTGATGACTATGGGACCAACTAGGTAGTATACCCTTCAAAACAAAAGAAGATTTTTTGAAATCGGTCCAGGCGTCTTTGAGTAATCGGGGAACATACATAAAAAAAAAAAAAAAAGATTCCGACGAATTGAACACCTCCTCCTTTTTTTGAAGTCGGTTAAAATACATTAAATTTGGTCCAAAACAGCAATACCTAACAGTAGTAGAGTAAAAGCCGAATGAAGTTAAATTTTGGCGAGTCTATCCGAAATATCATTAGAATGGTTAATTTTGCTATCAATTAATGAAGAAAAACTGTCTTCCAAAATTGGGGAACGTAAGAGGTGCAGTGAACTTTTATCTAAAATTTTGTCTAAATCTCTGGGGCTAATGCATATAGAATTTCTGTAGGGTCGGTTGTCTGTCGGTACCATATACTCGTATTGACATTGATTTTTTCAACACACTTGCCCATAAAGTGGCTCTAATTTCACCGCAATTAGGCACATAATGACACCTGTTATCAAACTGTGACTTTTTCATTACTATTATTCACAAGTGAGATAAAGAGGTTTTTTTTTTAATTTATTGGTTGAGTTGCTTTGTTCTTAAAAAAGTTTCGATACAAAGAAGATCGCGCACAATAGTACAAATGCAACACATTTCATGCATTTCATTTCATTTAAAAGGATGATTTCAACATACGTGTTTAATAAATAAAACTTTCACTTAAATATAACTTTTGTTTTTGTCTGGAATAAACAAAACTTGAAATTCCCCATTTTGTACGTGGTTAAAACGCTATCCGCGAAAAGCCAAAAAAAAAAAGATAACTCATTATTTTTATTTTTAGTCTATGGCCGATCGCCATTGTTAGATGCGCGCGCATGATTAATTTTGCCCGCCATTGCGAAAAAAATTTCACAACTCGTTTTCACTGTTGGAAATGATTTTTTTGTATTATTTTCTTCACAAGTGTGTCGTATGATACACGTGTGTATTGATGATTACCGTCCTCGGCTCTCTTAAGACCCTCACCTAAAGGCTCGGGTCTCAATGGCGCCTCAGCGGTAATCACCAACATTACAAACTTGTACCATAATGTACTATAATATCATTATGGTAGGTAAGTATGATTATTATTTAAGCAACAGCAAGTCGACGTAGCCCCGCTGCGCGAGGCTCCTATTTCTGTCTGCAGGGTCTAAAGTAACCTAACATGAAGGATGTAGGGTGCCTTATGCATCCGAGCTCGCTTCGCTCGCTCTTGAACTAATTCGTTGAAGATAACGACACCGCTTACAAATACTATTTTATGCTTACCGATTCTATAATCCTGCTGACCAATTAATTTAATTTTGCTGTAAAAATATTTTTTACGGAGATATTTCTTCATCATCAGCCTTTTAATGTGCCCACTGTTGGGACACAGGCCTCCTCTCTGTGGACTTATGAAAGGGAATGGGCCTTAATCCACCACATGGGCCTAATGTGGGTTGGTGGCTGTCACATGTCTTCGAATTTTTGGTTCTAGGACATGCCGGTTGACTCAAATAAATATCAAAGATACTTCTTGCTGATCGAAAAAAAAAACCGAACTAAAAATTATCGAACTGCCACAGAATAAGATAATAGGTAATATTTATAATGACCAGACAATGTGATAAATAATGAAGTTTTCAACACATTTGCTCATAAAGTGGCTCTAATTTCACCGCAATTAAGCACATAATATCACCTGTAATCAAACTGTGACTTTTTCATTGCTATTATTCACAAGTGAGTAATAGAGTTTTTTTTTTTATAATTTATCGGTTTAGTCGCTTTGTTCTTAAAAAAGTTTCGATACAAAAAAGATCGTGCTCAATTGTACAAACACAACACATTTCTTGCAACTTCGTATCAACTTGTACGAGTTTAATAAATAAAGTTTCACTCAAATATAACGTTTGTTTTTCTCTGTAATAAAGAAAACTTGAAATTCTCCATTTTATACGTGGCTAAAACGCTATCCGCGAAAAGCAAAAAAAAAGAAACCTCATTCTTTTTAGTCTATGGCCGATCGCCATTGTTAGATGCGCGCGCATAGGAAAACTGATTAATTTTACCCGCCATTGCGAATAATTTTTCACAACTCGTTTTCACTGTTGGAAATGATTTATTAGTATTATTTTCTTCACAAGTGTGTTGAAAAACGTCGTATGATACACGTGTGTATTGATGATTACCGTCCTCGGCTCTCTTAAGACCCTCAACTAACGGCTCGGGTCTCAATGGCGCCTCAGCGGTAATCACCAACATTACACACTTGTACCATAATGTATTACATTGCCCGATTTGACTTGACTTGATTCATATTGCCCGGACATTATTTAAAGTTCCTTGATTAATCATTTGGTCCATGATTATAACATCATCATTAATACAAGGGTGAATTGAATTGATGGGCAATTTGGTTAAAATGAAGTATTACCTTAAATTTGCCGTAAGTTATTATATTACTTCCCAGAATTTGATTCTTATTAGCGACATTATCGTATGGTGTAATAAATAATACGACGCCGACGTGTGTTTTTAAACCAAAATGTATGGATTCGATTCTATCTAGGAATATCGATTTTTCAAAAATCCATTTCCGTGCAGTTTTTGTCCGTGCAGTGTTTTCCGCTATTCCTCATAGATTCGGATTTGGCCATACACGCCCACTTGAAAACCTCCATACCCACCGCCTACTTCATCTTTACCTCTATACCAATATTAAAAAGAGCAAATATTTTTTTGTTTGTTTGTACCGAATAGGCTCCGAAACTATGGACCGATTTTTAACATTCTTTCACCTATGGAAAGCTACATTATGCCCTAGGTATAATATATAACATAATATATCATAACATAGGCTATAAATTATTTTCAAAATATTAGAGATCTTTATGCAAATTGCAATAATAATAACCCAAACTAGCAAAATTTTGCCTATAAAATTCATTATTGGGCGTCCGCTGAGAAAACTATTGATGATATATAAAAAATATGTACAACATGATTAAATTACTCATTATTACCTACAAAAAAGTCTGCGAGAGAATATATCTAACTATCATAGTTAAGTCACAATAGCAGCTTTTATGTTCTAAAATTTAATTAGATCGCCGGTAGAAACAAAAGTGGGTTACATTCGTATTGTAGTATTAGTTCTCATTCAAATAAATAGTTTAACAAATTGGTAGGTATGTTGGGTAGGGTAGGTTGGTAGGTACATAGGGTAGGTGGGTAGGTAGGTAGGTTATGGTATGTAAAGTAAGGTAGGTAGATAGGGTAGGTAGTTAGGTAGCCAAATGACGGTCAATGAAAATGAAAAGTCAATAGGTTGTTAAAACTTTACCGAGCCCGGAGATTGAACCCAGATCCCCTCGCTCAAGTGGAGCTTTATAGGGAATAGCCTTAACAGAAACTGATCATACCTACTCCCTACACCTACACACACGCATAGCAATCAAATTTAACGAAACAAGCACAAAATATTTTTTACCCAAACTGAAACCAAACCTGGGACAAAACGCACAAACACTTATTTAAATCACTTCAAAACCAAAAAAAATATAAATTATACTAACCTTTATTTAAGTTAATTTAATTAAAAAAACTGAATTCTTCGAAATTCAAAAATCGTTTGACGTCTTCATCTAGTACAGTTATCAACACTATTGAAGGTGTTCGTAGCAAAACGCGAACTTTTCTTGCGACCTCCGTCACAGTCTAGTGATTATGAAATAAACAGTGGTGCAACCGACGGTTTTCTTATACTATGCAGTTTACTTATTCAATATTCTGGCCTAAATGTAACAGGTGTAACATAATTGGTCCAGCACACAATGGTTAAGTTGGTGCATTTCTTATTACCATTGCTCTGTAGTTGAGGAAGATGTCGTCATTGAATGTTAGCTTCTTTGTATCAGTGAAGTATTGTGAGATCAACAAATTCGTCTAGTATTTTTATGGTGCCGTACCTATCCGAAAAGTCCAAAAGAAGCCCTATTGCTCATGTCACTGACGTCTCCGTCTGTCCGTAGCATCGCCTGTCAAAAAGTTTTGTTCCGAAGATTTTTTTAGCTTCCCATTGACTTATGAACTTGCAATTTGTTGATACTTAATGATTATTTTTCATTGTTAAAGGGTCATTCAATATATCAATATTATGCTTATTTAATACCAATATATTTATAAACCAGTAGTTTTTTATTATAATTGATAGGCTTGCGTTTGACCACTATCTCACCTGATGGTAAGCGATGATGTGGTCGACGATGAAGCACGCTTACCTAGAAGAAACCTTTTCACTCTTGACTTAAAGAATCCCAGGTTGTAGCTATCAGGAAATACAGACTCCGGCAGGGAATTCCACTCCTCTGCTGCACGCATAACAGAATTCCCAAAACGTTTGGTGCATATGGGTGGGATGTCCACCATGTACCGATGACACAACGCCGTACGTCTTGTAGTCCGATGATGGAACGGGCTAGGAGGAATTAGTTCATGCAATTCCAACGCACACTCCCCGAAATGTAACCGATAAAAAACCGACAGACTGGCAACTCGGCGCCGATGTTCGAGGTTCTGGAGCCTAGATTCGACCAATACTTCATTGTCGATGAGCCTCTTAGCCCGTCTTTCGATCACATCAAGTGCATCCAGCTGGTACTTGGCAGATCCATCCCAGAGATTTATCATTTGGTACGCACTTGGCCGGTTTTTTTTTACGGATGCTTTCGGATTCGAACGCCTTCTAAATATTTTTTTTTATTTGTCTTTGTTACCGATGCTAATTTGGCGGCCAATCGATGAACCTCAATCTTTTTTTTTCTTGATGCCTTGACATCATCGAAACCCGTGGTAATGTGACATAAGACTTTTAGAGAGATTCTAGAAGGTCACTGAAATAATAAAATGCTGCCTAAACATGCAACATTGTAACATGCAATTCCATTCTAATTTCTAAGTTAATTATGAAACTTCGTTGGTATCGCTTTCATTTACACTTGAGGACAGATAGAAAATAACGCAATAAAAATATGCTCGGCCCGGCGGCGGCCTCCTGATTTTGGAGTCTGTGCCAAAGGTACCTAAGTTTAAGTTCAGCTGACATTGTGGCTAAGTCAATGGCTTAAACGAGGTGGTATGGTCCAAGATCTTAGCCTGCCCAAGTAGGGCGAAGGAAAAAAAAATAAGTCATTGGCTTAATTGTGCGCTACGAGGTCGCCGAATGGATAAGATTACCGCACTGCTATAATACCTATAAATATTTGGCTTTTGATGCTAAGTTATGCGCTCGTCCACTAAGGTCCTGATAAATTAACCGCTCATTAATAAATGAAACTCGCGTAAGTATACTTGAACTTAATCCATTACGAAATCAATTTGATATATCGCTCTCAAGGTTTGACAAAAGTAATTGAGCAAAAAGTAGACCACATCGGCACGCCGACAATCAAATTATCTACTGTAATAGACCACAACGGGGTCTGCAAATGCCAGGGTCGGACTGGCCCCATGGAGTACCGGGACTTTGCCCGGTAGGCCGGTCCTTCCTTGGGCCGGTCCGGTCCGCCAGCCTGACACACGACACGACAAAACACAGTGTCATGACACCGGAGCTCCGACAGCGCAGAGTATCACCCTCCCTCACTTCGTCTCTCGTCCGTCGATCCGTTGAAACATCGCGTGCGACGTTTGTGCAAGTTATGCGTCGCGACGCAACGCATAACTTGGCCGATGCGACGATGGACAATGTTTGTTCCGATCCATTGCCGAATCTGAAATCACACTGAGACGCTGCGCTGCGACGGCGTGCGACGTTCCGTAGAGCAGCAAACGACGTCGTAAGTCGTCGCAACGCAGGTGTGTCATACAATGCGTTGATTTGATCCGTTGTGACGACACGACGATGCAACGCATCGCCAAAATGATCGCATCGCTTCAGCCTACGTTAATGTAATCATTTGATTTCATGGAGGAGCTCGTGGCTAAATAATAACAGCCACACGGGTCGATCTTCAAGGTAAAGCAAAGCAATGCTTGCAAAGTTTGTTCCGAGAATGGGAGAGCATTTTTAATTAGCGAAATACTTCCGTGCCTCAGAAAGCATGTTAAGCTTTGGTCTTTGACAGTTGTTACGGATTGTCAGGACCCAGGAAATCTGACACCAGTCTTGCTAAAGGGGTATCGTATTACCCATACCCTGTTACTGGGTTGTGGAGATCAGATATAGGCAGTCGTTTCATGTAAAATACTGGTACTAAGCTGCATCCGGTTACAATGGAAGCCGACCCCAACATTCATTGTGAAAAAGGCTAGGCAGATTGATTAATTGGTTTAAAATGATGATGATCGATTTGACACTTTATTGATGTCAATAAAGTGTCAAATCGATCATCATCACTCAATTTAACAATTCAATTTAACTCAAACATAGACCTATTTTTTGTCTTTGCCTAGTGTGGGCCGCTGTTTAAAAACAGTCCCGCAGCCGTAGGTATTGCGTATTTGCAATTTATCCAACCGATCAAATCGGCCAATCACACAAAACGGAAATCAACATCGCGTCATTCATCTCGCATGTGATTGGTCGATTTGGTCGGTTGGATAAAATTTAAACTCTTTGCGCACTTACGCAATACGGCTGCAGGTAGTTTAGTGCTTCCAACTTAGCGCTTTCAGCGCCAGATCTAGCGCTTTTTTTGTTCAATAGCGCGTTCTAGAGCCTAGCGCTTTTCGAAATAATATTATATATGCACATCTACTATTATTTATTCTGTTAAGGAATGAATCACTAATTTATCTAGAACTACACCTAAATAGTGTTTTGTTTCTTAAGTTGGTGTCTTAGTCTATGAGTTGGGGATTCCTCGAGTTGGCAGCACTGATGTATCGCTAACTGTACTTTTGTTCTAATGTTCGACAGTAATTTATAACTTTCCGATAGTTATTCTGAGTCAGTTTTAGGAGTTGTGCGGTGAGACGATGAAAAAATGAATGAGCCTTATAAAAAAAAACAACTACAAACCTATAAACATCCATATTCTCAAATTATTGGGCGTTAAATTTTGTTTGAATTTTGCGCCGAATATAGCGCTTTTTTTGACAATGACCATTAAGCGCTTTTTTAAAGAGCTAACAGCGCGTTTTTGCTTAGACGAGTTGGCAGCACTGAGGTAGATTTATGGGTCCCAGTCCGACACTGGCAACTCCAGCGAGACGTGCTTTACGATAACCGTTAATGCCTAACCTAGCCACAGCTAGAAGTGTAATATACCTACCTACTTGCATACTTATTCTGCATGCTTAACAGGTAAATAGGTACTTAGGTATAACTTACTTAAATAAAATTAGGTGAATAAGTTTTGATTTTGCCAATTATGAAGTAGCATCAAGTCGCTAGTAGGCTGCAAACCTATTCCCTGATCAGGCTCCAAAACAAATGGTTTAATTTTTTTTTTCTTGCTGTTCTTGCAACCGGTTGAAAAACCTTTAGCAGATTTTTTGTGCGGATGATGACTTGTTAGGTCCAATCTTCCAGCGAAGAATCTGCCTCTTAAAATTGTTTAGACTCTATTCTGTAAAGTCCCCGTGATGACGTTTGAGCCTTTTCATGTTTAATGGTTATCTTAGGGCTACGGATAACGTGTTAATATGTGTCGTTATCCGATGTTTATATGACTGTATCCTTTGTTCTATTTCCTCTTTCACTGTTTTGATTTGTAGATGCTCATGTATTTCTGAGGTCTTCATGAACCAAGGAGCACTCGATATAATTCTGAGAGCTTTATTTTGGAATCGCTGAAGAATTTCCACTTTTGAGTTCCTTGCAGAGCCCCACAGCTCGACTCCGTATGTCCAAACAGGCTTTAACACTGTTTTGTAGATAAGTACTCTGTTCTCCAGTGACACAGGTGGTGCAATTCCCAAGAGCCAGTTCAGTTTTCGGAGCAAGATGTTGCTCGTCCCGTTTTTTTTCTGGCATCTCCACGTCTGTTTTCTGTCGAGATGCAAGCCGAGGTACTTAGCCGTTGTCCTGTGTGGGAGTGTGTCGTCTCCGAGTTTAACAGTCACCCTTGGGCAGTCATCCTTTCTGAGAGCAAACGTCACATGTGTTGACTTGGACATGGAAAATTAAAGCTAGCGTTAGGACGCTAGCTTTAATTTTCCATTCACTCATCCACTTATAGACTTTGTCGGGATGATTTTGTAGTGTAAGTAAGGCCATGTGAGCGTTTTTGTTGTTGCACAAGGAAGCCGAATCATCAGCAAAGATGGCGGAGAGAATTTCCTCTGACGTTGGTAAGTCTGCTGTATAAATGAGGTAGAGGGTTGGACCCAATACGGACCCTTGGGGTACGCCAACCTGTATACTGTAGAATTTAGAGTATGATTCATTAATCTTTACCTGAAAAATTCTGTCTTCCAAGTACGACTTTATAAGTACATACAGGTTATGTGGCAGTTGTTTTTTAACCTTAAACAACAAGCCCTGGTGACAGACCTTGTCGAAGGCCTGTTGTACTTCCAGGAATACAGCCGAGCAGTACTCCTTTCGAACCAGTCCCTCTCGTATTTTGTTCACACTATGCACCTGCTCCACGGTTGAGTGCCCCACTCTGAATCCAAACTGCTATTGTGGGATAATGCTGCCGTCTTTAAGAATTTCGCTAAGCCGACGTGCAACGGCCAACGACTTTCTCAAATAATTTGGACATAACAGGCAGTAGGCTTATTGGTCTGTATGACGACACAAGATGTGGTGATTTTCCTGGCTTTGGGATCATGATTATTTCCGACACCTTCCATAATCTCGGGAAATAGCCGGTCCTCATAATTCCATTAAAGAGCTGTGTTATGAAGACTATTGCTTTTCTTGGCAGTTGACGTAAGATTTCGGCAGTTATAAGGCAGTATCCAGGAGCTTTATTTAGTTCCAGACCTTTTATAGTGTTCCAGATCTAGCGAGGTGAGCAGTACTTTAATGGTAAACTGAGCTGTAGGTCTGTCTCCAAATACTTTTGAATCTCTTCATCATTTGAGGTATCGCCGGAGTTGGGCGTAAAGGCCTCGGCACGTTCGTCGTTTCTTGCTCGTGTATTATTGCCCAGCTTTAATGGGTAATGCGCAGTTTGTGGCGCATTTTTGCTATGCTTCACGGTGTTCCAAAGCTAATATTCGTTTTTAGCCAAAGGGTCTAGATTTTTCAGTCTATTTTTTAAGGTCTCATCGCTCCAAAAATATAATGAGGAGATGGCATGAAATCCAGAACCCAATGCTGGAGTACTTTTCTCAAAGCTCCAGAGCCTTGAACATCGACGCCGTGTTGCCAACTTGTCGGTTTTTTATCTGTTACGTTTTGGGGAGTGTGCGATGGCAATGCATTGCATGTTTTGGATTGTGAATGCCAGTTAAGAGCTCAAAAGTCGTAATTAGGAAACAAATGATTTTCTATTTTCCCACGATTCAGGTTTCTATGCATTTGCCCATGTGATCTTATCATATTACGAAGAATGAGTACAGAGTTTTGGGTAATTAAAAATAAATTAAATACTGTGTGTCAGTCTAACCGGTTCGACAATTGAAACACTTACCTAGATGTCTATGTTTGATAAATAAGTTTTCGTCGACAAGAAAACTCCTTTTTCAACAAACAATCGCTGCGTCAGTGGTGTTTTTATGACCTACCTACTATTCTCTAGCTTCTGCCCGCAGCATCGCCCGCGTAAAAAGTATTTTATCATCCCAACGGAAATCCTACAAACTCCTAACACTATCCTAATCCTATGTCCTTCCCAGGGCCTCAAACTATCTACATGCCAATATTCATCTTAATCGATTCAGTAGATCCAGAGATTACCCTCTACAACCTCATAAACTTACCTCTTTATAATATTATACATTTATTTAATTATTCATTAACAAATACATTTGTTTTAACAGATTAGACCCAAGCTAACAATTGTTGTCTTAAATTGCTAAATGTACACAATCCCAAGTAACAGGTCTACCACAGTGACACCCTCTGGAATTCCGCCAAAGGGCAAGAAAATTTGTCCAAACGCAGAGAGATACTATTAAGTATTCTTACTGCACGAATCACTGGTGCAAACTTTAATAAATTTGTACGGGTTGCCGGGACATTAAAGCACATACATATCTATACAGATATATATAAAGTGCAGGTGTAAGGACACTTTGGCCATTCCAGAAAATTGTTCAAAGTAGTGATCCCACAACACACTTAAATTCCTGCAGCAGCCTAATTGCGCAAGTGAATTCGGAAAGGCAAAGGGTTCGACCGCCATGAATCGACCAATCACATAGGTGGAAATGCTCAACGCGTCTTTCATCTCGCATGTGATTGGTCGATTGATAGGAGTCAAACTTTTTGCATTGCCGAATTCTTTTGCGCAATTAGGCTGCTGGTGTTGTTTCTCAATCGCGCCTGCAACCAGACAATTGGTAGAGGGTTGAAGCTTGTTAAGCGTAGTCGGTTTCAAGTAGCCCGCTATTATTACCACACTATTACACCAATCACCATGACAGTTTATGTAGTTACTAGTTAATGATAATTGGTGTAACTGTATATATCAACTTTGCGCAGAGGGAAAGGGCAAATAAGAAAAAAATAAAAAAATATTTTCGGCTGTCTTTGACTTAGGGTGGATTAAATTTGGATGTATTGTTGACAAAACTTCTTATCTAAAACGCAACACATTAATGAACGTGTAACTGTATTAACCAATTAGGCACAACTTGGTAGGCCTCTCATTGTTATATTTAATTTATTATAAAAACTTTTGTATAGTACTCACCAAACATCTTGGCCGCCCTGAAGTTGGCTACAATGTCGTAAATGTCATACAAAAACAGCACCGCACCGTGCCTTGCGCATCGGAAAACCAAAGTGGGACGACAGAAATTCGATTCAACCGCTTTAGACAGGGACCAAAACTGTTTACTACCCGGAGGGTGCGATGCCAGCTTGTTCCCAATACGTCCAATATGGTCAAAACGTGCCCAACGCAGAAGCCGCTTGCAGAACTTGGTGGCAGAATTAAAGGCTCTTTTCCTCGCGCAAACCCTACGCGCTGTGATTTTGCGGTCGCGGGCCCCGACTCAGGCTTGGTAGGCAGACTCTTTTCGGGCCTCAGCTTGGGCGCATTCTGCATTATACCAAGGTCGGGATTTGTGACCGAGCGGAATGTCGGAAAATGGAATGAAATACTCCATTCCCTGCCGAATTACATCCGCAACCGCGTTCGCACAGCTCGAGGGGTCACCCGAGGTGAAGTACACATCCCGCCAAGGATAAGACGCAAAAAGTGCCGCATCTCGTCCCAGTCTGCTGACTCGTATCGCCATACTCGCCTCGTGCCTCTAGGACTCTCATCTGGAGGAGATTAAGTCGACACGGATTTCACCAGACAGTGGTCAGACGTTCCCAGCGGGGCTGAGACCGATACCGAATGACTGTCCGGATCAGTTGTCAGCAGAAGTTCTAAGCAATTGGGTGTATAGCTGTCAACATCTGGTACCCATGTAGCGACATTCACCAGCTGCGAGCCTCTAACGGCGTGGCGGCATGGTCAGTTTTCCGGTACGGGTACAATCACTCCTTATGATGGGCGTTAAAGTCCCCCAGAAAATTAAGCTTCGCTGTTGGGTACCGTTGCTGGGCCATGTCAGCCGACTCCACGAGGCAATTAAAGAGCGCTGTCGTCTCCCTGGTCACCGGCCTGCGATCGGTAGACGCCGATGTAGAGAGACTTCTCCACGCCAGTGTCCATAAGTAGCAGAAAACCCGATTTCTCAAAGCAACGAAGACGACGACAACAAATGTCATCGCGGACGTACACATAGACTCCAGCTTGCTTCTTGAAATTGTGTTCAAGAGAGTAACTCGGGTAGTTGAGGTAGGTACGCCACGGTGGTATCCTTCTGCGAAACAGTCGTCTCGCAGAAGGAGGCTGCGGAGAGGGAGAGGGAGATTTCATCCGCTAACCCAATCCGCAGCAGACGCGCCGGGCGTCGGCAGAGGGCGCACAACGCCCTCTTCCAGCCCCCCTAAATGGGTCCAGATGTGACGGACTTGGGGACGTCCGTCGCCCCCAACACATCAGGACCCGAGGTGGCGGCGCGTAGTGTTCCACGCGCGCCCCTCTTTGACGTCGCGGGGGAGTCCAACACCTCACTCCTCCCCCAACCCGAGATCGTGGCCCGCACAGGCGGGCCGGCACTAGCCGGGGGTTGCGGAAGTATCGTGGTTCCCGCGACCCCCGGTGTAGGTGTGAGATGGAACACCGGGGTGGTTTTTAGTCAGTACGAGTCTGACAGACCCCTCCGCCCCCCCAGGGCGGAGGACATCCAATGAGGATTTTCCACCCCGGGAAAAAAATAAAAAAAAAAAAAGGTACGCCACGTCAGTCCCCCCGGTGGGTTCCCGCATTGTCGAGGCGGGGGGCTCAGTATGACTTGGACAACCACGGTGAAGCGAAGAGGAACACGAGGAGGGGCCGCTCGTTAGGGCTTTTGCCGATAAGCCGACGACGTAGCGACCAATAAGTAGGTTGCGGTGCCGTATGGGCGGCATCGCCCGCGGCCCACATCGGCCGCGATGTGGTATGGTAAGCATCGCGGCTGAGGGTTGGAAGCCGCGGCGGGAGAGGAGTGCCGGTATAACGGTGCGCCGCTCGCCCTACCCTCCGCGGCCTGCACGGGGTCGCCACCGTCTGATGGCGGACGCGGTGGGGCCGCAGGGGAAGAGGAGTGTCAGTATTGCCTTGGCCGCTCTCCCTATCCCCTGTGGCCGAAAAGTGGTAGGTGGCGGGGCCACTGTCCTGACCCGTCACAGTGGGACCAAGGGTGCCATACACGGGGTCGTCTGGCGCCCACGTGCTGGTTTGATCCCTGGGGTGGTCACGGCGTACAGTGTGTTCTTGTGCGCCGGTGAAGGGGGTAAACCCCAGAGGAGGGTCCGGAGACGGACAGCCGCGGTGGGTTCGCGGATGTATGCTAACGCGTTCCCGTGTTCCCGCCATAAGCGGCACAGGAGGACACCGTGGAGTTTTAGTGGGTTAGAGTCCCACTTAACTGCGCATGAGGATTTCTCCAAGCTAAAAAAAAGGTACGCCACGTCCGACAGGGTTGTTAATTTGTCTCCGTTAGGAAAAACAGGTGCGGCTTCTCGGTCTCAAGGTGGTGGTGGACCGGATCGAGATTAGAGTGCAACCCCCTGGTGTTAGTGAGGTGCACTTTTAGTGGGAGGAAGTGCAGCCGTTGTTTTACCATATTCTTCTTTGCTTTGGTCATATGTTTTTTTTTTGAGTTTGTGGGGAAAGAAGTTGAACAAGTCGAGGCGCTGCTCAGTGAACCAAGTGGAACACTGGAGTTAACCCAACCTATGTGGAACTCATTTCGAGACTGTGGGGATGCCCGAACCCCCCGGATATGGCCACCGGGTCCTCCCATCCAGTCTGGCACGGTGGAGCATACCGGGATTTTTCGTGAGTTGGCGGGGCAGCCTTTGGCACGTGGCTGGAGTGCTAGTTGGGCCCTTTACTGACTGTGCCCGTGCTTCGGATCCCGCTACGCTCCAAAATGAGTTACTCGGCAAGTTTTGACGACAAACCAAGGTGTAGAATGTAAATACATCAGAATTCTCAAAAACATCTATGAAAACAGCAAAGCCAAAATCAAGCTAGAAAAGCAAGGTAAGGAAATAAGAATAGAAAGAGGTGTACGTCAGGGCGACCCAGTATCACCTAAACTGTTCACTGCTGTCCTGGAAGAGGTGTTCCGGCAATTGGATTGGGAGAAATGTGGACTGATTATTAATGGCGAATACCTGTCGCATTTGCGATTTGCAGATGATTTGATCATCATCTCTCAATCAAGCGCAGAGTTAAGAGCTATGCTGAATGATCTGGATAGAGAAAGTCGGAAAGTGGGATTAATCATGAATACAGAAAAACCAAGGCCATGACAAACGGGAACCAAGAACCAATCCACGTGAACAACAACAGAATTGATTATGTAGATGAATACACCTATCTCGGTCAAACAATCTCGCCAATGGACCTTACCTCTAAGGAAATCAACAGGCGTATAGGTAATGCATGGAAACAATACTGGAGTTTAAAAGAAGTTATGAAAAACCCTGAAATGAGCATGAATGTCAAACGTAAACTTTTCGATACTTGCGTACTGCTTGTCCTTACATATGGCTGCCAAACCTGGGCGCTGAATAAAACTCATATCCATAAACTTGAAACATGCCAAAACGCAATGGAAAGAAGCATGATGGGGAAGAGACTTTCTGATAGAGTAAGGACCACCATCATAAAGAATTGTACAAGAACAAAAGATGTCACAGTAACTATCAGAAAGTTGAAATGGAGATGGACAGGACACACAATCAGAGGAAAAGAGAAATGGTCTAAATCAATAATAAACTGGTTCACAAGGCATATTAAGCGAAAACGAGGAAGGCCACCAAAAAGATGGGTGGATGAATTAAAGATCGTAGCTGGAGGTGGATGGACAACAGTTGCTAAAGATAGAGGAAAATGGAAACAGTTGGAGGAGGCCTTTGCCCATAAAGGCACACAGGCAGGTGTAATAGAACAATGTTTTTAATAAATTAATTTGTAAACTTTTTGTATAAGATGTCTGAATAAAGGCTATTATTATTATTATTATGTGGAACTCATTTGGAGACTGTGGGGACGCCCGAACCCCCCGGATATGGCCACCGGGTCCTCCCATCCAGTCTGGCACGGTGGAGCATACCGGGATTTTTCGTGAGTTGGCGGGGCAGCCTTTGGCACGTGGCTGGAGTGCTAGTTGGGCCCTTTACTGACTGTGCCCGTGCTTCGGATCCCGCTACCCTCCAAAATGAGTTACTCGTCAAGTTTTGCCAAATGACCAAGACCGGCTCTGAACAGCGCAACTGAAATCCTGCTTCTCCCCCAAAGGCACGGGCAGTCCCACACACCGACGGAACACAGCAAGCTGCTTGGCGCCGGACTCCGGTTCAGCCGTACCACAGGCAAGCCTGTAAAACAGTTAATATAATCCAAGCATATTTATATTAAACGTCTTATTCCCAGCGGGCAAGACAAATAACAAAAATAATATAGTCGTTTCTGATATCAATATTATATAATGCGACTGTCATTGACTTAGGATGGCTTTTCTGGTAATCGAAATAACTCGTCTTAACACTGTCTCAGACTCTCATGGATATACATTTAGATAATATTATTATATAATATTATCCATTTCAAAACAAAACATCGAAACATAATACTAGTGCATGGAGTGCTGTCTCGACTATCGAGTCGACGGTTCGGTTCGACGAGAATATACGCCCAGCCGCCCACCAGCTCAAATGTCAAATTAAAAATTTATTGTCTGTGCATAAAAATGCGAAAAGCGTCAAATCGTCAATAAAATTATAATCCACGTTTTAATAACATATTCTCCGATTTTATCTATAAAATATTAAAATGTTAAATCCTTGAGTTATTTACCGCTGTTCTAAGTGTATTGAAATAGTATTCATGCTAATTGTGTCCATTGAAAAGTAACCAAAAATGGCAAGGTCGCCAAAGGATGATCCGATATACAACGAAATGAAGCACAATACATGGAACTATCATGCGGAAACCGCTGAAAACTGTGCACCTGGTGCTTTGAATGAGAGAAAACCACCACAGATCTCGCCTAACCCGAGTGTCATGAACGATAATAGTATTTACGTCAACCCGAGTTTCGGCAACGATGTTTATTTGAACAAACATGCTTACAACGTGCAGACAGGCGAGACTGCCGCCAATAATGAGGAGAAGATACCTTTCAACAACATACCTAACGTTCCTCGACCCAACCAGAACTATGGCAATGCTATGTTGAAGTTGAGCAACGGCCAGTTAGTGCGTGTGTTTTACGACGAGAACAATCAACAGCTTATCTTCCCCATGTCCGGTCAGTATGAACTGTTCAACCATAACCAGGGAGTGCGCGACATTCCCCTACAGATGCCCCAACCATCTCACCTATTCACACTCAACCAGGACTTTGCTATGAACAATAATAATGTCCACATGCCACCAACAACACCTGTGAATCAGTCAACTTACCCAGAAAATGTGAACAATCAGGCCCCTACATCTAATTTCCTAAAAGATTTGTTGGGAAATTTAGAGCCTAATTCAACTGGCACATATTCTCCATTTGGACAGAACTATCCTCTGAATCATCCAGATGCTTCGAATATGAATTTACTTACTAATAACCCTATTATTGAACCTCCAAAGAACCAGCCTATCAAAGTTGATAACTCACCAAAAAGGAATGAAAACAGTCCTCTGGCTGATACAAGCAACAAGAAGCGTATTGTGGCTGAAGTGAAGCCTATGCGTCCCTCATACTCGGATGTGCTGGCCAAGAATACTAAAAACACTCCTCCATCAGAGAATACCCGTAAAGTAAGACCACAGAATATTGACACTAAGCCAGTCAATAACAAAACAAATTCAAAACCAGACAAACCGACTAACATCAAACAAGATGATAACAAACACAAGAATGAGAAAAAACAAAACACAAACACTATATCTTCAGGCAGTGAATCTGGAGACATCAACACCGATGACAATGAGAAACGTCAGAAACCAAACAAAAAGTCCAAGAACAGACGCAACAACATCTCTCGCAAATGGTCATCTCTGGATGACATAACCAATGAAGAAGAATCAAGCTACACACATGATAGTGAGAGTCAATTTGTATTCATTGAAAATCCAGAGAAGCCATCAAAAAAAGAGAAGAAGTCAGACAATAAATCAAAGCTGTCTGACAAGAGTGCTGTTACAGAGGATGAGTTTAAACTGGATGAGGAAGATGACCAATCACAATTTGTTATTCAGGAAGGACAGGGTGAGACTAAGGCTAAAAAGAAAAAGGATGGTCGTAACTATCATAAAGTTCCAAAGCCTGTGCAGGATAAGAAGAAGAACCTTTCAAAGTTCAGAAGGAACAAACCAGGATACTTGGGATTGGCTCAAAACTATTTGGAACACTGGGGTGGAGCTACATGGAAGGCACTTGTGTGGTTCATGTATCTGCTTTCAGATATATGCCGCATGAGTTTCCATTTGTCTTTTGACTTGTAAGTTTTATTTGAAATCTTCAACTAAGTGTTTTTAAAGCAATAGCCATAATAAATCTCTAGTGAGATAAGACCCTGGTGTCTGTAGTATGTTGTATATCATGTATTTGTTGAATAATATTTATCAAATATGTTTTGTAAGTCAAATATGTACAAAATGCAATGATTCAGAAGAACTTGGCAAGTTGTACTCATACTTATTGCATTATAATTCGTAATTTTATTGGAGCTTCTTACCTTAGTAAGACCAAGACAGGAAAATATTTTAGAATAGGATTGAGGTATTATCTTCTTCATTATGCATAAGAAACACATTCACATGCTATGTAAACTGGCATAAGTTAGATTTATAAATGGTTTTTCCTTAAAATTTAATGCACAAACCAGTTAAGCTATCTATTTTATCCTATTAACATCTAAAATTTTCTTAAGTTAGTATAATATGTAGAAATTTTTTTACCAACTCATTCAGGGGCGAGCGCCTAGAAAATGCTCCAATCAATAAAATAATAAACTACTACCTGATACCTGCTCTTATAATATTGTAATACAGGCAGTACCTACAATATCACTTCATTATTTTATGTTTCCAGATGAAAAATATTCTACACATTAATCTAGGGCTCATAAGGATATGGGTTTGCGTACCAAAATCATTCAGCATTTGATTAGAAAATCTTAATGAACTTCCTCATTTGACAAAATCAGTTATAGATTACTACTGACACTTTATTCCTTTATTGAATGATCTGTTTGTAACATGATTTATTTTATTTTATCTGGGATTAAAACTTGACACTCAGCAATAATTTATCTTTCTGTCAGTGAAAGAATTCTCATTGGCTAAGTGTTTGAGATGAGAGATTACTTTTATATGAACACTAGCGGACGCCTCGCGGTTTGACCCATGTAGTTCCCGTTCCCGTGGGAATACACGGATAAAAAGTAGCCTATGTTACCCGTGAATAGTGTATCTTCCCAAAGGTGAAAGAATTTTTGAAATCGGTCCAGTAGTTTTTAAGTTTATTCATTACATACAAAAACCTTTCCTCTTTATAATATTAATATAGATAGATCTATTTGTCACAGGATTTTTTTTATTTTATCTGCTATTAAAAGTAGTCTTTGACACTTAACAATAGTTTATCTTTCTGTCTGTCAGTAAAAGAATTCTCATTGGATCAGGGCTTCCTGAGATTACCTTTATTTGAACATGGAAACAAACAATCCCTCTCTTTACAATATTACTGGCTGTCTACTTATTTGCCAATCTATAGCATAAAAAAATTATTACAATTTATATTCCTCCCCAGATGCACATCAGTGTTCACACAAACATATGTGAGCTCCCAGGCAGTATGGCGCAGCACCAAGGACTGGCTGAGCAAGCTCGGCGACAACAAATACTTCCTATATATTGATAGAAAGTTTGGACACACTAGACTTGGCTTCTGGAGGAGGCTTAAATGGTTTAAGAAAGGTATTATTTGATATTTTGGTAGACTTATGTAACATAAAATCATGCCTGTATCAAGGCTCCTGTCTGCGGGACGCGACAATGCGACATAGATGTGATCACTTTTTTTAATAGTTTTTGTCTACTGTAAGTATGATCTAGATCAGATCAACCTATTTTATGCAGACTTTTGTTACTTGAGTACGAAAATTGAGAATGTCGTCGAAATCCTCGGCAAAATTTATTCTCTGTATCCTGATGGTGAATGGAGCAATGAAGCTTCAAAAGCTGCTTTTTAATGTTCCGTACCTAAAGGGTAAAAACAGGACCCTATTACTAAGACTCCGCGATCCGTCTGTCAGTCTGTCACCAGGCTGTACAATATCTCATGAACCGTGATAGCTAGACAGTTCAAATTTTCACAGTTGATGTATTTCTGTTGCCGCTATAACAAGAAATACTAAAAACAGAATAAAATAAATATTTAAGTGGGGCTCCCATACAACAAACGTGATTTTTTTGCCGATTTTTGCTATAATGACACGGAATCCTTCGTGCGCGAGTCCGACTCGCACTTGGCCGGTTTTGTCAAGAGTAATAAAGCTACTTTTCAGATAGAAATTATTGATTTAAAACACAAAAATAAGAAAGTAAGTTGTCAGACTTTTGGATAAAATGTATACACATTTTATCCAAAAGTCTGACAACTTGCTTTCGTTTTATTTATATTTACATATTTAAGTTCAGGCCCTTGCGGTTTAAAGCCAACTCCCCCTAGTTGGCTTTATACCGCAAGGGCTATATTATTTTAAAAAAACGCAAGTAATTGACACTTTTCAGGCGGGCGAAGTTAGAAGCTAATTACCTAGAATTAGCATACATACACAATAATATTATCATAACTTTCTAGGCTTAGCTTAGAAAGTTTTTTTATAATGTAGCTGTACTTAATTTTATTTTACAGTAACATTTGCATAGCAAAACAAGCAGCGTGCCAGGTTTTTACAAACCTACATGGGGATACATTATTTAACCCCCTCCTTAATCACTACATAGTATAAAATAAAAAAACTTTTTGCAAAAAAATACTACCGACTTCCAAATACAAAACTACAAAGTGAAAAATAACTTAATTTTTTGAAGTCGGGTGTCTTTCGTTGGTACCATTTTTTTGCGTTATGGACACCGACTTCAAAAAATTAAGTTATTTTTCACTTTGTAGTTTTGTATTTGGAAGTCGGTAGTATTTTTTTGCAAAAAGTTTTTCTATTTTTCACTTTTTAGTTGTACGTACCTAATAGGCAAGTTAGTAAGGGAACTATTTCGCCAGAATAGATTTCATGAAACTTGAACATAACCGGTGAAATGAGAAATCTGCTTACCCCTTAAGAGCGAACTGGCGTGATGTTATGTTATGAAATGTTATAAACAACAAACAGACATGCGATTGCAGCAATCCCGAGAGATTTGCCGTTATTTATTGAAGAGTTCTGTTGTATATCTCCGAAGTTCTTCATCATATCTTCACCAAATTAAAATGGGACCAATTTCGGCACATACTTTTTCAAACAATAATAGAATTTTCAAAATTGGTCCACAATTGACGGAGATATCGGTGAACATACACAAAAAATAAATAAAAAAACAAACATGAAGTCGAACATAGAACCTCCTCCTTTTTGGGAAGTCGGTTAAAAAGTCGCTGCCCGCTGTCTGGCTGTCCCTATGTATGCTTAGATCTTTGAAACTACGCAACGGATTTTGATGCGGTTTTTTTAATAGTGATTCAAGAGGAAGGTGTATATGTATAATACATGCATAATATAGTCAAGAAACACTGATAATTTTCGTCTTTCACGCAGACGAAGCCGCTCACAGAAGCTAGTTCTCAATAAATCTTAGTTTGGAGGACAGGGGTCTTACTCATTTAATTGACACTGTTGGTGCAGTGGTTGAGAGATTGGCTGCTGTGTTGCGTGTGGCGGTTTCGTTTCCCGTATATTTGTATGGTCTACAGATGGTTGTTTCGGGTCCAGCTGTTGATTCAACCAGAAATTTCTAGTGTGGGGAAAATTTTGTATCTGTCAATTGTACCTACGAATTAATGAAATGACATCACACAAATCCTGCATGGCGCGAGCAAAGTCTTCGGCCCGATTTGAACACATACAACAGTCCGGCAATAACCGTTGGGCAGTTGCCCTGACCAGAGACAACTCCCGTCTGGTCGGAGGATCCTTCCTTTTCTATGTAGGTTTGTGGAACTTTACACCCTGTTCTACATACCTCCAATATTTAATTTTTATTTTAGCAGACGCCTCGCCGTTTCAACCCTTAGTTCCCGTTCCCGTGGGAATACAGGGATATAAAGTTAATTAAAAAAATCAAAAAACCCGACCAACTCCCGTCTGGTCGGAGGATCCTTCCTTTTCTATTTAGGTTTGTGGAACTTTACACCCTGTTCTACATACCTCCAATATTTAATTTTTATTTTAGCAGACGCCTCGCCGTTTCAACCCTTAGTTCCCGTTCCCGTGGGAATACAGGGATATAAAGTTAATTAAAAAAATCAAAAAACCCGACTGCTTTAAAAGCGAACTAAAAAGACGCAAACAAGAAAACAAGAAGAAAATCATGCTGTGCAGTCGGAGGATACATATTCGCGAGCTGGCTGAACAACACCAGATGTATCCTCCGACTGCACAGCATGATTTTCTTCTTGTTTTCTTGTTTGCGTCTTTTTAGTTCGCTTTTAAAGCAGTCGGGTGTTTTGTTTTTTTTATTTACAACTTTTTAGTTATTTTTTTTATTTGGTACATTTAAACATATAAGTGTTATATATTTTTGAAATCACCTCTTAAAACCCTTTATTTTGATACCCCACACGATGGGGTTGGAAGAAAAAAAAACAAATTTCCTCCACAAAATGGCGCCCGAAAGCCGCCATTTTTTTCTTTTCAAATTTTTATGTAGTCAGTGACACTCGCAGGGTTAAGACGAATCGATTGACGTAAGAATCATCAAAATCGGTCCACGCGTTTGGTCTCTAGAACGCCACATAGGAACAAACATACATACATAGACTGATAAACACATTACCCTCCTTCGGCAGTCGGGTAAAAAGTAGCCTATGTCACCCGGGGATAGTGTAGCTTCCCAAAGGTGAAAGAATTTTTGAAATCGGTCCAGTACTTTTTAAGTTTATTCATTTTATACAAAAATACAAATCTTTCCTCCTTATAATATTAGTATAGATAGGTATGGATCCATAATAAAAAAAAAACCTACCCATTTTTGTAGTAACAAACACTGAAGTTACCTAGGCTAATATTTTTGTTAAATAAATCATTACTTACTTACCCAGCAGCTTATGCTGTGTTTTATCTTTCAGTGAGTGAATGGATGTATTTAACATTTTTATTAATTAGATAAATTTTCCTTTTCATCTTGCAAATATTTATTCTGGCTAAGATATACTCACGCTGTGGCATTTAGATAATGCACTAGCAACAGTAGTTTAGTTGTTGGGAATACTGCAGTTGATATTACATAAGACCAGTGAAGCAGCTATGTTTTGCAGTTAGTTTAAGCCTTACATTTCTCATTAGCCACAATTTCTTAATACTAACCAATGTAATTTGATTGCAGCGGAAGTAGAAACGGACAATGGAAATGATTCGACGAAGCTGAATGCGAATATACCTCTGCCAGCGACGGGAGAGGAAGCCATGAAGAGGCTACTAGCATGCAAAGGAAAAGATCCTTACAGGTTAGTTAATAGTTCATAATCTATATTATCTGTAGTACTTCATACTAACACTATAAATGTGAAAGTAACTCCCTTGTTACGTTTTCACATCCAAACCGCTGAACTAATTAAGATAAACTAGGACGTATTTGGGAACTGCTCCGGTGGGTACCCGCATTGTCGAGGCGGGGGAGCTCGATAGCCGTGGCTTAGTCTCCCAAGGTGAAGCGAAGAGTAACCCGAGGAGGGCTTCGTCAAGGCTTTTGCCGATAAGCTTACGACGTAGCGGCGAACCAGTAGGTTGCGGTGCCGCTTGGGCGACACCGCAACCTACTGGCGGCTGCGGCGGGAACGGAGTGCCGGCATTGCGGTGCGCCGCTCTCCCTACCTTCCATGGCCTGGACGGTGTCGCCAGTCTGATGGCCGCCGCCGCACGGTGGGCTGAAATCAAGCTTTAATGGACTTAGGGATTCACGAAAATTGATGAGCAATTTAAAAAAAAATAAAGACGGCTTGGTGATCTACCACTAAATATAAGAAATTTTTCTTCTGCGATTTTTGTATATACCTAATATTTTAAAAGTTATAACGATTTGAATTTATTTTTGTATGGAGAAATTTGATTTTATATGAATAACTTTTAATTCTCAAGAGTTCTCAAATAACCGCTTTCGGTATTCGATTGTGCTATTTTTTAGGCAAATTATCCGATATATCACTTGGTTCGATTTTCTTCGATTTTGGAGAAAATTGTTTTTCATTCCCTTTTCCACACCACCCTTGAGGTAGAGAACTAAGCGCGTTTTTTTATCAGTGGTGTCCCCAGGAGGCCTAATCCACTCATACGCATACTCACAAACTCACTCACAAACACACGCACTCACAAAATTATCACTTAGACAATTTCATCAGATTCAGATTCGTTCTCTAAATGTTCCACATTAAAAAATAAAAAAAAAAATTACAAAATTACATATAACAAAAAATATTTGTATTAGTACATAAAATTCAAAAATACTCATTTGAATCCTTAAGTCCCCACTTGACGATTCCAGCCCACCGTGCGCCGTGGGGCTAGAGGGGAGGAGAAGTGTCGGTACAGCGTTGACCGCTCTCCCTATACCCTGCGCCCGAAAAGTGATAGGCGGCGGGGCCACTAACCTGACCCGTCACAGGGGGACCAAGAGTGCCATACATGGGGTCGTCTGGCGCCCATGTAAATAAGTGGGCTATGGTCTGCACCACACTTACATTTGGTATTAGAAATCATTGGGGTTTGTTAAACCCCATTTTTCCGAGTTGTATCTGCAACATTGCATATCGATATGAGATATATTTTTCGAGCACTGGATAAATTCGCACTGTGAATATCTTATCTCAATCCGATAAATAAGTCCAAATAACCGGTTTTATTTAGGCAATAGGCTAATAAAGAAAATTGCATCGATAATAATTTATTTGAAGGGCCATTATCGATCAGTTATGTTTCAATTTTGGATCATAAATAAAAAACAATCAAATAGTACTTTTATCATGTAATACTTATATATGATTGAAATATGGTATGGCTATTAAAGCCGTTCATTGAACGTATTTAAAAGATGCGGTATTTTTTTATGTCGCATATTACCAGCAAACGTTCTATATTGGACAATACCCATTTATATGGCAATTTTATTGTTTAAAGGTAAATGAATACCTATGTTGGACAATCCATATTTGTTTAAAAAATCCTTAGAGGAAAAATGTTTGCAATAATTATTACAATAGAACTAATAGAGCCCACTAGTCCAATACCTGCGCATGTTTAAATAGCCTGGCTGAAATTACGTTTGTGATTTTTATTTTAATGTTATTCAGTAAAGACATACTTACTTATTTATGTAATTAACTAAATAAACAGCCAATTCATCCTATATGAAGTACGTAAGGATCGTGCATTGGTGCCGAGTTTTGTAGGTCGTGGGTTGGAACACAGGCAGGCGCTTTACTTTGTGTAATTTATTTCATCACCACTGCTCTCAAAACGGTGAAGGAAAACATCGTAAGGCATGTCCTAGAACCAAAAATTCGAAGTCATGTAACATTCACCAATTAGCACTGGGCCCGCGTGGTGGATTAAGGCCCATTCCCTTACTCACAGAGAGGAGCCTTGTGTCCCAGCTGTGGGAACATTAAAAGGCTGGTGATGATGAAGGATCGTAGTAGGTGGCGCTCTATAGTTTCTGCCTACCCTATAGGAAAAAAGGCGAGCGTTTATGTATGTACGTTCACCCTGTAAAAATATGGAAAATTATCAGCATTGCCGGAAGCGGAGGGTGAAGCTGGCCCAGATTGTAATTTACCTTGCTCATTGACATAGCAATGCAATTCAACCGTAATCATTGTTATCATCCGAGCTGTAATCTGTGTCATAAGTTGTATAATGACAACAACAATTGGCAAGAAATTGTAAATTGTATTTTATACCTCTTACAAATATCTTTTCTTAAAAAAAGCGTTACTAAAAAGAAAAAAAATATTTTTCCGTAATAATTTGCAAGACGCGCGAAAACAGTCGGTCACCTGACATTTCGGGCTATGAAGTCATATCTTAATAAACAGACGCGAACTACAACGAACACGATGCATCAATTATGGCCGCCCCTGTTTTGTATCATTTATTCCATAGATAAAAAGTGGCAAATTTGTTTTCCAAAAATAAAATATTAACATTTTATATATTGACGAAAAAAATATTGTACATTTATTATTTACTTACAAGCTAACATTTCCAACACATTCCATTGTGTTATTGCAATATCTGTAAAATTGCCAATTTTTTGGAATCATCACGGCAAGGCAACAGTAAATAAAAGCAATAAAGTTCATGAATAAATTCCACATAGTTGTATTTTTTTATTCTTCACTGCTAGCAAAGACTTTATGCCAACGATATATATGGATCATATATTTTCACCGTTACTTCCATAAACCTTCAGCGGTTTCAATTTCAGAGTATTTAGTAAAGGCTTCCATAATTTTTTAAACAATGCCCATGTCATATTTTGGTCTTCCAACAGCAAGCGTGCCATAGAAAGCAGACATCAGAGACACTAAAAGTTAGCTGATATCTTCTATCTCTGTGTACTTCAGGGAGCATATTATATAATAAAGTATTCTTGTCATCATTTCCAGATCCCTCCTGATAGGCATAGCTTTATCTGCATGACCTATAACACATACACTTTTTCTCAATAGAATAATCTTCTTTCTTCTTCTTCTTATATATAAAAATCAATTGCTGTTCGTTAATCTCGCTAAAACTTAAAAACCAGCCGACCGATTTGGATAATTCTTTTTTTGGTTTGTTCTCTAGAATACAAGGAAGGATAAAATAAAAACAAAATAGGAAGGTAGGTAGGGTAGGGTAGATCGAAATAAATACTATGTAGGAGGAGGGTAGGGAGGTAGGGTAGGTTGGTGGGATAAGTAGGTAGGTAGATAGGGTAGGGTAGGTAAGTAGATAGGGTAGGGCAGGTAAGTAGATAGGGTAGGGCAGGTAAGTAGGTAGGTAGTCAGTTGACGGGAGCGAAGCCACGGGGGACAACTAGTTATTCTATAAATTTGTAACGATATGGCCCTAGGCTTGTTTAAAAGTACCTACATAATGTAAATGTTCTGCACCTAGTATCACATTTTATGACAAAACACTTGTACAGCTAAACCATCGCCAATGTCATATGTTCGGGCGTCGAACCGTGCTTATTGACTATCGCCCGTCCTTGTTTAACACGCCGACATATTTCCATTATAAGCAGACCTCTCATTGTATGGAAATTCCATACACTGTGATGTCAGCTAATACTGGGATAGTTTCTCGTATAGTTTACATGAACGTGAATATAATTTCGCTATTTTACTTTAGCAGGTGTTTGTGATCGGTAATGGGGTTGTATTATATAGATAGGTTGGTGATCTGTTTGTTTCTAATCTTAATATATATAAATCTCGTGTCACAATGTTTGTCCTCAATGGACTCCTAAACCACTTAACCGATTATAATAAAATTCGCACACCATGTGCAGTTCGATCCAACTTGAGAGATAGGATAGTTTAAATCTCAAAGGGTAGGGTAGGTAGGGTAGGGTAGGTAGGGTAGGGTAGGTAGGGTAGGTAGGGTAGGGTAGGTAGGGTAGGGTAGGTAGGGTAGGGTAGGTAGGGTAGGGTGGGTAGGGTAGGATATTTAGTAGATGAATGTTTGGTGTTTTTTATGGCAAAACAAAGTTTGCCGGGTCAGCTAGTAGTATTATAAATTTTAATTACGTATCTATAACTAGCTTTATTAATAAGATCTTTTCGGTATATTGGTAGCAGTACACCACAGAATACTCCCTTTTTAAACCCCAAGGCAAAAAAGTGATGTATCTGTTCTAAATAAAATTATTTGCACTGTTGAACTACTAATATAATATGTACCTGTATGGTGACTGTTTTGCAATTTTCGTTCTTATGGTATTTATTTGCGCCCAAAGATGCGTTAATATTAGTGTTGAAATATGCTACTTTCGACGCTCATAACTTTCAAAAATTTATTTTTGTTTCCATACAGGGCTAGATAATTATGAGACAAATTGATTTTTTTATTTTGAACATACACCGTCAAACTGTGGAGTAATTGCCAGACTACTTTTGTATGGAAGACTAATCGACTAGGACAACCTTAATGCCTTATGTATCTGTCTGTGGCATCATAGCGGTTACTTTATTGAGATTGTTTTCAGCTAGGTTTAATGAAAATTGGGTCAAAAGTTATGCCCCTTTTACTCTTTAAAGTTTGAATTGGGGTATTTTCGCAAGATATCGTGTCATAATTACGTATATCGATGGATTGTCGATCGAAGCGTGTTTATTACTAGATAATTTATGTTGTTTAAAGTATTTGTGTCTGGGGTTTTAAATTTTACTTTTCATTTTAAGTTTTTCCAGTCCATCCAAAGTTTGTCTGGTAGATATCGCTGATAAGAACACCATTGAACCTCTAGAACTATTTTGGTGTACAATAAAGTATTTTCTATTGTGTGACAAAAATCTAAGGCTCGTTCAAAGTCAACAGCTGCATGAGTAAGTTAGTAGCGTTTTCGTTTTCTTAATATTTTACATACTCATTGATAAAACTTCATTATAACCTCACGTTCACACTAAGACCGTAAGCCTGATCACTGTGGGTTTTGGTGTGTCCCTTATACCAAATTGCAAAATTTTTGCTGCCAAACTAACTTCAGTTTTAATGAAGACCAGTCTTAATCTATTTTTAACCACACTGTATGTCATATAAACCAAAATAAAAATGCATTCCGACCAAGAAATATTCCTTAGCCTTTGTATTTTAGCTAAAGTATAATATTAAAACACATTGGTGGCAACTAAAAAAAAATTATACGCATTTGTGGTTGACCACAAGCTTGATCAAAATTAATATGACTGTGTATTGACACAGCTTTGCATATTGAATATACTCACAAATAAGACTGAATGGTGATAAGTGCTTCTAACATCTTTATTAATAAAATCTTCACATTTATAAATAGTAATACTAGACGTCCTTATCATTTTCATGTCAATGAAGTGACAGGGCCGTAGCCTTTAGCACAGTTTTAGTTGTGACGACGTAACAAATTAGCTTGTTCATTTTACAAGCTTTTATACTAATATTAATATTATAAAGTGGTAAAGTTTGTGAGTTTGTGACGTTGTAAGGTGATTACCATCTCTGGATCTACTGAACCGATTTTGAAAATTCTTTCACCAGTAGAAAGCTACATTATTCCCGAGTGTCGTAGACATAATATTTTCTAAAAAAAAATAGAGATCCTTATGAAAATTGCAATAATGTAACCCAAGGTAGCAAAATGTTGCCTATAAAATTCGTTCTTGGGTGTGCGCTGAGAAAATTATTGATGATAGATAAAAATTATTAGGTAGGTAGGGTAGGCGAGGTAAGCAGGGTTGGGTAGGTAGCCAGTTGGCGGGAGCGAAGCCGCGGTGGTCAGTAGTTATCCTCCACCGATTAAAATAAAATTTGGTAAAAATGTTTAGTTTGGATGACAACGCATGGTTAGCTAAGTGATGTCATTCTAAATCCAATATGGCGGACTAGCTTTTTTGTGCACTGCCATGATATGGGTATCAAATGAAAGGGTTTGCTGAGAGAATACGAAAAAATCTTAATTAATAATCTTATTTGAGACAAAAAACTGGTTTATACCATTCCCCCTCTAAAAAGCTTATTTTATTCACTGAAAACAGTGAATAAAAAGCACTTTTAATCACTGTTTTGGTGTTTGAATTTAGAACACACCAATATAATATTCAAACTCCATCTCAATGCTGTACAACCTCCTTACGCATAAAATATTCGATACAAACTTAGATAGAGATAGAGTTAGAGATAGGGAGAGTTAGAGATAGAGTGAGAGGTAGAGATAGAGTTAGAGATAGAGTTAGAGGTAGACTTAGAGATAGAGTTAGAGATAAGAGTTAGAGATAGAGTTAGAGATAGAGTTAGAGATAGAGTTAGAGATAGAGTTAGAGATAGAGTTAGAGATAGAGTTAGAGATAGAGTTAGAGATAGAGTTAGAGATAGAGATAGAGTTAGAGATATAGTTAGAGATAGAGTTAGAGATAGAGTTAGAGATAGAGTTTGTTTGAGATAGAGTTAGAGATAGAGTTAGAGATAGAGTTTGAGATAGAGTTAGAGACAGAGTTAGAGATAGAGTTTGAGATAGAGTTAGAGACAGAGATAGAGTTAGAGATAGTGATAGAGATTGAAACAGAAGTGCTGTTACCTAGCTCAGGGGTCAGGTTTTCACATTTTTTTGTAAATTTTGAAGGTAATAAACCCATTTATTTATTATTATTCCTTGTGCCGCTTCAATCTTTCTTTTTCTCGTAGTCATGGTATAAAATATAGTATGCAACTCTTGAATAAAATGGATTTATATCGAGGGCCATGAATCACTCGCGTCGATCATGATTCTAACACTTGAATCACTCGCTATGCTCGTGATTCAATCATCATGAATCACTCCCTACGGTCGTGATTCAGTCGTTAGAATCCTTCACTTACTTGTGATTCATCTACGGCCCTCGCATTAAATCCGTCTTTTATTCACTAGTTGCATAATATACTATTTTATCTACATCCTGTTAGACTTGAAGACAAAATAAGAGATAAAATCGTTGACAAAAAACTATGAAAACCAAGGCTATATCATCTTCTTTTGTACTATTTTGTGGTCTTGTATTTAGGATAGAACCCACAAATTATTTATCGCCTTTCCTGATTACTTTCGCCGTAACTTGTTTTGCCGCTAAACATCGTTGCTGTTTTCCGGTTTACATAGAAAGGGGCTTGTGTGTGTTATTATAAGCACGCAAAATATTTCAGCTTTTCTTTCGGGTGGCAACGCATATGCCATGTATCTGGTATTTCAGAGGGATATTTCCCGTGTTTTTATATATCTTTCGCATTTTAATCTGTCACTAACACCTCTCGATTGCGACCTGAATTTGAAAATATTTGCAGTACGACATTTGGTCTCCACTTCTCCAGAGATCCATTAAAGTACATTTACCATTAAGTAAGCCACCTTTGGTCGGCTTGTTTGCGGATGGAAAAAATAAAAATCAAACAATCCAATCATACCGTTCTCTATTTAAAAAAACACTCTTCTTTCACAGTATACTGGGTGTAAGCGTGACATGTACAGACGAGGAAATAAAGCGATACTACAGGCGGCAAGCGTTCCTTGTCCACCCCGACAAGAATCAGCAGCCGGGCGCCGAAGAGGCCTTCAAGATACTGCAGCATGCTTTCGATCTTATTGGAGAGCCGGTAAGTTCATATTTCTTTGGTTTAAGATTCGTACTTATGCAGCTGCAGTTTGAAGCGAAGCAGGCTTTTAATATACTGCAGCACGCTTTCGACCTTATTGGAGAGCCGGTATGTTCATATTGCTTAAGCAAAAGTTTCTTACTAAAAGTAGCTTCGTACCTAAGCAAGCCTTTTAGATACTGCAGCAGGCTTTCGACCTTACTGAAAAGCAGGTAAGTTCATATTGCTTTGGCAAAATTTACTGAAACATGAAGAGCTAGGCGAAAAACTTACCCTTAAGATAATATTCCCTTATTGAAGCTGAGGTAGGTTCACATTGCTTTAGCTAAAGTTTGTTTTAATAAAGTATGTAAACTCTGCAGCTTGATGTAAAGCAGAACTTTGATAGTACATGCTTTCGACCCTCTTTTATTGACGAAAGACTTGATATTGCTCTGATGAAGTTACTACTGGCTTATTCAAGATACATACAGTTTAGTTTTTAGTTTAGTTTCGACGGGCTGATTCCGCAACTCCACGACCAAGCGCGTATTTTGCGTACGGGTGGGATTCAGTCACATCATTCGATCCACCCCAGCTCCTCGAGGAAGGCCAGCAGCGCCCTGGTGCTGCCGACGATCTCCTGCAGGGTACCTGGGTTGCCGAAGTATTTGGCCCTGTAGCCAGCGATTACAGGGCAGCTTAGGAGTAGGTGTGCTGCCGTCTCTTCCTCTACCATGCAAGCTCTGCAGAGTGGGCTGTCCGTGATACCTAAGACAAAGAGGTGCTTATTAAAGGTCCCATGTCCAGTGGTTACGGCTGTGACAGCTCGCAACTGTGGCTTAGTTAGTCGTAGGACCTTTTTCGTGAAACGGCCATCAATGAGGGGTAGTGCCTCCTTGGCCTGCCTACATTCGCTATGATCCATCCATAGCTTGCTGTGTTGATCCCTGGTGCGTTTTCTTACCAGACCGCGTAGGTACCCGAAAGGTAAAGGCACTATGGGCTCCGGGCCCACCGGTGCCATATTTGAGCCTCTACGGGCGAGCTCATCCGCAGCGTCGTTCCCTCGGGAGTCGCTGTGTCCCTTGATCCATTGAATGGTTACTTTATTGTGCATACCGACCTGGTTCAGGCGCCGATGACACTCGTAAATCAGCCCTGAGTTGACTGTGTGGCTGTTTAGTGCTTGCAGGACGGCCATGCTGTCCGAAAGTATACGTATAGGGAAGTCCTTTACCTCCCTCGTCACGACCGCAGAGGCCGCCATGGAGATGCCCAAGCATTCGGCCTGGAACACCGTGTTGTGGATCCCCAGTGGTGTGGCTAAACGGATATTTAGGTCCTCCGAGAAGACTCCTGCACCCGTGCCTGTACCTGTTTTGGATCCGTCTGTGAAGATCCGCAGTTCATCGGGGCGTAACCCCTCGCAGCGGTTATCCTCGTGTAACTGGATTCTGTATAATTTTTTATCAAAAATGACTTTCTTGGGTATGCGGTCATTAATGGCAATAGTCAGTGGGATTTCGCGGTGGAGACCCTCTAGTAGAGCGGTGTGTTCAGTCTCTCGCTTACCCCAGAGACCCAGTGCCTTTAGACGCACTGCTGCCATCGTCGCTTCCTGCTGTATAAACAGATGCAGAGGGGAGAGCCCCAGCATAGCCTCGAGCGCTGCGGTCGGCGTAGTCCTCATGCAGCCCGTTGTCGCCATGCAGGCCAGTCTCTGCATACGCTGTAGCTTGTTCACGGCTGTAGTTAGTTTAGTGCGAGGCCACTAAACCACGGCCCCATAGGTGATCATGGGCCGAATCACCGCACTGTACAGCCAGAGTATTATCTTAGGGGATAGGCCCCACTTCTTACCTATCATTTTCCTGCATTGCCAGAAGGTGATGCAGGCCCTGTTTAACTTATTGTCTAAATGGCTGCTCCAGTTCAACTTACTGTCAAGAATGACTCCCAAATACTTGACCTCGTTGGAAAGCTGGAGCTCTGTATCGAACAGCTTAGGCAGGCGGAAGGGGCCAAGTGCCCTTTTCTGGGTGAACATGACCAATTCAGTTTTAGTGGGGTTTACTGATAGTTCATACTCCCTGCACCATCGCTCCACTATACGTAGTGCTTGCTGAGTAAGGTTGCAAATTGTACCAGTCACCTTCCCAGATACTAGGATTGCGAGGTCGTCTGCATAACCTATTGTGTAGTAACGGTGTTCGTTTAGTCTGGTGATGAGATCGTTTATTACCAGATTCCAAAGAAGGGGAGAGAGCACCCCTCCTTGTGGGCAGCCCCTGGCTATCAAGGCCTGCCGCTGCTCTCCTTCTAGACGAACCGCTCGTTTGCTGAGCATATTAGAAATCCAGTCAATCAGCACCTGCTCTACGCCATGTTTGTAAAGGGCAGCACCGATGCTGGAGAAATTTGTCTTGTCGAAGGCCCCTTCGATGTCTATGAATGTGCCCAGGCAGGTACCTTTCTGATGAATTGCTTCCTCTATTTGGCTTACCACCAAGTGAAGAGCGGATTCAGTAGACTTACCCGAGCTATAGGCGTGTTGGTTACTATGTAAAGGTAGTCTTGTTAGAGCGCCGTCCCTGAGCTCCCTTTCACACAGTCTTTCCATGGTCTTTAGCAAGAACGAGGTCAGGCTGATGGGTCTGTAGGACTTGGCGTTTGTATAATCACTCTTACCTGGCTTTGGGAGAAATATTGCTTTCACTTCCCTCCATCCTATGGGGACGTGTCTAAAGGCCAGGCACGCTCTCAGTAGTGGCACCAGTCTTTCTGCTACAGGCATACCTCCCCATTGTAGTAGCGCAGGGAACACCCCGTCTGAACCGGGCGCCTTGTAAGGATGGAAGCTTTGGACGGCCCATTGGATTTTCTCCAATGTGATCATCCCTCTTGCATAGTGCCAATTCTCGCTTGTTGGTGGTTGGAAAGTATCTTGCCAGTCGGTTACCTGCACGAAGACGCTCCCTGGGAAGTGTGTTTCTACTAGGACGCGTCTTGTTTCTTCAGGCGACGTGGTGAGTGTGTTATCAGGTTTACGGAGTGGTGCTGGCTCAGGTGTACTCTGTTGTGCCAGTATTTTCCTTACCCTGTTTGCTTGTTGGCAAGATTCAATGTTCCCACAGTACTTACGCCATCCCGTGGTACGCCTGAATCTAATGCATTTTTTGTAGCTGGATTTGGCTGCGTAATAGGCGTCCCAGTCCTCATCCGCGCATGTGTTCATGGCTCTATTCAGGGCCTTTCTTACCTTACCGCGCATGCGTTCCAGATCTTTACCCCACCAGGGTTGTTTGCCCGGTGTTTTGCGTGGGGTAGTTTCTGGGCAGGCGGTGTGGTAGCTGCATATCATAGATTCTGTAAGTTGGTTTACCTGCGTATCTATCTGCGTCGTGTTCACATAAGCCAGCTCCTCGCATATGGGCGGAAGCTTGGAGGCGAGGGTGCGTGTGTAGACAGCTTTGTCTGTGTTGCGCGGGTTACGCCTAGGTGGTGTTGGCGCAACGCAGACCTGTATGTCGTAGCGGATCCATCTGTGGTCCGAGCAGGAGGCCTCCCTGGAGACCTGCCACCCAGAGATGCTTTCCGCTGCGCCTTCTGTCGCCAAAGTTAGGTCTATAATCGTCCGACTGCGTCTTGTTACAAACGTCGGTTTCCGTGCCTGTGTTTAGTAGGGAAAGGTTAGTTGTGAACAAGTATTCTACTAAAGCCTTACCCCTTTCATTCTGTGTGTCCATTCCCCACAGCGGGTGATGTGCATTCGCGTCGGTCCCGATGATGACCTCCTCACCTCTGGCTTCGCAGTGCGTTACGAGGCGGACCAGGTCATGCGGGGGTGGAGCCTCCGCCTCAGGCATATAAACCGAGGCGAAAACACACGACATCATCGTGGCACCACGCTGTATGGTCAGCCTAGCTGCAGAGATATCTCTGCAACAGAAATCAGTTAAAAGCTGTGCTCTAATGTTACCTGTGACATATATACAAGATCTAGGGTGATCATGGGTTGAGGTAACAAGGATCTTACCGCCTAAACCGGACAGTCCTCGTATTTGGCCTCCCCTAATCCACGGCTCCTGGATCAGGGCAATGGCCGTGTGTTGAACCTCCAACCACTTGCGTAACTGAGCCGTCGCTGTCTGACTGTGGTGGAGGTTCGCCTGTACAGCTTTACAGGCCAACGAAGGGTTCGCCATCGCAGATGGGGCCCTCCTCGACTTCTTCTAGCTGCAAACCGGCGAAAGCGTCGCCCACCTCGTCATCCTCCATCGTTCCAGAAGCCGGCGACAGTATGCTGTCGTCCAGCTCCTCGCCCGACGGAGGGACGGTGACCGTGATGGCGGTGATAGTGGGGTCGACCGGCTCTGCAGCTATGACTGAGGCCGTTATCGCTTCCGGGTTGTTGAAAGGGGGATTATTATATATATTATTCTCCCCTGCATCGACGAGCTGCCTCGCTACCGGGTCCCATCCCCGAGGAACACACCCGAAACGGCCGTTCGTTCCTTGGAATTTGATGTACACCGAGCCCAGACCGAATGACAGTCTGCGCTCGGCGCCCATCAAGGCCGGGATGTGGTCCTCGGGAACCCCCAGCACCACGAACCAGCCCGCCTTCTGCCTCTCAGAACGCAGGAGCACCCACTTCTTTATGTCGACAAAGGGGTTCTGGTACCATAAGGTTCTACCCAACATGGTCACGTCCTTATAAACCCCTCTGTCGTCTGGGATCGCGATTCCGCACCGCACCTGCTTCTTAAGCTCAGCCTGACTCTTGACGACTAGCTGGGTGCTAGCCGAGAGAGTCATGCTGGCGACCGTCCTCTTGAGCCAAGCTAAGGTGTAATCATCGCTACACCAAAGCTTGAGCGCCCCATTGCCGAACTTCGGCCTGGCGACGAAAGACGGTATCTGCCGCTCTGAAGTCTCCCTCGCGGGGGACCAAGCCTCTTCGATGATCAGTCTCTGGATCTCGTCATGGACCTGGTTTGACACCTCTAGGCTGATCATCCCTGTGCTGGCACAGGTTACCGCGACGCACAGGTGGCTAGCAACTCGGGCATAGCTCGTCGCATCAGTCCGCCCGGACTGATCAAGCCGCAGCCGCTTATGCTCCCCACGAGGCGACATGGTCTCGTTGAGAGCCCGCTTGGTCACGGCCTGACCCCTCCGGGCGTCCTGCTGCGACGCGCCACCCGTCTGCGCTGGCCCTCCTGCCGCTGAATGGCTGCCTTCGGCCGCAGTCTGCGGCCGCTTCCCTTTCGAGAAGTTCAGGTTGCCAGTCTTAGCAGCCTGCCCTAACTGGGAGACTTTGCCCTTACCCCTTCTTTGTTGCTGACGTCTCTCTTTCCGCGTCAGACCATCCCCTTTGATACCCTGGCCTTGGGGGATTGTAGGTACCAACAAGTTTGGGCAAGGGTCTTGGGTTTGTTTTTTCCTTTTCTTGCCCTTACCCTTGCCCTTATGGGTTTGCACCCGCCAGGATTCGGCCGCCGCCCCCGTTTGACTGGTGGCGTTTGCCCCACTGGTCTGCGAAGTGGTAGTACAGGAGGGATGAGGAAGAGGGTGTTTGGAAAGGTTGGAGCCGGCAGAGGGATGAGTCATCTCCGGCCCCTTACCTTTCGCCAAGGGAGTGTAAGGATCAGTGCTGGTCCCGCGCAGCCCTGAGCCCTTATGCCGATTATGTAGGGACTGATTGGTCTTAGCTGCGGTTCTCGCCACAGCCGGACCGGAGCCCGCGGTGTTAGCCGCAGGTCCAGGGGCAAGCGGAGTGCTAGGTGCACCCCGCTTATTGGCGCTACCCGCCGTGCTGGAGCCCGCGGCGTTTGCCGGTTTCCCAAGGGACTGCGCCTTTGTCCAGACTTCGGTTTTCACCGTAGTCGAAGTGGTGCCCGCGCTGGATCCCACGGTGTGAACCGCAGATCCAGGGGCAAGCGGAGTGCTAGATGCACCTCGCTTTGGAGTATCGTCAGCTTTCGCCGACTCCACCCCCGAAGTATTCAAGGCAGTGACAAAATCCATTGAATATCGTACAAAAATTCATCTCTCCGGCTCCCACCCTCCATCGAGCCCGCAACTGGGAACGTCCCACCACTTAAGGTGGGCCGTTAGGATTACCATTGAGATATAGGTGCGCAGGGCTGGCTTACAGTGCGACATCAGGTGCTCGTTTGGGCTGGCTTGAACAGAACAGCCCTCCCTTACACCGTCAGCGTGATCTTCACCACCACTTCAGCCGTCCAAAGACGACATCAGTGGACCCCACGCACCTCGCTTATACTCTCAGAAGGAGAGCTCAGCCGATTGATCGTGGTAAGCTACTCCCACGACCTCCCGTGTCGGAAGAAATCCGGGCCAAAGTGATGTGTTGTGTGCAACCTGCTCCACTCAATCACCAGGATCCCTTCATCCCTCCATACGGGTCCCCGCGCACGGCACAAACACGCAGGAGGTCATTGCTATCCATCATTGTTCTTGTTCAATGGTGGACACCCAGGGGCATGACCTCGCCACCCCTGTGATACGTCGCCCGGTGATTTCTGTTACGTCTATTTCATAAGGAATTAGACCAAAAACAGGGCGGCAACCACGTGAAGGATAATCACCGCACTTGCCTTAAGGATCTACACGACCGTTGCGCTCTCCCTCAAGACCACGCCACCTTGCCGCCTCTTAAGGAGCCAGACAAGGTAGGACTGCATCGACAAAGCCAAGCCCTAAGAAGCCCGTCGCTGAAAGCTCAAAGCGTAAGTTTACACAGCCCAGCCCCAAGATACATACAGCCCGCTTTCGGCTTTATTAGACAGCCATAAGGTTCATATTAGTATGGCAATATATACAATGACTTTTCTTCAACAGGAGCGCCGGGAGGCCTACGAGCGTCGCGCCCTGGAATCTAGACACGTAGAAGCTGCGTGGAGTGAGTTGAGCCAACTGCTAGCTCAGCTGCACGACAAGATGGAATTCGCGGCCAACACCATCAGGTAACATATTAGAAAACTTCGATTTTCATGCATTTATGGTAGGTCAACCACAATCTTGTACGGATCCAAGTAGGTATGAAAACAGCAAAACTAGTGGCATTAGTGCGATTTTTTATATCTACTCGAACGCGTTAACTTTGACGTCGATTTGTATGTAAACAGGATATGCACCATCTAGTGTCGACAGTACAATAACACATATTCACTACAAGTTGATACAAAGTGAGTATAAAAAGTTACACTAGGCCCCCAGGCGAGTCGTAGCACAGTAGAAAATTCATGTAAAAGCGGGGTATAATACTCAAAACGGATTTTTGTGTCTTTGAATTGACTGCAACACTCTGCACAGTAGCTATTTTTTGTCAATGTTGAAGGTGAAGCAAACTTCTATAACTTTCTCTTTCACTCGCTTACATTTCGTCGCATCTTCCTATCTTGCTTACTCTATGCAGTATACTCGATTACAAACTGTTTCTTGCGCAATGGTTGGCAGAGCCAACTTCAGAGACACAAAGATCCGTTGTGACTATTAAAATGCACAGCGAGTAACACACTTGGCGGCCTCCATAAACTGAAACTGACTCCATTTAAAGTTGAGTAGATCATAGACAATGTCAGTTGTACTAATTAAGTAAATTCAAATTATGGGCCTTTACCACAATTAAATATGAAAAACAAAAAAATTACTTACTAATTTCATGGGTCAATTAATTGAAGTTTCATAACTAAACCTTACCTATTAATCAGTGACCATATTCCGACAGGTTTGCCCACATGTAACATTGCCCTGTGACTTGTATCAGATGCACGAACTGTGGGCGGCGCCACAAGCGCGTGCTGACGGACCGGCCGTGCTACGCCGCGCGCTACTGCGTGCAGTGCAAGATACGACACTCCGCTAAAGAGGTAACTACCCTCCTTGTATATAACAACATTCAGTCGACAGTGCACACTATGTAGCACTGCACACGTCGCCACAAGCGCGTGCTGACGGACCGGCCGTGCTACGCCGCGCGCTACTGCGTGCAGTGCAAGATACGACACTCCGCTAAAGAGGTAACTACCCTCCTTGTATATAACAACATTCAGTCGACAGTGCACACTATGTAGCACTGCACACGTCGCCACAAGCGCGTGCTGACGGACCGGCCGTGCTACGCCGCGCGCTACTGCGTGCAGTGCAAGATACGACACTCCGCTAAAGAGGTAACTACCCTCCTTGTATATAACAACATTCAGTCGACAGTGCACACTATGTAGCACTGCACACGTCGCCACAAGCGCGTGCTGACGGACCGGCCGTGCTACGCCGCGCGCTACTGCGTGCAGTGCAAGATACGACACTCCGCTAAAGAGGTAACTACCCTCCTTGTATATAACAACATTCAGTCGACAGTGCACACTATGTAGCACTGCACACGTCGCCACAAGCGCGTGCTGACGGACCGGCCGTGCTACGCCGCGCGCTACTGCGTGCAGTGCAAGATACGACACTCCGCTAAAGAGGTAACTACCCTCCTTGTATATAACAACATTCAGTCGACAGTGCACACTATGTAGCACTGCACACGTCGCCACAAGCGCGTGCTGACGGACCGGCCGTGCTACGCCGCGCGCTACTGCGTGCAGTGCAAGATACGACACTCCGCTAAAGAGGTAACTACCCTCCTTGTATATAACAACATTCAGTCGACAGTGCACACTATGTAGCACTGCACACGTCGCCACAAGCGCGTGCTGACGGACCGGCCATGCTACGCCGCGCGCTACTGCGTGCAGTGCAAGATACGACACTCCGCTAAAGAGGTAACTACCCTCCTTGTATATAACAACATTCAGTCGACAGTGCACACTATGTAGCACTGCACACGTCGCCACAAGCGCGTGCTGACGGACCGGCCGTGCTACGCCGCGCGCTACTGCGTGCAGTGCAAGATACGACACTCCGCTAAAGAGGTAACTACCCTCCTTGTATATAACAACATTCAGTCGACAGTGCACACTATGTAGCACTGCACACGTCGCCACAAGCGCGTGCTGACGGACCGGCCGTGCTACGCCGCGCGCTACTGCGTGCAGTGCTAGATACGACACTCCGCTAAAGAGGTAACTACCCTCCTTGTATATAACAACATTCAGTCGACAGTGCACACTATGTAGCACTGCACACGTCGCCACAAGCGCGTGCTGACGGACCGGCCGTGCTACGCCGCGCGCTACTGCGTGCAGTGCAAGATACGACACTCCGCTAAAGAGGTAACTACCCTCCTTGTATATAACAACATTCAGTCGACAGTGCACACTATGTAGCACTGCACACGTCGCCACAAGCGCGTGCTGACGGACCGGCCGTGCTACGCCGCGCGCTACTGCGTGCAGTGCAAGATACGACACTCCGCTAAAGAGGTAACTACCCTCCTTGTATATAACAACATTCAGTCGACAGTGCACACTATGTAGCACTGCACACGTCGCCACAAGCGCGTGCTGACGGACCGGCCGTGCTACGCCGCGCGCTACTGCGTGCAGTGCAAGATACGACACTCCGCTAAAGAGGTAACTACCCTCCTTGTATATAACAACATTCAGTCGACAGTGCACACTATGTAGCACTGCACACGTCGCCACAAGCGCGTGCTGACGGACCGGCCGTGCTACGCCGCGCGCTACTGCGTGCAGTGCAAGATACGACACTCCGCTAAAGAGGTAACTACCCTCCTTGTATATAACAACATTCAGTCGACAGTGCACACTATGTAGCACTGCACACGTCGCCACAAGCGCGTGCTGACGGACCGGCCGTGCTACGCCGCGCGCTACTGCGTGCAGTGCAAGATACGACACTCCGCTAAAGAGGTAACTACCCTCCTTGTATATAACAACATTCAGTCGACAGTGCACACTATGTAGCACTGCACACGTCGCCACAAGCGCGTGCTGACGGACCGGCCGTGCTACGCCGCGCGCTACTGCGTGCAGTGCAAGATACGACACTCCGCTAAAGAGGTAACTACCCTCCTTGTATATAACAACATTCAGTCGACAGTGCACACTATGTAGCACTGCACACGTCGCCACAAGCGCGTGCTGACGGACCGGCCGTGCTACGCCGCGCGCTACTGCGTGCAGTGCAAGATACGACACTCCGCTAAAGAGGTAACTACCCTCCTTGTATATAACAACATTCAGTCGACAGTGCACACTATGTAGCACTGCACACGTCGCCACAAGCGCGTGCTGACGGACCGGCCGTGCTACGCCGCGCGCTACTGCGTGCAGTGCAAGATACGACACTCCGCTAAAGAGGTAACTACCCTCCTTGTATATAACAACATTCAGTCGACAGTGCACACTATGTAGCACTGCACACGTCGCCACAAGCGCGTGCTGACGGACCGGCCGTGCTACGCCGCGCGCTACTGCGTGCAGTGCAAGATACGACACTCCGCTAAAGAGGTAACTACCCTCCTTGTATATAACAACATTCAGTCGACAGTGCACACTATGTAGCACTGCACACGTCGCCACAAGCGCGTGCTGACGGACCGGCCGTGCTACGCCGCGCGCTACTGCGTGCAGTGCAAGATACGACACTCCGCTAAAGAGGTAACTACCCTCCTTGTATATAACAACATTCAGTCGACAGTGCACACTATGTAGCACTGCACACGTCGCCACAAGCGCGTGCTGACGGACCGGCCGTGCTACGCCGCGCGCTACTGCGTGCAGTGCAAGATACGACACTCCGCTAAAGAGGTAACTACCCTCCTTGTATATAACAACATTCAGTCGACAGTGCACACTATGTAGCACTGCACACGTCGCCACAAGCGCGTGCTGACGGACCGGCCGTGCTACGCCGCGCGCTACTGCGTGCAGTGCAAGATACGACACTCCGCTAAAGAGGTAACTACCCTCCTTGTATATAACAACATTCAGTCGACAGTGCACACTATTTAGCACTGCACACGTCGCCACAAGCGCGTGCTGACGGACCGGCCGTGCTACGCCGTGCGCTACTGCGTGCAGTGCAAGATACGACACTCCGCTAAAGAGGTAACTACCCTCCTTGTATATAACAACATTCAGTCGACAGTGCACACTATTTAGCACTGCACACGTCGCCACAAGCGCGTGCTGACGGACCGGCCGTGCTACGCCGTGCGCTACTGCGTGCAGTGCAAGATACGACACTCCGCTAAAGAGTTATGTATGTCTGGGAGCAAAGCCCTTGGGAGACCTCCTACAGCTGGTGGGGGTGACCTTCTTCTTCATCGGTACGCTGTTGGCAGGCCGATTTCGGGCTGGCATAATTCGCCTCACGATGCGACGCCATCCCTCGCCGCCAACTGCAGACTTAATCTGGTCGGTCCATCGCATGGGCGACTTTACCCAGGACTACAAGCCGCTCAAAGGAGTCGTAGCCTCGGGACACGTGCGTGACCAAAGAACAAGAGTATTCAAGCTTGAACTATAGACAATAAACGCTGCTTGATGCCGAGTCCTTGGAGAACGGATATGTTAATGCGAAACTCAGTCCACGACACTCCTAGCATTTTTCTCCAGCACCACATTTCCAGAGCGTCTATTCTATTCTTCTCAGTCTCTCTCAGCGTCCAGGTCTCGGCCGCGTACATCGGTATGGGGAACACAAGTAGAGTTTTCGTGGCTTTGGTGATGTTGCGATTCCTCCATATTTTCTTTAGCCTATCCATGGTAGACTTGGACATTGCCACATTGCCATGCGTTTCTTGATGTCATACCCGCAACCACCATGTTTCGATACTAGAGCGCCTAATTAGATGTATGATTGTACGACGTCGCAATTTGGGTGACCTCGGGCGAGTTTTCTTGGCGTGATCGACAATCATCATCTTCGTCTTTCTTCGGTTGACTCAAACCAAACGTCGTGCTGATGTATTCCACCCTAGATATCAGCTGCTCCAAATAGCTGGGTGCCAACTGAAAAGCAGCGCTGGGTGTCTGAAACCAAGCAAATACTGAGTTGGTAACCCTTTCGGTATGGGCACGCCCGGCGCAATAATTCTTAAACCTTGATTATACTTTTTTTTACTATTCTTCTCTGTTACTTTGTGATTGTTGTTGTTGTGTTGTGCCAATGTCGAATAAATGTTTTCTATTCTATATGATAACACTAATCGCGAACAGCGTAGTGTCGTCCGCATAACGCAGATTCGATTTTCTCATGCCACCTGTACATACACCGTCCGTTCAGTCCTCAAGGGTAATCCGCATTATTAGTTTGGTGTAAATGTTGAACAAGAGTGTAGACATTATACATCCTTGACGGACGCCTGCACTGGGGTGAAAATCATTCGATAGCACACCTTCCGTCCTCTCTGACGCTGTTCCATCCTCATAAAGACGTCTCAAAAGATGTACAACTTGTGTGGGCGTGCCCATAGCAAGAACGGATCATCACATCACTGGCTATTTCACCGACTCAAACGCCTTGGAAAAGCCAACACAGCAAATATATGTCGGTTTGTAAACTCTCGGGCTTTCTCAATGTTTTGGCGCACTATAAAGGTTTGTTCTCGAGTACCTTTTCCCTTTATGAATCCTGCCTGTTCAGGTGCATTTTCCTTGGATAAATAGGTCTTTAATCGCTCATTTAACACGTGGAGTAAGATTTTGCTAGCGTGTGATACAAGTGCTATCAGGTGATGGTTACTGCACTTCTTTGTGGAACTATTTTTGTGTAGTGGAATGAAGACAGTGTGAGCCCATTCTCTAGGCCATGTTCCGCTTTGCCATATTTTGTTACAGGTAGTATGAAATATCCGTACCCCCATGTTCGCCAGCGGCTTTAATGGTCTTTATTGAAATGGCGTCTTTGCCAATGGCCTTGCCATTGTTTAGATGATTTATGGCAGCTACGACTTCTGCTTCAAGAATATCTGGCTCCATGTCTTCATTAGTGGGTTCGTCGGAGCGAAATCCTGGGATAAAGGGTCCTCGTATAATGACTGGCAGTACTGCTTCCACGCTTCGGATATATCTTCCAGGTCGGTGACCTGCCTCCGACAGTTCTCAATAGCCCAAGTTTTAGAAGATAGTGATTTCGTAATCGAGCGTGTCTTGTTTGTTTTCCCTGGATTCGTTTTTATTGCTATGAGCCTCTACTTCATCGCATAGTTTGCGTAAGCTGGCGTTCCGGTCTCGCCTGCAAGGGCCTTTCATCCTACGCCTTTACTCAACCAGTACATAAGTGCTGTCGCTCATTCATTGCGGGCGTTTACGGGAAGGAGGTTTAGATACATTGACTGTGCGTTGTATCAGACCTTTTGCACGGTCCCATAGCTGATCTGGGTGTTTATGCTTTTAGATCCGCATACGCCCATTCACTCCACCGGGGGGACCACTTACCACCAAAAGGTCGATTTTCCTACTTAAACGTTGAAATTCGAGTCTCGTTTCGGTAACAATTAATGAGAACATGTGGAGAAATTAGAGGTTTTTTGGCAGATTGAGACTGAGATAAGAGTGTGAATGTATTTTTGTATTTATATATGAATTACCCCTCTTGTGGAGTCTCAGTCTCTTGCTTGCTTCTCAGTAACATAAAAGGTCATGTGCCTCCTCTTTATGATCTGTGTTGTTTTCAGGGTGACATATGGGCAGAGTCGAGTATGATGGGACTGCTCGTGATGTACTACGCCTGCATGGATGGCGCTGTCTACCAGATCACACAGTGGGCTAGTTGTCAGGTAACAAAAAATATTCCATCCCTCTAACTCCTATAGAGAAATGAGTCGCTTTGATGACGAATATTTGACAGTCCGTAACTAAAACATGTTTTTTTTTAGAAAAAGAATCTGAAGCAACTGAGGCCGGACTGCCACGTGGTACAGTACCGGATCGTGCTCGGGAACAAGGCGGCCGCTGCCTCCGATCTCAACCAGAGACCTTCTACCGGGTAAGTCATCCACTAGCATGTTATGAGAATATCGGACACTTAGGCCGTATACCAGATGCTCATACTCGACTCAAACTTGGCCATAACTGCCAACCAATCACAACTCGCGGGTTTGGAATAATATGTTTCTTCAGCTTGACATATTATGTGTACTCAATAGAGCCGCCCAGACTTTACTGAATTCTTTCTACACAAAATGTGTGGTAAGTATTTAATGAAGTCCAAGTAAGCAAGTACGAGTATGTTCCAAGTACATGCTAACACTTCTCAATTCCACTGGCATTATCTTGGACTTGAGCTCGTAAATGTCTAAAAAAAATGTCAACCAAACACAACTGTCCATTTAGAGTTGAGCATGAGTTAATGCTGCTGGAATACCGGCCTTGTACAGAGTGAAAGCACGGTGACTAGGGCGAGTGCGGGCGCGATTAAAGCAAGCTCATCTAGACCGGGACATTAGAGCAAATGAATATAATACTAATCGTTAATTGCTTCATTACAGTCACGATCCCAACCTCGAGGAGTTCCTCAACAACCTCTACAGCAAGTCCGGTGTGTCAGCCAACACTCCCAGCGCCAAACAGTCGCCCCCCGAAGCTGCGGACGCCAAGAAGCGACGCAATAAAAAACCTAAAGCATAAACACAACAAACCTCCTTTAAAACAAAAAAAAACCGAGCTGTCAAAACAGATGACGTGAATTTACGCGCGCAATTCAAATATCGAACGCATTTTTGACATGAGCTGGTCACGCCTGCCGTACCTACCCAACTGTGAAACACTTGCCTTTTTAAAATAGAGAAATATAAATTAAACCGAAATTAAACAAATACTGTTCTATATAATAATTTCTAAATAAATAATATTGTGTGGCTGAGATGGCGCTTGAAGGATAGATTGTGTAAGCGTTAAAATAATAACTTTGTGAGATGTCGCTGACGTACCTACTTAGGTTAGATAATTAATGATTTTGATGAGAAAATTTTAAGTCTTTGCTAGTATACATTAGTTTCTATCATTCTTAATTTGCTTGATTTTGTGATACATGAGATTTTCAAGTTACGATTAAATATATTTCCTAGTTATAATGCAAGTCGGCAGGTTGAAAATGAACTTTGATTTTCTTGAATTAATTTGTTATTGACTTGGCGATTTTCATTAAACCTATGTCAATTGAAACCATTCGAGTCATTAGAAATATATCTGTTTTCGTGTCTTTTTTCATGGCATTAACATTTTTTTCAATAAATTGACTTTTGACGATTAGATGACTATCTTTGAGATTTATAACGCATTCAGATATTGCTTACTGTTTAGCCGGCTACGGAAGACATTTTCTTACAAAGCAATAAAAAATTCTATTGACTCTGTTGAATACAACCGGCTACCGTTGATTCACCCGAACAAATCAAAACTTAATCTCGTCAATACATCAATATCTGAACGCTTTATTCCAACACCAGTTTCCATTAAAACTTCTTTTTACATTACGTGTTTTAGTGATATGAATATAAGGTTCTTGACAAAGCAGCAGGAACTGCGAGAAAATACTCTTTAAATGAAATTTATGTACGTTACTAATAGTAATATTTTTTTCACTTATTATCACTAATCACACCGAATAGTACAATTTGTTTGCATTCATACATTATTAATAGTTGTTATTAATAAAATGTATTATAATAATTCGCTCGTGTTATGTGCGCACGATTGCAGAGAATGCAATAAATTCAGTTCTTTTTTTTTTGTAGTAAGTCGTAATAACTCACTAATTTTTTTGTACCTTCTAATAAAATAATATTTTATGTGACGTTCCGTGCAACATTCTTTTTGATAATAAGTTATTGTAAGTCAGCAAGATTTAAAAGTATTACGGTTCTTTCTTTAAATTGTGGCGAATTGTGGAGCTGGTGCTTTAATGGGGTCAACAACAATTAGCACATTCAAAATGATTCGCCAAAATTACTTAGGTGCGATTGTTTTCATTTTGAGAGACAGGGCCTAGGATCTATAGGGCGAACAATACTAAAATGAACCTTATTCGTACGAGTTTTAATGTGAATATTCCTATTTAGTAACGTCTGTTCATGCGTTTAATACGCATATGAATATTAACTGGATACGAATAAGGTTCCTTTTCGTTCTGTTCCTAGCTAGTAGAAGATTCAAAGTTCGCTTTACAACCACAATCACAAAAACAAATTGCTCCCTACATTCTGCCAAATTATTCGACCAAAATGTACTGAACAGCTGATATGTTTTCTAGAGTTAGTGACTACGAGCATAAGGGGGAAAATATATATGCCTGTAACGTGCGTAAAAAGTGTGCATTGTATCATAGTTACGTCGTGGTGGACGCGTGGCTAAGACCTGGCCTGGTGCTTAAAGTCGTGGGTTCGAATGCGAATAGGTAACTACCAATATGACTTATTCAATGTGTGTATGTTCGAAGTTTATCATGGATATCGCTGAACCTGACTTACAGTTGGTTTTTTATAAGTTTCTGCTCCATTGGCTTAGCACGCACTGCGGTTTTATTCGCGCGAATTTTGCCCGCCTTTTCTACGACCTATGGAATTGTATGAAGCGGTAAAAAATAGCGCGGTAATAATACCGCAAGAAATCTGTGTTTTGCCACAGAATTCACCGCACCGCGGCGCGGATTAAATTCGCTCGAATATTTTGAGCTCTATGAACAGGTAGAAAGATACAAAAATCGCGCGGAATTTTATCCGCAGTGCGTGTTAGTTAGATTTAGTACGCGGACAAAAAATCGCGCGAATACAAACCGTAATGCGTGTTAAGCCTAATTGCAATAACGCGTACCAGTGCGAGGATAAACGAATACAAATTAAATAAATAATTACTGCCGATCGACGACTGTCACAATTGCATGCAAGCTACTTACCACACTTGTGCAAGTTACAGGCATATGTATTTATTTACGCCCTACGTCTTCTGGTCTACCTTTAAGAACTGTTATAACTTGTCGACTTATGATAACTTGTGTCGCAGTATTTCACTTTATTTCACTGCCTCATAAGAGATTACGGTTAATGTTAGGCTAGTGGCGAGGAGATAGCTACCCCGATGTTCACTGAGTAGGCCTCCGCGCTTCATGTATCAATAAACGATGTGGAAACGTAACGTGGATTTTATTTGCAACCTAATCCTTTGTAGATGTGAGGTCATTTAGAAAGATCAACAACAGATGCAGTATCACAAGATAATTCTGCTGACCCTCTGCAAAGACGACGATAGTCGCCAACGACCTTGAGGGAACATCTGCAGTTCAGCAGTTTTTTGTGTACTTTCCTTATTATTCTATGACTTTGAAAAAAAAAGCCTTTGATCAAAATGTAGATAATTTAATTGTCTTTAAGATGGTTTAATATTTAATATAATAATTATTTTTAATATAATATAATAAAAAATAATTTATTTCATTAAAATACATACGGCGGTTTTGGTGCGATTGTTGTTTTTTTTGTCCGTGTTAGACATACAAAGTAATTAAATTATGTTATACGAATAATAATCGATCAAATTGTTAAGAAAATGATCTGATGGAACATATTTTTTCCAAAAAATTACGATTAGCCGTTAGGAAGTGATTCTCATTTTAAAATCAGCTACTCAGGGGTATCTGCGCCTTAAGATACGCCGTCAAATACGAGCCTATAAATATAAGATTTTGTGTGAGATCAGGAAGGATTTATATCTTTATTCTCTCTCATCTAACGAATCATCCTTGAAATTCCGCCTGAAGTTTCTGTTCAAAAAATGTGAGTGCATATTTCTACACTATATTACCTAATGTCAATGTCACACCTTGGCGAGACCAAAGACCTTATACTTCTTACTACTAGACTGTGCACTAAGGCGCAAAAACCGGTCCGAGCGAGAGGGCTCCCTTTGGTAGTGTGTCTCTTTCTATGATGATGTGACCATGATCAAACAGAACACGGGACAAATTGATTGTAAAAACGATAGTTTAAGTATTCCGACATGTTGATGCTACCTAACTGCGCTACCTAAACCTACCTAATTTATAGTTAATAAAAAACAAATTGTTTTTATATTTTTTGGTATCTACATCACTAACCGTATGGTGTCGGGCGTAAAGAGTTTCACCATCCCATGTGTGCCCGTGGGTGTCGTAAGAGGTGACTAAGAGAAAAACCAGAGAATGGGCAGAATAGAATAGAATATACTTTATTGTACACCAAAAACTAAAGTTACACATCTCTTACAATTATACTTATTTCTACGGGTACAAAGGCGGCCTTATCGCTGACAGCGATATCTACCAGACAACCTTTGCAGCGTTCTCAGTGCATTTGTAACAACCATACTTCGATCGCCAAACCGCCTGTAAAGCACTCCCCATGAATAGCACAAATAAAACATAGCTCCTATTGCCCGGCAGCCGGTACCCTCGACTACGGTAGCGGTCGAGGTTACGGTATGGCAAGGGGTGCTAAGAATCCCGGACGAAATCCGGCTACCCCAACAAATACCGACGACTGGATCTGGCAACGTACAACACGCGCAAACTCCGGACCGACGAAAATATCACCGAACTCGAAGAGGAATTGAGCAGTTTACGATGGAGTATTAAAGGGTTATCTGAAGTTCGAAGAGAGGGGGAGGACTCAATAATCCTCAAATCCCAAGTCTCTTCAAGAATAATTCTTCAAGACCATTATATAGATTGGAACAAAAAGCTCTCTGATCCTACTCTCAAGCTCATGAAGGAGAGGCGTTAGATGACCCTGCAGTCTTCAGACGGTGCTTTGAAATCTCTATGATTTCACATATTGTCCAGTTGCGTCTACAGTTGAAAAATAAAACTACACCAATTATATTTATATAATTATACTAGCACTCTGCCCGCGACTTCGTTCGCGTGATTTCGTTTATGCTATAAATGATATTCTTATATGCAATTAGTGAAGGCGACCAACAATTAGCTATTATTAAAACAATAAAAAATGGGTATCGTAGATATACAGGGTTTATTGGATTGGGACGATTCGTTATTTGACTTTAAGAATAATAAATTTTAGGTTACCGTCACAAAGTAAAATCCTCCCCTAAAAACTTATCAACCCCTTTTTGCCCCGTTGGGGCTCGAGTTTTGAAAAACCTAAATATGTTATTCACTCTTTTCTTCTCTTTTTTATTTATCGTTTATGTCAGTCAGATAGCGCAGTGAGATACCTCAAAAAAATACTTTAAAACCCCTAACCCTATCTGAGAGAGAGTTTTAAAAATGTTTTATGTAAATTTTGAGTATCAACCTTATCCCCAAGGAATTTGATTTTACATACAATGTAATTTTTACCCTTACCCTTAAAGGTTGAATGGCCGCAAAATTGCGCCTTAGTGCTCCCCTAGAACCCCACGTCAAAAAAGAAAACCCTGTCCAGTAAGATTCTTACCTTGAGTTAGTTTCGAAAAACTTATAATGACAACCTTTATTGTATCCTTATGTTGGTATTTGCGCCAAGTTTTAAATTTATTTTTTGAAGAAATAAGATTCTTCTAAAAAACTTTTAACACCCCGTAAACCGTATTTTGGGAGTAGATAAGTAAAACTAATAATGACAACCTTTATTGTTTATTTAGGTTGGTATTTATGTCAAGTTTCATGTTTATTTACCCAAGAAATCAGATTCTTACATACAAACTTCAACACCCCCTAAATCATCATTTGGGCATAGTTTCGAAAAATTAATAAAGAAAACCTTTATTGTTTACTTAGGATGGTATTTATGACAACTTTCAAATGTATTAACCCAATAAATAAGATTCTTTAAAAACACTGTAATACCCCCTAAATCGTCAGTTTCAAGCCTATTAACCGAAGATATAAGATTCTGCAAAACAATTAACATCCCCTAAATCATCTTTTGGGGGTAGTTTCGAAAAACTAAAAATGAAAGCCTTTATTGTTTATGTCAAGTTTCATGTTTATTAACTGAAGTAATAAGATTCTTCAAAAAAGATTAAACACCCCTTAATCGAGTAATGACAACCTTTATTGTTTATTTAGGTTGGTATTTATGTCAAGTTTCATGTTCATTTACCCAAAAAATCAGATACTTCCGTACAAACTTCAACACCCCCTAAATCATCATTTGGGCATAGTTTCGAAAAATTAATAAAGACAACCTTTATTGTTTACTTAAGATGGTATTTAAGTAATGAGATTCTTCAAAAAAGATTTAACACCCCTTAATTGTCTTTTGGGGGTAGTTTTAAATAATAATAGTAACAACCTTTATTATTCATATAGGTTAGTATTTGTAACAAGTTTCAAGTTTATTGACCCAAGAAATCAGATTTTCCATACAAACTACAACACCACCTAAATCGACTTTGGGGTTGTTTCAAAAGACTAATAATGATAACCTTTATTCTGGTTAGTTTTTATGTCAAGTTTCATGTTTATTAACTTAAGATTTAAGATTCTTCAAAAAAAAATAACATCCCCGAAATCATGCTTTGGGGGTGGGTAGTTTCGAAAACTAACAAAGAAAGCCTTTATTGTTTATTTAGTTTGGTATTTATGTCAAGTTTCATGTTTATTGACCCAATAAATCAGATTTTTTCATACAAAGTTCAACACCCCCTAAATCATCATTTGGGGGTAGTTTCGAAAAACTAATAATGTCAATCCTTATCATTTACTTAGAATACTATTTGTGCTAAGTTTCAAGAATTTCGGCCGAAGGAATTAGATTTTTCATACAAACTTTCAACCCCCTTTTTACCCCCTTAGGGGTGGAGTTTGACAATGAAAGCCTTTATTTTTTATTTAGATTGGTATTTATGTCAAGTTTCAAGTTTATTAACCCAAGATATAAGATTCTTAAAAAAAAAAATAACATCCCCTAAATCGTCTTTTAGGGGTAGTTTCAAAAAATATGAATTGCTACCTTTATTATTAATTTAGGTTAGTATTTGTGGCAAGTTTCAAGTTTATTGACCCAAGAAATCAGATTTTTCCATACAAACTTCAACACCCCCTAAATCATCATTTGGGGGTAGTTTCAAAAAACTAATAATGTCAATCCTTATCATTTACTAAAAATACTATTTGTGCTAAGTTTCAGGAATTTTGGCAGAAGGAATTAGATTTTTCATACAAACTTTCAACCCCCTTTTTACCCCCTTAGGGGTGGAATTTCCAAAAATCCTTTCTTAGTGCACACTTACGTTACTTGAGGAACCTTTCTGCCAAATGTCATGCTTCTAGGCGTAGCAGTTTTGGCTGTGCGTTGATTGATCAGTCAGTCAGTCAGTCAGTGAGTCAGTCAGTCACCTTTCGCTTTTATATATATAGATTATAAAACTACTAGGAATCAATTTGCAAATAATATTAAAAGCCGCTGAATTCACTCGAACAAAGTCCGCCAAAAAATCCGCAAACCACCATCCTACATTTAGTATTACCAGGCCCAAACATTTAAAAGTACTACTCTTACTCAGTATTAATTTATATTTTTTTTAATACAACGAATTGATTATATAAAGGAACTGTAGAAATATTTATATACTTTTCTAGAAATATTTAAATACGTGTCACAGTCTATGAATTGTTCGTTTTGGTATAACATAAAAAGAAAATATAATATTTCTACCAAACCCAATGATTAGTTGAGCTAGCCGGAGAGCTAGACAGATTACCAGCGGAGACCCTCTCGCCAGGACCGCTTTTGGTTAGCTACTGCTTATAAGGAAATAGCTAACCTAAATGTATGATGATAGATTTAATTTTAGCTAAACAAAAAATTTTGGTACACAGTCTAGTAGTAAGAAATACGTATAAGGTCTTTGATGCTGTCACTGTTTTGGAAGTGTGCCAGTAATGAAACGATGCATTTTGGTATATCTAGGCAACATTAGGGAGAAATTTGAGAAAATAACAAACGGAGAATGCGGGATTGACTTGCCCGCGGGCTTTGTATCCCCATTTGTTACACTATAGATCTGTCCTCCTGCGTCAGTTTAGTGTTTGATCGTCGCGGATAGACAAACCTACAGCAGCAGTCTTACGGACAAGTCCATCTAGTGAATTCCCTGCTTGAAGTGGGTCTTATTCGAGAGAATCGTGGCGATTATCACGCCGTGCCAGCAAATTATTGCAGTATGGCAATATTGCTTCATAGTTTCTATTGAACATGACCAAACTACCGCCGCCATTCTCTCGCCCGTTGGAAATGGCGCCTTAGGTCATGCCTTAATTTTTAAAACATCAATCAAGAAAAACTACAATATTATGATTATAATATCATTTATTTTCTTAAACTTAACAACATAATATAATATCTAATCCATCATCTCGGCATCCTTAGTGTCTCTATCAGTGACAATGCAGTTTTCATAGGTCCACTTGGGGAACATACGCTTGTACAGATGCAGAAGGATTGTGTCTTGAGATTTGAGCTGACCGTCGAAAACGCACTTCATGTGGCCGTGAGTACCTGTACAAAATAATTATTTATAAATAAAAATAATTAAAAACAAGCTACCAGGGACGGCTTTTAAGATATCAGAGGCACCGGGAATTCCTCATTAGGAAGGTTATTAAAAAATCTGTAACAATAATTAGTAGCAGCAGAAGGCTATGAAAATGTGACATGGGCACCACATTCTAACGATGTTCGCGGGGTGGCTAACGATCGAATTAAGAGGCATGCGAGGCTCGTTTCATGTAATCGAGTTCCCCAGAACGATGATAACCAGTCAATGAAATCTGCATTCGCACATAGGTGATTAAAAAAATACACATACCTAAAGCTTCCTTTATGTGTCCAGTGCGACCGTACTTCGTCCTGAGTTTGCAAGGTTTGAAGTAAAGAACGTCATCTCTATTGAAGAACATGAACCTAATGACTGCTGATCTCTTGTTAACCTGAAAACAAAACAACATCGGTATTATGATAGGTACAGAACATAACAAGTAAAATTAAAATTTGCCCCGACAACTTTCTTTTATTTCATACTTTTTAAACTACATAAGTTTTTCTATTAGTAGACACGCTTCGATCAACAATCTATCGTACATGTATTTGTGACGTTGTGTGTTCTTGCGAAAACACCCCGATTCAAACAGTAAAACGCCCATAACTTTGCACGGCTGAACCGATTTTCATCAAACAGCTAAGAATACTCGATAAAGTCACCCATCAAACAAACAAAAAACTAAATCAAAATCGGTTCATCCGTTTAATAGATATGATGCCACAGACAGATACACAAACACACAAGTACACCCGTCAAACTTATAACACTCCTCTTTTTCCGTCGTGGTTTAAAAATGGCTCGGAATGCTAAGATAACGGGTAAAAGAAATATATGGATGAAGTCATGATTTGCGTAAACCCAAACAAAAGTATTTGTAGAAAATATATTACCTTGTATGGATGACCAGACAGCACAATCCTCTTGATGATCAACCTATCAGGGTTGCAAGATAATAATACTCCTGTAGCTAGTAATTGTAGCTTTGTGTTCCTCTTTTCCTGTAACATAAAAAATTATTATGCATTGCCCGGCTTCGAAAAAATCTTTGATTTCATTTGAAGTTTAAACATTAGATAAATATACACACTTCAAAAGTATAGAGATCAAGTATGTTTCAGATTATCGCCGGTTTATTATTTTAACTTTTTAGGATCGTTATTGATTCTTTTTAGTGAATTTACACTATTTGAATAAAGAATTTTCTTTTAATTTTAATTAAAAATTGAAAATCGACTCTCAATCAAGATTCCTATTAAAGTGTGTAATTTTTACAAAAGCATTACAGTTTCACTATAAAAAATTGCATCGATATGCGTCGCTCCATATCGATGAATTTTTTTTCCAAATCATTTGACACGAGAAGAGATGAACCGTCGGCATCTTGCAAGCTGGTTCCAGGCAACGTACTGTGGCTGTCGATCTTGGCACTACACAGAGTGTCATAAGCCGCCTTTGGACACGCTATCGTATCACAGGCAACTTGGCTGTACGACATGCAGGACGAACTTGCATCACCACTCGACCGGTACATCCAAAATACTGCTCGACGGAATCGTACCATGATCGCCATGATGTTGGCTACGAGGCTCCACAGCTCTTCAGGCTTGCTGATAAGCGACCAAACCATTCGGTTACGTGAAGCGGGTCTGCGTTCCCGAAGGTCGCTAAGAGTTCCACCAATAGCACCGCGCCGTAGCACGTCCAGAGGTCGTCAAGAAGATTTGAAATTTTGTCAGGAAGTTCATTCATATGGGAGGGGAACAATAATTGTTTGGGCCGATATTTGAATCGGTGGAATAACAGATCTCATTTGGATCCGAGGCAACATCAATACTCAGATTTTAGCGGAGAGGATTGTTTCAGACGTGATCAAAGCTGGTTGCGTGATTCGTTTCGACTAATGCACGACAATGCATGTCCACACACGGCTAGCGTCCGTAACACGCACTCTTGTCGATGCTCGCATCAACGTTCTGCCGTGGCCTGCTAAATCGCCCCCAATGAAGCACGCATGGTATATGCCCCAAAGAAGAGTTCTGCCGAGTATGGATGCCGTGCATACCCAACAATAACTTTTGACTTATTAGAAAGAACGTTCCATTCCTCAAACTGATTTTGATATGAACTGATTTTAGGCATGCCAAATAGCTGTAATTGTGTGATCTTTACAAAAATAAAAATTTAGCGTAATTTTTGCCTTATACCTAATTGACGACATTCATATCAGCTCAAAGACGTCCACTTCTAGACATAGGCCTCCCCCAAGCGTCGCCACATTGACCGGTCCCGCAAATTTCTCCAGGTCATCGGTCCACTTGGTGGGAGGCCTTCCAACGCAACGTCTTCCGGTTCGCGGTCGCCACTACTGAACTTTTCTTCCCCATCGGCCATCCGTTCTACGAGCAATGTGCCCTGCCGACTGCGGTTCTTCCCTGGTTCTCTTGCGGATCTCTACATTTCTGATTCGATCACGCAATGACACTCCGAGCATGGCCCTTTGGGTGACTGTAAGCTTTCTGATGAGGCCCATTGTGAACGACCACGTCTCAGAGGCATAGATCATAACTGGCAACACACACTGGTCATAAACTTTCGTCTTGAGACACTGTGATAAGTTGGACGAGATATACCGCGCAACTTCCCGAACGCTGCCCAGCCGGGTCGGATTCGACGGTTGACCTCTTTCTCGAAATTGGCCTATCCCAACTGGATCCTTTGTCCCAGGTAGACATAGTCGTCCACAACTTCGAGTGTAGTCTCCGACCTTGATAGGAGTGGGTGTAATATTATGTGCATTTAACATCACCTTGGTTTTGTCCATGTTCATTTTAAGACCTAGTCTTTCGGGCGTTCCACTGAGGTCATCGAGCATTGTACTGAGGTCCTCCATGGTCTCAGCCATGACCACTATATCGTCGGCAAACCGAAGGTGAGTGATGTACTCGCCATTAACGTTGATGCCTAGCCCTCTCCAGTTCAGAACCTTGAATACATCCTCCAGTGCAGCGGTGGACAGTTTCGAAGATATGACGTCTTCCTGTCTCACACCTCGCTGCAGAAGGATCGGTTCTGAGGTCTGATCCTGAAGTCGAACTGACATGGTGGCGTTTTTTGTACAAACACTTCAACACTTCGATGTACCGGTAGTCGATTTGGCACTGTTGGAGAGACTGCAGCACAGCCCAAGTCTCGATCGAATCGAAGGCTTTCTCGTAGTCCACAAACGCTAAGCAGAGAGGCAGGTTGTACTCTTCGGTCATCTGTATAACTGCCGCAGCGTATGTATGTGGTCTACGGTGTTAAAGCCTTTACGGAATCCGGCTTGTTCGGGAGGCTGGAAGTTGTTAAACCTGCGCGCGAGACGATTCGTGATGACTCTTGAGATGGGCCTATAATTCTTCAGTTGGACATTGTCACCCTTCTTGAAAAAGAGTACCACCACACCAGGTTGCCTGGAAGAGATCGCGGTATGCGATAAGGCCGCCCTTTGTTTGTATTTTAGTTTTAAGTTTCCTTTTATTTTATTTTATTTGGTGTACATACAATAAAGCATATATAAATAAATATAAATAAATACCACACCCCCGCACCATATCTGTGGCGTTTTCCCCTCGAGTATGACGGAATCAAACAGATTCTGAAGGGCCTTAAGTATTGGTTTTCCACCCGCCTTCAGGAGTTCGGCTGTAATTCCGTCATCACCCGGTGCCTTGTTGTTCTTAAGCTGTTTAAGAGCCATTCTAATCTCAAACAGGCTGATGTCCTGAATGTTTTCGGTATATATAGTGCGGCGGAGATCGCTTTTCAAGGACTTTGAGACCCGTCATTAAGCTGCCGGTATTTTTAAACGCAACGTCTCAAGACTGCAGGATCATCTTACGCCTCTCCTTCTATCTTTACGACGGGTCTTGAAAAACTTAGACCCAACCGTATGGACCGCTTCCACGAACCCATCGCTATATTCGTCCACGGAGCTCTGTGTCTCACTCGAAACGATTCTGGAGTTCGAGCTGAAAGCTCTTGGGGTTTTGGATCATGATCTCTGCTCGACGGAGCGTAGACTTCATCAGTCGAGACCTTTCAAGCATGATATAAATGCTCAATGTGCCTCTCACTATGCGGTGATCGCTCCTGGTTTTCACCGAATTGATCACAGAGACATCATTGAACATTTGCTGAAGTCGATCTCATTTTTAGTTCCACCATCGGGGCTTTGCCAGGTCCACTTCCTGTGCTCACGCTTTCTGAAGAAGGAGTTCATCATACAGAGGCTCTCCTTCGCCATAAAACTGGCCAGTGGGTGACCCCGGTGGTTCCGACGTCCAACTCCAAATTGCCCCACTTGCAGCTCTTCTTCGCCTCGTTTGCCCAGTTTCGCGTTGAAGTCCCCCATGACAACGGTGAAGTGAATTTTGAAACCATGCATTGACGACATTTACTGAGGTTAATTGCCACAATTTGCAATTTTTCTTAATTTTTATAAAATATAGGCATAAGTTGTTAACATAGGAAGTAAAGTAAGAAGCCAAACTGGATGACTAGATTCGGTGAATATTAATTGAATAATTTTTTTATAGTTAAAATGTACTTGTTCCCTAGACACTTTTGATGTGTATATATATCTATGGCTACTAAGGTTTACCTTAAAACATAGTACTGAAGACGGACTAAACTGTATCGGCGCATAGAAGGACGCAACACACGTCGCCCCGGGTTGGAAGTATCTTTCATACTGAAATAAAAATTGTACTAATGAGAACACTTTAAACGCTTTTTGAACGCCGGGAAGGGACGCCCTAGAAAGACATACATAGACCTTATAGGTGATGTTCCTCAAAAAGGCCAGGTACGCAGTACTCATAACCGGCGTGTGTGTATGACTAGATGCATGAATGTGAGTGAAGCAAAAGAAGTATGTAAGGATCGTAGCAGGTGGCGTTCTGTAGTTTCTGCCTACCCCCATGGGAAAAAGGCGTGCGTTTATGTATGTATGTATGTATGTAGAACACTTTCTTACAGCTTAATGGTTAAAGAGGGCGAACTAAAGAAATTAGCTAGAAAGGAATTAACACTAAGATGATAAGAAAATTTGCACTGTGCCAACTATAAATAATTTAAAAGGTAGGAGGATGATGATTAAACAATATATTAGAAATAGTTTTTTTTTCTTTTTACTGACCTTATGTTTCCCGCCATTAGTATGCTGACTGAAGATAGGATTGACGATAAACCGTCTATATCCAACTTGGAAGATCAGCCTCTCCTTACTCTGTATAGGTTCGTCGCTAGCCCCAGTACGTTTGAGAGCTACATTCATGACAGACATTTTCTGCTCGTGAGGTAGAAGCCCAAAGACGGACAAAGGAGCTTTCTCATTGGCTGAATGGAAGGCCTTCCATAAGTCTTGGCGAACGTTTTTGACGTGGATCGTGATGTAAAAACCGTACTGTAAAGATGATATTTAGAGTTTACAACAACCACAGAAGTGAATTAAATAAAATCTCATATCAAAATATAATAAAACATGGTCCTAACAATGAACCTTGTGGTATACTTTTTCAATATGATTCAAAGATTACTTTATACCTTTTATGCTCGACTCTCTCATGACTTCATAAAGGAATGGAAATAAGTCTACAACAAAGGCTCATGTAGGCATGCACAAATGCTCAACTAAATGTTTATGACAAATCTAACAAATAGTCCAATTTGGTTCAAAATTGTGAATATCACTCACCATATTGATCAAGCTGTCTTCCAAATCCTTGAACACCCTCCTCCTAGTCCTATCATAGTTCTCAAACTGGAATATCCTAGCGAAATCTTCTGGCAGGTTCTCTTTAGGGTCCCAAGCAGAAGTTCTGAATGACTCTAATCCCCTGTAGCGCATGAACCTTTCCCTGGCTGGCAAATCCTGTGGAGTGTCTACTTCATCAGGGAACTGACGATCTTCCTTTGCAGCTGCTAACTTTTGCAGCATTTCATGTTCTTCAGCTGCATCAATGGTAGCATCATACTTCTCATCTGTGGGTCCTACTTCTGACTCTGTTACAGATTCAAAGTCATTATCTTCTGCATTCTCTTCCTCATCAGACTGATCTTCCTCACAGGACATAAATTGGTCATCATCATCATCGCTTTCGCTACCACCCTCAGAGCCCTCGTCTTCTGCATCAGATTCGACGATCCAAGCTGCCTGGTAGTCTGACCAACCTTTTGGCACTTTCTTGACTTTTTTCGTTTTTGTCTGCAAGATTTGGCAATTGAATTAAGGGTGACACAATATAAAAAATATAAAAATTTATATTGGACCACTCTATAAAAATTTATGCAAGGTTTGTAAATAAAAATATCAACATGTGAATTGAGAACCTCCATCCATTCCATCCATCCATTTTTTTTCATCATATAAAAAGTTTCACAAAAACAATACATGATGGTAAAAGTTGAAAAGTGTAGATTGGATTGGAAGTTGGAAATTGGAAAAAAAATATTAAATCCTTTTTCCAGAAAGGATTTAGTATTTCTTTTCCAATGATATAGACAAAAAAGGACTACATACTATAAAGTTCAATTTCTTTCAGGAATGATTAATTGTAAAATAAATTATGTACCTCTAAATTAGCTTGAGCTATTTCTTCCTCAGTAGGCCATGTCTGCTCAGCTTCCATGGGATCAGGAGTATTCTCTGACACAAGACTCTCCTGCTTAGCTGGGTCAGCAACTTGCAGCACTGAAATCTTTGTAACTTCAGCATCCATAGTCTCATCTGTCTTAGTATTCTCTTTCCCCAAGTTCAATGGATGTGGGTCTTCTAATCCGTCAATCCTTGACATCTGAAAGTCACCCAGCCCAGTAATGTGTACCAAACCATTTACATTAAGAGGCATACCACGTAAATATCCACTAATTTTCAGAGTACCACTATCTCCTTCACTGTCGGCCACATATTCAACTTCTTCAGCTAACATATATGGCCTCTTTTCTCTGTGGTGAATGATGTTACGTTTCTGGTTACCAATTCTACGCAGAAGGTTCAGTCCATCTGAGGTTTTGTCTAGCTGCACAACTTTTTCGTCTGGAAGCCATTTAGATATAAGCTTCTGTACGTTTTGTTTTTCAGTTGTACGCTTTTTAGGATTTACGCCTTCTATATCCATCGCGGCAATGGTTGGTGTGGGTATGCCTTGGGCCATGGATAGTGCAAGGACTCTCTCTCCCCATTCATCCACTGGCTCATCAAGCGCAGAAGTAACAAAGAGAGCTGTGTCTGCCACTTTCAATGCATCCAACAGTGCAAAGTCGTTGCCCACTTCTGGGCATATGAAGGAGAATCTCTGTTTGAAGTTTGGTAAACTGTAAGGATTTAAATGAAATATTAAAATGTATCCACGGTTGGCACAGTGGTTGAGCGATTGACTGCTGCGCTGCGTGTTGCGGGTTCGATTCCCGCAACACTAATATTTGTATGACCTACAGATGGTTGTTCCGGCTCTGGGTGTTGTGTATGTGAGTTTATATGTTTGTAACTGCACCCACAATACATGAATAAATTCCTAGTGTAGGGCAACGTTTTTAAAAAAGAAAGAAGATAGAAAAAATATATTTTTCAAGAGTTTACAACTTGACTGAAACTTACCCAATATGTAGGATCCCTGAACAAGACTGAGTAACAATAGCTCCTTCAGAACAAGTCTTCAGAATAACAAGGGCAGACTGCACGTCAAGCTGTGCGTTCAATGGCACAACACACACCAAGAATGGGGGATTGCGGTTGCCACCTAACGCACGTTTCTTTGACAAGGCTTCCTCCCGTTTGTTCTTTCGAATTTGAAGGGCCTGGTGACGACGCTCATCTTTTTTCAGTATATGGCGATTGCGACGGACAAATTCCTTCAAATTAACTTTGCCTGTAATGGAGAAATTCATTAAAAATACTGAATAAATATGGATAAGGCATGATTTTTAAAACGAGCGTTACTAACCTTTTACAGCGGCTGAAATTCCACGTTTCGAGCGATGGCGCGACTTGTGAGCCTTATTGCTCTGTTTTAGATTACCCGCACGATGCGCTTGCTGCATTTTTATTGATTAGAAATGCATAAAACCGAAATTATTTACTAATACAAGCACATGGTGGTTTCAAATGAAAAATTGACGTTTCGTTTGGTTTGGTAGTGACACTGACATTAGCATGACAAAAGTGCAGTCAGTCACTTGCTTACAAATGTCTGGTATTCTCGTTAACGACACTGGTATTTCTTGACAGTATAAAAATAAATTCTGTGGTTCACGACACATCAAACGCTGAAAAAAAAAACAAAGTTGCTAGTAAAGAAAAAGGACTTATTCTTGCTTTGCGATGAGACGAGTTCTAACAAAAGGTAGTTGAAACAGTGATTTGCGTTGAACTACAAAAATATTTAAAATGCTGTGATTGCATTATCGTTTCTGAAGTGGATGTCAAACTCGTGGAATTCATAATAAAATATGTCAAATCTGGGCAACCCATTCTATTAATTGGTGAATATTTTAATTTTAATCTCATTATGCTATGCTATATTTTGTTTTAATTAAAGTCATTGTAATTTTAACGATTTTGTCATATCTTTTTAGAGATTGTTGCGGGCAACATTATACACGCCAACATCACAGGTCACGTGACGTGACGTTGTGGACGTGTCATTCGCGGACGGCTCGTTGGCGGCGTTGCGCAGGCTCTTTCTCGCGAAAAGTCCTATTGGAGTGTTACTAATGAACAAAAGTTGAATGGTTTTAGCCGGATTGATCAGTTAATATTTTAGTTAGGGTAGTTAATTCGCAATAAATCAAAATGGGAAGTGAGTATCGTTCATATTTATAATTAAAAATAGTGATAAATCTCGGACACGTATTTCCACATTTCGGATGATTTTATTCCAAAATTGTGTATTCTGTGTTAAAGGTGTGATGTATTAATGTAATTGTTCTGCTTGCAGTCAAATTCCTCGAAGTTATAAAGCCGTTCTGCAGTATATTGCCAGAAATAGCAAAACCAGAAAGAAAGGTAAGCCATGGTTATATTTTCGTGATTGTGTATTCTTTGATGTTATTTGTGTTTGTACTAGCATCTATTTGTGATTGTAGACGTGTTACAGTGATTTAGGGCTTACATACGTGTTAAAATGTAAGTGAAAGTGCATACCTAACCCTAATGTTAGTGTATGTAGGATAGCTAACTGTACTTCATGTCGAATATTTTGGAGTGTACAATTTGGTTCGTTTTTAACTGACTGCTTTGTGTTTCAGATCCAATTCCGTGAGAAAGTATTATGGACTGCAATCACTCTATTTATTTTCTTAGTATGTTGTCAGGTGAGTGTTGTAATTTTGATATTTTATTGTGATGTGGCCATATGCTACATGAGATGAACACATATTCTACCTTTGTAGAAGCAAATTGATCCTACTATAGTAGTAATACAATCAGCTCCTAAGTTACTGTATAGTTTATTTCATGTTTTGATGAAAATAGTTTGCCACTACCCACATAGTGCAATGGGAAACACCCTTTGAAACATTTGGCTGTCCAACATCTTATTAGAATTAAAACAGATTCACTCAGAAAACTAGATTTTTAAATCAAATTCCTAACTTATAGTTACAAATTTTAAGCCTTTCACCACTCTATTCTAACCTAAAAATTACATTTCAGATCCCCTTATTCGGTATAATGTCATCAGACAGCGCGGATCCCTTCTACTGGATTCGTGTAATTCTTGCGTCAAATAGAGGAACACTCATGGAACTTGGTATCTCTCCCATCGTCACGTCTGGCCTTATCATGCAACTCTTAGCGGGTGCGAAAATCATCGAAGTCGGTGACACCCCTAAAGATAGAGCTTTGTTCAACGGTGCACAAAAATGTAAGTGAACTTCAAATTACCTTTCTCTTTTAGGTCATCATGTAATCAGATGCCAGAAGTTGAACTTGCCACATAACTCTATATTTCATGATATGCAAATAAAAGTTTGTTATAATTCCTCCAAAGTTAAGAAAATATAAATGAAAATATTTGAACTTTGAATTAAAACGCATCAAATAGCTTAGTCAACATGCATGTCAATTTTGTTTAAAATTAAAATGTTTTTAGTGTTTATATTTACTAGGTGTCTCCTAAACCTTGTATATGGGGGCAGAATGCCAATTTGCAAATTGTTCCTATAAATAAGAGTGTCAGGCACTTTGCCAATTTTTATTAATAACAAAAGGAAGGAACTAACTAAACTTTCTAATATTGATGATGCTATTTCTTAACATTACTTGTTGTTACTAAAATGCCCAGTAGTGATTAAGATAAAAAATATTATTGCACAGATAACCATTGATAAATTACAAATATCTTTTATCTTACTTGGGCATAACTTTTTTTCAGTTTTTTTATCATTGGTATTTCCACATGTTGTAGATTATAAAATCAGTTAAAATTAATGATGGAATTATAAAATTAAATCAATATTTTAATTTCAGTTCATATATATTACCATTATGTACTCTACTCATAGAGAATTCAAATATGAGTACTACACTTTGCTTGTTGGGTATTCCACATTGATAAAGACTTATTTCATTATGGGAACATAGTTTTCCGAAATCTTACTAATAATTCCATGCAGGTAGGGTCGGTGCTTTAAATTATCTGACCCCTCTTAGAATAAATAAGAGAGGAAGAGGGGTAAGATATGGCAGAGCACTGTCTGTACTATTCAAGGAAGACTCAGTTCCACAAAATTAAAGCCAGTCACAATTCACCTTTATGTTAAAAAGCCTCTCTGACTCACTCCTCTTGTCTGCAGTATTCGGCATGGTAATAACCGTGGGTCAAGCCATCGTGTACGTGATGACTGGAATGTACGGTGAGCCCAGTGAAATCGGCGCTGGCGTCTGTCTGCTCATCATCATCCAACTTTTCGTCGCTGGTCTTATCGTTTTGCTGCTCGACGAGCTGCTACAAAAAGGTCAGTGGAGTATTTTAATGAGATCACTATTTATATATTGTTGGCTAATCCTCGCAGGTTTTTTAGATATCGCAATCTTATCACGATTCAAATGGTCCCTCTCATATAAACTCAATACGGGGTCAGCGACCCCAGTACGCGCGCAAGTTTGTGTAACTTCATGAAAAATCTTCTCAACTGAAATAAATAAAACTTATAACACCCCTCCTTTTTTGGTTGGGAGTTAAAAATGTTCTACAACAAGAGACTTCAAAAAATTTTTGGTTCTGAAAGTAATATACTAAATAAATTTATTTTTTTACAGGATATGGTCTTGGCTCCGGTATCTCTCTGTTCATTGCCACCAACATCTGTGAGACTATCGTCTGGAAGGCATTCTCACCTGCAACCGTCAACACTGGTGAGTACCATAATCAAACGAAAAATGATGAATATGTTTTCATCCAAAATGAAATTCCTGAATCCCACAACAACCTAATGCATAGTCAAATTATTTATTTTAATTAGGGCATTAAATGGCACTTTTGATTGTAGAAAATTCCATGCAATTTATGATACCAACTAATTATACTAAAGTTGCAAGCAAGCTGATTTTAATGTCTTCCTTGCTTTACAATATTATTTTGCAATCTGAAACCAGTTTTGCAAACATAATGATAATTGCACATAATGACTTACTCATTCAAGATTTCTGATTTATTTGAAACAATTAGAACGCAGTCTTATCAGATTATATTGTATCAATTAGAACAAACCTATAACACAGGTGTAGACAATGCTACTGAAGTATAAAAAAATAATATGAATGTTTAGGAACATTACTTACCAAATACCTGATGACACGATACCATTTATTTTTAAATATATAACACAAATTATAATTCAATACTTCCTTCTTAGGACTGCTTACTTATAAACAGGAAAACAATCACCATTGTGAACGCAAATCTATTCTGTTGAATAATTATTATAATTCATTCATATTTTAAGTTAAAATAAAAATTATGTAACTAAGATTTTACAAGTCCTTTCCAACTTCTTCTTTTCCATAAATATAAATTTAATGTACAAGATATAGCACACAAAATGCAGAAAAACAATAATAAAAATAACCATGCAGGGCCACAAAGGGTCCCTATCTCAGCTAAAGGTGTTAGTGCTCACCTTTAAGACTTATATGTAATTTTTTAGCAACAGGATTGATTCAGAAATATGTTAGCTAAACTCCACCGAAACTTCCATCATACAACGCACAAAAAAGCCCTTACTTTAACACCCTCATAACACAGTTACTCAGTATCACAATATTTCCTGTAGGTCGCGGCACCGAGTTCGAAGGTGCAGTGATTGCCCTGTTCCACCTGCTGGCCACCCGGCCGGACAAGGTGCGAGCCCTCAGGGAGGCCTTCTACCGCCAGAACCTGCCCAACTTGATGAACCTGCTCGCCACTGTCCTCGTGTTTGCTATAGTGATATACTTCCAGGTAAGAAGATAACCAGATTTTAGAACTTCTACATTGTAAGTCTCAATAGGTCGACAGATGACCTGGTGAAGGTTTGCGGGGAACTGCTGGACGCGAGAGGCACGGTACCAGCAATGTACCGTAAATGTGGCGGCACTTGGAGGATGCCTATGTCCAGCAGTGGATTTCTTTCGGCTGAAAAGATGATGATGATGAAGTCTTTCAGTATCCTATATTTTAGAAGCTACGTGCGTCGCAAAAAAAAGGGTCCGAAATGTATAGTAACCACAGCGGATCTTCGTGTCTTTGAAGTTAGCTGCAAGACCCTGTGCAGTTGCTATTTTTGTGTCAATGTTGAAGTAGTAGATAGCATTGTATAACTGCCTCTTTCACTCGCTTACGTTTGTCGCATCGTACTATCTCGCTTGTTTTATGCAGTATACTCGATGACAAACTGTTTCTTGCGCAATGGTTCGCTGTGCCTAACTTCAGAGACACATAGATACGCTATGAATACTATACATATGATTAAAAGTAAACCGCGACACGATAAGAAGACTAAATATCTGCAGCACCTAGGGGCTTGCAAATGCACTGCCATACTCGGACGAAAAGTTGAATTGCCATAAATGCCTAACTTAAAAATTGTAACTTGCAAAATGGTGGAGATTATTCGTTTCCTTATTGTGTCTCGCCTCTCACTACACACAATGATTGTTTAAATAGATTTCTATGATATGTATATGTAGTTATTATTATGTGACCTTTGTAGATCTCCAATGTGATGTCTTACCTATGTATATAATTTACTTACGGAAAATATTTGCATTTTCCATATTATGGTTACTGCAAGAACAATAATATAGTTTTTTTAAGATAACTAGTAATGTGAGTCTTGTTTTACATTTTATATGACCATCTTAGAGTGCCGCTTTTTGCAGTACATTTGCAGTCGCCTGCCTCTACATTTACCGCGAGTTCCTCGATGCAATCATACGTTTGTATCGCTACAAAGTCACCATGTGAAACCATAGTGACGTTTTTAGGACACATCTATATTTTTTTTCTACAACTCATGTGTTTTTCCGCAGGGCTTCCGTGTGGACCTACCGATCAAGTCGGCGCGCTACCGCGGACAGTACTCGTCGTACCCAATCAAACTGTTCTACACCTCCAACATACCTATCATCCTGCAATCTGCGCTCGTTTCCAATCTCTACGTCATCTCACAGGTTTGTAAACGTTACTTTTTTTTACCAACATTTAACTTCCGATTTTTCGTGACGTTGGTCAATAAAAAATTGTACAGTCAGCATAATTAACACCCGTTCTTCTAAATGTCTTCAAATGTTCTTTATTATGTGCTAATATAAAATATTATAATTGGCTGTAACTAAATTATACAGTTAGCAAAAGAAAAGTGCATTCAGGTATTTTAGCATCTAATTGTAATGCAATTGGCACAAAGACTGTCTATATGCAACATACTAATGTAATAATTATCTCATTCATGAACAAGTCCCATTATCTCTGAACTGAAACTAACCATCCCTTATCCCCGCAGATGTTAGCCGTCAAGTTCAGCGGCAACTTCCTAGTGAACCTGCTGGGCGTGTGGGCCGACGTGGGCGGCGGCGGGCCGGCGCGCGCCTACCCGGTGGGCGGCCTGTGCTACTACTTCAGCCCCCCGGAGTCGCTCACGCACATCGCGCACGACCCGGTGCACGCGGTGCTGTACATCTTCTTCATGCTGGGTTCCTGCGCGTTCTTCTCCAAGACCTGGATCGATGTGTCAGGTTCTTCGGCTAAGGATGTAAGTTGGCTATTTGAGAAGTTTCAATCTCCCATACAAATTTTGTTCAGCTGATAACAACTCTGTATTGAAAATCCAAAGAAACTTTGGGAATTGTCTGTGACTTCCTTGGGGAACATTGTTCATTAACATGGACGGAAGTAGTTTTTAAAATATGATCATATCTTTCAGCCTGTATATTTGAAAATGTGATTGAAAAATATACTTAGATATAAAAAATAAGGATTTTTGTGTATAAAATAGAACTGCATTATTATCGTATACAAAATTCCAATGAGAATCTTAAATTGAGCATAATTTGATATAAATATGCGTGAACAGTATATTTGCTGATGCAGGAATGTTTGGCATTTCATTTCAGTCGAAGTTACTTGACCTAGATATGAGTCATTTATTTGCTTTACGAGCCAATGACGTATCATCACTACAATCAAAAAACTCGTTTCAGCATTTAAAGAAAAAAATATTCTAACTGTAAAGTTCCATTTATCTTCGTAAACCGGTACAGTTGAACGAACTTTAGAACTTCATAATCAATGCCTTCAATATGATACGGTTGTAGTGGACGGCCGCCACTTAACTTTCCAATTAGTGAAAGTGTATTACTAAATCGTGCCGTAGAAATAGCGCAGCCGTTTAGGCCATTTTATTTCAGTACTTCAATATTTGATCGAGTAGTTTCGATAGACAAAGTAGTTCGATTGCTTTGTGTAACGTGCCCTATTTACTGCAGCTGAATAAATTATCACATGCAAACGACTTGATTGTAAGTACTAACAAACGTGAACGTTCACAGGTCGCCAAGCAACTGAAGGAACAACAGATGGTGATGCGCGGTCACCGAGACAACTCGATGATCCACGAGCTCAACCGATACATCCCGACAGCGGCCGCATTCGGCGGGCTGTGTATCGGCGCTCTGTCCGTGTTGGCGGACTTCCTCGGGGCTATCGGCTCCGGCACGGGTATCCTGCTGGCCGTCACCATCATCTACCAGTACTTCGAGATCTTCGTCAAGGAGCAAGCAGAGATGGGCGGCATGAGTACACTGCTCTTCTAAAATCATAATAGTCGACGCCGCAGCCAGCGCTGTGTTCACAGTTTTTATTTCGTGGTCCGCAGCGCTGTCTGCGGCGCCGGTGTAGTGTGCGTGGCAACGCGTGTGTGGGTTATGTGCTAATTTATATAAATGAACTTTATAATAAAATAATTTACAAGTACAGACTTTGTTTTTGTAGACCCTAAGGATTCATGTTTTGTTTTCGTTCATTGCCCATCAAGACACGAAGTTACAACCTACCAATATTGTATTAGTTTACTGTAACATTGTACACAATAGCTTTAGAATCCTCACAAGTACTCAGTCGAGTCAATTATAACTGAGAGTTATCACTCGATCTAATCTGCAACATTGTCTAGATATGAAGACTGAACAATGGGTGTGAAAATAGACATTTTCTCAGTTTAACTCATCTTATTATTGTTAATTATCAGTTTCTTAAAAATATAAGTGAAATGACAGTAATTGTAATTTATAATATAAATGATAGTATCCAACTTTGTTAAGAATAACTTACAAAACTTATGTTCATTAAGTTTGCGTTGGATTGTTTGTAATACATTATGTATATTTTGTTGTACTGTTCGATCGCGAATATTAGATTCACGTATTGATTCTGTCGTCCAATTTATCAGAAATAATATGTGATTAAGTTACTATTACCATAGGTTCCTCATTATAACAACACAGAATCAGTAGTTATTATTCGAATAAATTCATTTATATTGTTTTGAATCAAATTATTTTTTTATTTACATCACTCAATCACCAGACAATGTTTTTATGTCCTAGACATGTTTGTAAAGAGGTTGATAAAACAATGAAATACTTTTGTTATGTAACTTTATTCTCCTCACTAGACATGCAAATACAAGGACAAAAAAAAACAATTTACGCTTTTCCCTCAAAACCTTATAACAAAAACTCATCACGACTAAATTATACGGTAACAAAATGTATTTACAAAAACAATAGACCGAATAAGTTTGCCGCCAAAACGTTACAAGTTGTCGGAAAAATTGAGATCTTAGGAACATGATTGGTAAGAGATCGAACAGAACATTCGAACTTGGAATAGTGCCATAAACATTTAAATTATGGAACTTAAATAGTATACATGTATGGCACAACACTAAATAGGTACAATGTACCTTGACACAGTACAGTACAGTTAGAGGCACTTCGGAAATAAAGTTCTTGTCACGACTGAAGAGCGAATCTACCCACTAACATATTGAGGAAGCTAGCCTTAGCAATCGTAAATTGCCGTCATCACTGGAAAACAGTTTAACAATAGTTTTCAGCAATAATTCTCAACATCACCACAGAAATTAATCTATCATATTATGAGGAACAGTGCAAAGAGCTTGGAATAAAGGTGTACCAGAATCCTAATTTGAATAAATAAAAAATATATGCAGGATTTTGGACAATATAAAAGACATCACATTTTCTTTACTTTCATCTCCCACACTTCGGATGCACAGAAGTCGCTGTTCAGTCATGACCATAACTTGGCCTGGGTAAGATAGTACCGACGGCATGTTAGGAATTCAATTATTGCTTTCGTTCATTTAAAGACACTGTAATAATGGCCGGGTTTCTTGGTGCGTTGCCATCATTCGATTGAGGAAAAGTTTCTTTTCATTCTGGACTTCTTATGGAAGACAGGTCAGTATCACTACCCAATATAATTCCTAACATTAATAGTCTTGATGTCTTTTTGCGAGACGTGAGACTAGCGATAATAAAATTGACAGCTTTTGTTTTGCTTGAACATCGGTCTGCAACTTTTTCTCACATTATAAACACATGTCTCACAAACTGTATTGGGCATCTTCAATGTAAACTTAAATAAATAGCATTATATGTTGATCTTCTCTATATACTAATAATTTCCGTCCTGCCGTTGTTTAGTTCAGTGGGTACTAGTTTATACGTACTAATAAGTATTCACAGAGATATTTCACAATAAACCTCTAAAGTCTAGGCAATTTAACGATAAAAGTTTTTTTTATAAATTGATGAATTATACTCAAAAAGCACTTTACTGCTACTAAAGTTTAGCATAATATGTATATACAAAGCTAGCTCTAGTGTCTCTACGATCGTCGATCGATATCTGGCGATCGTTCGTACTCATTTATTGCAAGTTACATGGATTGGAATCCTATAAATAATAAAGTAATAGAGCTCATGTGAACGAAAAAGAAATACAACAAAACTAAACGAAACAGGTGTAATCCAGAAAACATTTTTATTATCTTTAACAACATATCCGTGAAAGGAGAAAAGAAAAACAAAGAAGATATAATTATAAGAATAACAGTGCCAAGTAATTAACTAAAAAAGTGGGATATAAGATCACTTGTTCTAAATTTATAAAATTTTCTTAGAGGATGAATTAATAAAATGCGTTAGTTACTAATTAACCCCTTAATGTCGAATATCAATCAAGTGATTTTCAAAAAATTATTCTAGGTACACAAGTGTCTAAAACTTCGAACCAATAAAATATAATCTAAAAAATAACAACAAAAATGGTTTTTAAGCCGCTCCAGGCAAGTGTATTGTGGACCTAAACTGGTTACTTCAGCTACGAACTAGTGATTTTACTAATCAATCTTTATCATTTTGTACATGCGTATATTAGCACTTAAAGTTATTGGGTATACTATCATCCAAACTTAGTTATATATTGGTAATTTAGAATAATATTAACCGCACTCGGCTCATGCTTTTGCGTCTGCGAACATACTCAAGCTTTGTTAATTTCGTAATTCAATGAAAACAGAATGAACATTTCGCAACCCACTCGACTGTCACCAGTACAACAATAATCTATTAGCATAACTACGCATTTTGTATACTTTGAAAACACTGTCGACATTTGAAATGCACACGCGTTTCACTAATCTTGAAACGCTTTGTTTTCAACACGCATTAACAAAGCTTCACGTATGCACGGTCGACACCGACTACACGAAGATACCACAGTGTAACAATTTGTTAGCTATCAAGTCGCCCATGTCTGCAGTTGGAAAACATCCTGTGCATAAATTAAATTACTTGATACCTTTAATGAGACAACTGAAATAATGAGTAATTTCCATACAAAAGCAAGACAAGATGGCGGAGTACCGTTACAAACCTAGAAGCGCGAGTTAATAATTTACGCGGTATGTAACTGACTGTTAGGCAAGTGTTTCTATTTCATCCGGTAAGCCGGACGCCTGCTCGGGTGACGAGAGAGTCTTGGAGGGCGAGGCGGTAGTGTAAGGCAAAGTCTTTAGTTTCCGCGCCTCGCGCCGCTGTTTCTTTTGTTGCATCACAAGCCTCAGTTGCTCAAGTTTGCATTTAGTTTTAGAGTTCTCCAGGGCTAAAGTCTTGGCTGTATCACATTTCTTGCACATCTCTCCGGCGGCGCTGGCCACGCACGCGGTGCAGGGCTTGGGCTCCAGGCGCCGACACTGGCAGTGCTTAGGCTCGCAGGCGCAGTCGCGCGCGGCGGACGTGGAGGCGGCGTGCTCGTCGCACACGTACGCGCACGCGGCCGCCGCGTCGCAGCCGCAGATACACTCCGCCACACTCGTGCTGCTCGTGTTGCTCGCCTCACCCTTCTGTAATGTACGACTATTATTCAGAAAGCGTCTAGCGATAACATTCGGTGTAGTCAAGATAAAACCGAGTCAAAAGATAAGTCGGAAATAACAATAGGTTTTCTATTAGTTTCACTCAAGTATCTATAATTCTAAAACATAATCAGTTTTTTTGCTAATATACTTACATGTGTAATAGCCAGTGGCGGCGCAGCACATAACAAATCATTCAATATATGAATGATTGTGGATATATCTCGCTTTGGTCGGCCATATCTTAAACATAAATATAAATAAGTCTAAGTAACGGGGCATAGAGACAGATAACTTAACAACAGTAAACACACAGTTTTCACATAAGTAAACATTACACAACTTATATTTTTTTATCATTACTAACTTATTTGTAATCTCCGTTTGGAGAAACCTTATGTTTACTTTATGAAACATGCATCAAATAAAGTTCCTTCCTTTATGTTTCTACTTTAAAATTACCATGAAACATCACCGCCATCTTTGATTAGAAAAAATGTGTCGGCAGGCACATGTGCAAATATGTACTGACATACATTCTCTTTAGGCTTTTATTATCTTTCTGAATGTCTTCTTTGTTTAAAATTACAAAAGAAAGTGTGGATAAAAGAGATTAACTCTCACCTGTCTTGTAGGGCAGGGTTCAGTGTGCCTGAAAATGTCCCAGAATAAATTCCTTTGCCATGATGCTTCATGGACTCTATCACAGCTCCAGGACCAATCTTCCTGCACACGGTTGTCTCCTCGGCCGCCCTCAACTCAATTTTATTAGTCAAAACCTCTTTAGACAACTTCTTCAGTTTCTGAGTTAAATTCTTTGAGGCTTCAATAAGAGCTTTGGTGTCCACAGGAGGAGTTGGTGATGCTCTTTGAGGCTTCTTCGGAGCATCGGGTGCTTTGAATACAATCTGTTTAGATGTGGATGGTGTAGCATTATCCTCTGCCTGTCCATTGCCGTTGCTAGGCTGCAGAATGAGTTTTCTAGAATTTGTTATATAAGGCTCAGTTCTAGAGGTGGAGGGTTGTGATAAGTTAGTGTCTTGTCGACTCTGCATCCTTTTCTTATGTTTATTAACAACAGATTGCATAAAAGCTTTCTGCTTATTTTGACCTATAGGATGTTTAAACTTTGAGGTCTTATGCAATAAATATTGGAAGCGCTTGTTTTTCAATGGCTCATTTATACTTTGGAAAGATGGTAGTGTGCCCGTATTAGCTTCCTGACTGCCATGACTAGTTGTAGCCAAATTTGATATTTCCCTATCCATCATAGATTCATCTTGATCTTCAAACAATCCTTTGTCAACTGCACTGTTGAAGAGATTTTCCATGGGGTATTCATCTATAGTACTTTCAGCAAGGAATGAACTTTGGTCTGTAAAATTATCACTGTCATCACTGAGTGAGCTGTCTGTAGTGTGGGAAGATGATGAGGTGCACTGCTTGTCACAGCTGACAATTCTTTCAGGTAATATGTCCTCACCTGCATCGGGTATATTATTTTGTGCTAAAAAATCTTTTAAGTTGTTCTTTACAGTATTAAGAAGAGCAGCTTTCTCTCTTGCTCTAATTTCTGCAGCAGAAGCAGCATCTATTGGACTAGACACTAGATTGGACAAGGATTTTATAGGGGACTGTTCATTTTCAGTAGATGTGTCTGAGAGATCTGTACAATTACTTGTATCTATTGTGTCGTCTCTTTCATCAGATGTATCTTTATCAGCATATTTCTCTTCAGCCATTGACCGGTACAAGTCGAAACAGTTCTGTAGCATTTCAAAGTCTTGCTTCTGTAGACCATGTGGTGCAACTGGTTCTGGTTTAGGAGTTTCACTGCTGATGTAGGAGTGGTCCATGGGCACGGGTGTACAGGTAGGTGGAGTTGCTGTCTGAGGGCTGGGTGAATCCCTGGCGTCACATTTAGTAGTCCGTATTGATGTTGAAGAGCTCTTGGTTGGTGTAGATGTTCTTAAGGACCTGCAGCTACTGGAACTAGAGTTCAGGGTGGATAGCTGCAGTTGGATTAGCATCATATGGTCACCTAACCTCATTGTCAAATTCAGTGGAGATTTACCACTCAAGAAGTCATTGACCTGAGTGTCATTCAGGGATTCTAATGCTTGCATCACAGAATTTTCGGGCCTATGGCTCTGCAAAGGTCAGAATGATAATATTAATGCAAGAATGAATTAGTCATTAGACAACAATGGTATTAGAGATAAATAATGTGTATTGATTAGTTGGTCGTAATTGTGAAACACGTGATTATCAGGAGGTACTTGGGGGATTTCGACACAGCACGGCATGACGCGACTCACCAGCAAGCCAGTCTCCACGCTCGGCAGGAGGATCACTCGCGATCCGTCCAGCAGGCCGTTCTCCTCTAGCGTACCGTCCCTCAGTTGTCTGCGAACACAAAACTCAACTTCAATACGCGAGTCAAATAACACTGATGCGTCATCGTATCGACATATTTCCGTGATATGTTTGACAATAGAAGCTTGGCGTCTCGACATAAAACGCTCACCTTTCGCGATGCAGCAAGCATATTCTATCTTTAGACACCTTAAGTTTCTTCGAAACCAACTTCTTGAGGTGCTCCACTGTATTTTTAGGGTTCAAACTGATGGAGAAATTACCACCCGTAGTAGTTTGTATATTCAGCGTTATGTCCGAGGTTTGGGGCGAGCCACACCCGTACACCTCTGTTCCCGTCGCGCGTTCCATAATTTCTTCATAAATTACACTAGAATTTGCTTTTAAACACTGTTCGAAGCACACACGAACTATCTTAAATTACACAGCTATTTTATTGCAGGATAGAAATAACAGGGTCACGCCAGACCCCCAGTTTTTTGATGTGGCCGTCGGTGTGACCAGTTTTCATTCGCGATATCCCGTTATTTTTTTTTTACAACAGCTGATGCGAAGCGCTTACTGGAATGCGTTTTGTTCTACGTCTTTGTTAATACAAAGTCTAATAAGTTTTACGCTTAAAATGTTATTTTAAGTGATAAGGTAGACTCCCAAAGATAAGTAAGCATATAGTCATAATAATTCGTTGCGTGAATTGTAATTTCTACTAATAAAGCTAGTTTATGTTGTCAAGATGTAAAGTAGTGACGCAATATGCTTGTCGCTAAATAATACGAACGTTGTAAAAGGTAAACGTCACATGACGTCATGCAACGCTTGCTCATGCTGATTAGCTTAGCGGTAAACTTAAATTGGGCGTAACTTAATTAAAATATTCTTACGTAGCAATTTATAGGCTTTTATGAAGCTCACCCAAGTAATAAACAAGACATCACTGGCTCGTGCCAACGCGTCATGTAGTAAAAAAGAAATAACTTGTATCTAGCTATTTACTAGGTACTTCCAAATTTGATTTAATTCTTGTAGATTTGAACAAAACAGTTGTGATTTTAGATTGCAGCCGCCATTGAAATGATCAAAGATAATTTATCAATCACCGTGTGACTGACACTAGCATGGCCTCCGTCGAAAATCATTGAAAAAAATATTTTCTTCAACACAAACCACTAATGTAGATATTTGAGACATTTCGTTAACAGGATATAGGTCTTCATGTGGAATGTCGACTTGTGTTTTTCTTCGGACTTAATTCTCACTATAATCTAAAATGACATCAGTTTCTAAGACTAACTGATCATGCAGGAACTTTGAGTTCAACGAGGCTGCTGAAACGGTTATAAGGAGTATAATGTTATATCGTGTTCAGGTTCAACAAAATAGACAAACGGAGTTACAGGCTTTATACGTAGTTGAAAAGGAAGCGGCAACAAACCGAACTTGCAACTATAGCACATCTGTTCGACAGGTCTGGCCAGGACAGAGCAATGAATAAAACCAACATAATATATTCCTGAACCCTCTTTATTGACCCAGCACCCACCAACACGACAAGAACAAAACTTAACATCTATCACAGCAATGTCACATCAAACATTTTCACAGTAAATTACACAAATAATGGGCCATGGCCGTAAAACGAAGGCGCAATGAGATGACCTTGTTAATTTTATGCAATATTCGTTGATTACGTGTTGATAGAAGACAAATAACTATTGTTGTTATCAAGGCCATTTCATTGGCACTTCTGTTTTTAGTATGTGTGACCAGTTAAGACATTATCATACTGGCGTTTTGTGGGCGTGTTTAGTGCGTGAGTGCCGCGTTTTAGATTTACAATAAAATTTTGTTGTAGGATTCCGTTACCGTTTAAAAACTGTGTACGCCTACCAAATGCAAGTATGATACGGGCCTTACTTCTTCAATGGGATTCGACGTAAAATACTACATAATAATATGCTCAAGATTTTACAAATCCTTGGTCATTTCACATTTAATTTCCTATAGATTTAATATTGATTGATATAGCTCTCTAAAAATCTTAGAAAAGAGTTTGTTCATGTAAAATTAATTATGTATATAGTACAAAGATAATTGTATCATCCTTTATTTAAAACTCAATTTGTCATCGTGTGTAAACTATCATAAAACATTTGGTTAATAAATAACTCTGTATATATACAGGGTGGCTGGTGATTATGTACATTCCTTGTAATGGTTTGTTCTAGAGCTAATTTGCAATGACTTTCTTTATTTTTGCACTATTTGGAAAAAAACTTCCTACAAGATCAGTTTTTTTTTAATGGTACTTGGTAGTTCGCATTTTTCAATGTTCGCCTTGTCATCGTATAATCCACTTCAAAGAATGCACTGAATTACCAGTCACTCTGTATAATTTTATAAAATTATTTAAATATTTTATTACATTCCTTAGAATGGTAACTTGTATTGCTAAGTCTAGAAGTTATATTGTATATTACAATTACTAGATCATAAATTGATTTACTATCTGTGCTTAAAAACAAAAATATAATATCACAAGCTATGTGAAATTTGTAACCATTAAAGAAAAATTAAAACCTCATTACTTTATGGTGTCTTAAAAATATTGTCATATTTATGGTCATAAAGGCTGTAAAGGTTTTACTCTATTATTCTGCTTCATTATTTAATTGGTCTGGTGTTGAAATGATTCTATTAGTTATATTTTTATGACTCATTTCAGTATTACAGCGTAACCACAAATTAAAAACAATAAACATCAAATAATTCATAAACTAGCCATAAACAAATTTAATATTTAAACAATTATAAAAAAAATATAAATAATTTTACATTTCATTTTTTTTTTACCATAAACTAAATATAAATTATGCATATTTTGCATGTTTGATTCCCTTAAAATTGTAAATATGATATTGATATATAATGTCATGTAACAAGTGATTTATCAGTGCACTATGTATAATGCCCGGGCATTATAAATCAATCAAATGGGACAATTTAATGAATACTGCTTTAATTTTCTATACTTATCACATTGTCTGGTCATACATTGATTTTAATGTCAACATTAAAATCATTTGAAAAAAACGCATATTTTCACAACCCGGCCCATTTAGTGACGGGCATTAATTCAGAAAGCCCGATCAATTTAACTATTTCAATTGTTTTTAGCATATTGTCTACTCATATTGGGCATTTTTCAAATTTTCTGGGTAATGCCGTATTAATCACTTGGTCCATAAAACATATATATTTTTCTTTTTGCTAGTAGAATGTTTACAGTGTTCTTAACTGTGAGATTACTTAAATATACACATATTTTGCGATCAAAGTATGAATAGGACTCGTATTTATTTACCAACAACAACATAAATAAGTCAGCCAGTATATCCCAACTAACTATAACACCATTATTTAAAAAAATGCAGCTCTGTTTAGCGATTGCACATTCTATATTCAAATTGTTTATACAGAATTTGAATAAAGAATCTGCTAATGTGTTGCTATGCATGCCAGAGGTTTTTATTAATAAGGACCAAAACGAAAGATTGTAACAATGTTTGTTACTAAATCATACATCAAAGATTGGGTTTGGATAGATGCACACAGATAAGACTTTATTCTAGGTTTACTTTTTTTAACCGAAGGAAATCATGGATCGAAAAGAGAAAAAAAAAATAGGTAGGTAGAAAGACTTAACAATTCTTAATTTGGTCGCATAGTGCCATCTGTAAGAAATATGTATCTGTTACATACATTCACTAGACTTTGAGCCATATTGTATGGGGTAAACAATCTTGTTACTCAGGACATACATTTTTCACATTACTCATAGGTTTTTACAGCTGAACAACAAGATATAATTATTCTATTATCTATGAGAACTAATGCACACAGCGTTGTTTTTCCTACCATCATCCAAAAAGATTCTTCGATTTCTGAGGTCCTAGATAAACTCTTTTAATAGTTGTTTTTTTTAATTTTTTTCTTCTCCAAGTCTCTAGAATCTTTTGAACTAATATTAATAAACATACATTAACTTAATCATCTAAATAGCTGTGTCATATCTGCACAAGAGTAGCCACAAGTTTTGTACGACATTAGTAAAATTGTGAGTTATTTCATACCAACACGACAAAAGAAAAATATTCATTATGTAGCCCTAAATTTACGGAAAGAAGGAAACTTACTGCGCCGACCCCAAGTAACATGAGACAAGGGCAGAAAGATGATGATGTAGCCTATTCACACCAGTAATATATTCACACCTTTTTCCCATGGGAGTAGACAGGAATTTGATTGGAACAAATATTTGTATGGCCTACAGATAGTTGTTACAGATCTGGATTTCTTGTGTATGCGAGTTTAAATGTTTGTAAACGCACCCACGATACAGGAAGAAATTCCTAGTGTCGGGCAAAGAGTTTTACAGAAAAAATATTTTTTATATTGTTTGCTGGCTGCCCTTTTATATTATTTTCCTTGGTGTTTTTCATCCAATGTTTGTCTATGTACGTTCTTTCATTGCCAATGTTCTGTATGCATTAGCTCTTCAAGGCGTTAAACGCTAGCTGTCTTAAGACTTAAGTTTACTATACATTGATCACGAGCCGAACTCCTGCGTTTCGTTGTCGATCTCTTCGAACACGAACCCGCCTCTGCCGTCCATTTGTAGGTAGTGGTCGTGATGCTTCCATAGAGATTTGCGGTGAGACACGGTGAAGAGGGATATACCGACCTGGAGGAAAAGAGCGGTTAGTCATTACTAGTTTTTGTTACAAACGTCTCGTATCGAATCTCTTTCTACAATCGTTACCGCCTTCTATTTGTATGGTCTGACCACGTGACTTACCCTCAGTTTCCCACCTTAAAATTATCGGAGAATTAATGTGACAAATTGTCAAGCACGCGTTATCTGCTGTGATTGGTTGAATGAATTTTCAACAGCCAATCACAGAAGATAACGCGTGTTTGACAATTTGTCACATTAATTCTTCGATAATTTTAAGGTGAGAAACTGAGGGTTAACGTTCAGATGTGTCATTCTCAAACATTGATTCGTTTTCTACTAGCGTTATCGATTGTAGATTGTTAACTTGGCTACAGGTGCAGATATGGGCGATTCGAAATGAGGTCATGAGGCCATACTATACTCCAAAATGGCCGCCAAAAGAGCAACTATTAAGCGAGGTAGTGTCAATAAACACAATTTTGAAAATGTGTTATTAATTTATTATACTTAGCTGCGATATATGACCCTAAAGGAGGTAATCTTAAAAGATAAACACATGAAACATTCAACGCCCATGTGGTTCAACGTATCCATAATTTTAGGCCGAATTTCTCACCTCTAAATTATCGCAGTTATCTGCTGTGGCTGTTGCAAATTCATTCAACCAATCACAGCAGATAACGCGTGTGTTGACAATTTGTCACATTAATTCTGCGATAATTTAGAGGTGAGAAACTCGGCCTTAGTCTCTTATGTTTGTCTTTAAACGAGTGGAGAGACGTGGAGTTTCATGCCGGTTCTTCTCCATAGAAAACGACCAACCCGAACCGTTCATCTTTTTTCGACGTTTCATAAGTGCCCATGTAGGCCAACGCAAAATAAAAATAAATTATTTTGATTTTATGTGCAATTAATTAACACTTAAAGACCACAATCTGTTATTGCATCTCCCTTTTACGTCAGTCTTCATAATACACTCCTATTTAATAAAATTACAGTTTATATTTAAAATGTACTAAACCTACCTCTCTGCAGTACTGGTACATCTGTCCCTCGACGTCGACAGACACAGCGCTGGTACACTCGTCCAAGATCGCGAACTGAGGCTCGTGGTAGAACAAGCGAGCCATCTGTATATCATTATTATATTGTTATTATCTCATCATAATCATCAGCATCAAATTCAGGTGAACGCGCTAATGTCTGGAACTACCAGTCAGATTAGAAAAACATTTTTGTGTTGGTTAGCCCATTTATCGAACAGCACCAGTGGCGTAGCGTGCCTTGGTGGGGCCCCGTATAAAAAATTGTTAGGGGGCCCTTATGAAGGGTAAAGATTTCACAAAAAAGAAAAAAAAATTGCATAAAATTAAAAGAAATATTTATTCATCATCATTATCTATCTGTCACTTATATATACACTCTCCTTGCCTTTTTTCGATAAACTGATTGATTAGCTGATGATGACTTTAGTTTTTCTAAAGTTTCTGCCTCTATGGACAATAGTGACAAGTCTCACAGGCGTTCATGTCCCATCGAAGTTCTTAGGTAATTTTATCAGTTTTAATTTTTGCTTACGCACGTCGGGGGCCCCTTTTTCCCGGGGGCCCCGTATAATTGATACGGCAGATACGGCGGTAGCTACGCCCCTGAACAGCACGCTATGACCAATAGGAGCGAAGCATCAAAGAAAAATGTAGTAAAAATGGGGCAATTTAATTCCTTTTGGTTAAAGTTACAGAACTATCATGTATAGGGTAGGTTAGATAGGTAGGTATGTAGGGTAAGGTAGGGTAGAGTAGGTAGGGTAAGTCAGTAGTGTAGAGTAGGTAGGTAGGGTAAGGTAGATTGGTAGTGTAGGGTGGGTAGGTTGGTAGTGTAGGATAGAAAGAAAGAAAAATAATAATTTGTGACCCGCACAGGAGACATGAGAAATATGCATAAAATTAAACAATAAAAAAAAAACCCTGTGTGAAACCAAAAAGGCAGGTAGGATAGGGTAGGTAGTGTAGGGTAGGTGAGTAGGTAGGTAGCCAGTTGACGTGAGCGAAGCCACGGGGAAACAGCTAGTGTATTATATAGTTAGATTTAGTAACTTATACACGGGACTGTTGACAGGCCCCTGGGCTACCCAGAGTACATGTAATTTTTTTATTTTATATTATTGTTAATTTTTATGCATATTTCTCGTGTCTCCTGTGCGGGTCACAAATAAATATTTTTCTTCTTCTTTTCTTCTAATATACATGATTTTAGACAGTCTTACTTTTATGTATTTTTTAACAGCTTTGTTGAGTGTGATATCGTTGCTGGACGAATTTAACGTTCGCGCAGTTCCATTTACGCCAATTTTGGAACATCAATGTTGCAAAACGAATGCTCCTTGATCCATCTTCTTCTGGAAACTATCTCGAGCTAGCACATTCATTGCTATCACTATATAACTTACAGCTATCCTCTGCTTCTCTCCGCCGGACAGCACGTCCATCCAGTCTTCCACAGCATCCAAGCCTCCCTCGCGGTTGGTGAGATACGACAGTTGTACGATCTCGAGGAAGTTGTGTAATTGCTCATCTTTACGACCGCGGCGGTTCATCTCTTCACGAGTTTGTGGGTAGATTATCTAAGAAAAACATGACAGAGAGGATATTAAAATTTTGGTTTTCTGATTGGGTGGATAATAACACAAAATCAATCTTTTTTTTGTCTATAGGTTCGCGCTTGACCACTATCTCACCTGATGATAAGCGATGATGTGGTCGACGGTGAAGCATGCTTGCCTAGAAAAAACCCATTCACTCATGACTTAAAGAGCTCTAGATTGTAGCTGACGGGAAACACAGACTCCGGCAGGGAATTCCACTCTTTAGCTGTACGCATAATAAAAGTGTCCCCAAGCTTCTGTTTGAAGAAGCTTTACTCAGAAATATCGTATGTCTTGGTTGTCTTCACGGGGGGGACCCGGATTCAGTCTCCAAATAGGAAAGTGTATATGGCTTTTTACATTAGAAATTTTTAAGTGGCAACTCGGCGTTTGGGTTTATCTATGTGCCCTGTATCATATGGGTCTTAAATTAAACATAATTAGCAAAATGTGTGCGTACTTTATAAATGTGCGTATCTTGTAAGGAGCATCCTCACTGGGAGCACTCTTTCGTGAGCATTTGTAAACAAGTAATCGTAGGCGAGCAACAAATGCTTCCCAGATAGCACAGTATTCACGTTCGAGCAAAACTATGAACGTTCGAATCGAACATACCGTTGCGAGCATTCGAATACGATCTCTTTAAATGTCATTCATTCGATAATACGATTGACCAAGAAGGCCACAAACACTTAAGACCAAGGAACTGTTCCTTGCTTTACAAGAGGACAGTAATGTTCCTACATACATACTCATTGATTTCATTTTCTGAGTACTCGCGTTTTATTTGTGTGAATATTCGAATGCGATCCGTTTCCGCTCAAATCGTTACGACGTCCACACCGGCCGAAATTCGCGCTTGCGTGTAAGCTTTGTAACGCTCGAATAATAACCACTCGAATATTCGACGCCGAATGCTCTTACACGTGAATGATCTCAGTGAGGACGTTCCTTTAGAGGAATACATGAGAAGGACGAGGTTTATGTTACTAACCTGATCTCTCAAAGTTCCAAGTGTCATATAAGGTCTCTGCGGTACATAGAAGAGTTTTCCTTTAGGCGGCTTAGTGAGGGTGCCGCCGAAGATCGGCCACAGCTCGCCCAGTTGCCGGAACATGGATGACTTGCCGCAGCCGTTGGGACCACATACCAACACGTTTATACCGGAGCTAGAAGAAATAATACAAAGATTAGTGTTTCGTAATAAAAACAGAATAGTTACAAAAAAACATAGGCCAGTGAATGAAGCAGTTAAACAGCTTAAGGATTTTTATTGAACTAAGTTTATCTGCATTGAGTAACGAAATGTATTTTATTATTGATCAACCTATTTATTCTGCCCGTGGCAGTGCCGTGCTACTAATAACGAATATGTGGGTCAAAACCAAAATCGAAGATGCCACGGACGAAAATTAAAAAGAAAGACGTCAAATTTCGTCGGTTTTTATTAGCGACCCCAAGAACAATGAAAGGAGACCCATGATTAAAAGTTGGCAAATATTCATCGACGCTATCTTGGCTTTTGGTTCTGACCACATATTTGTTATTAGCGACCCCAAAAACAATGAAAAGGACACCCATGATAAAAAGTAGGCAAATTTTCATCGGTGCCATCTTGGATTTTTGTTCTGACCACATATTTGTTATTAGCGACCCCAAAAACAATGAAAAGGACACCCATGATAAAAAGTAGGCAAATTTTCATCGGTGCCATCTTGGATTTTTGTTCTGACCACATATTTGTTATTAGCGACCCCAAAAACCATGAAAATGACACTAATCGAAGCGGATGATCTTGTCCTGGTAGATGATGCGGCCCGCGCCCGGCGCTAGCAGGGCTGGCAGCTCCGCTGAAGTAAAGTAACACTCACCGCACTTCAAAGGTAAGCTCCTTGATGAGTACATCACCGTTGGGAGTGACGAGCGGCACCTTGTCGAAGCGGATGATCTTGTCCTGGTAGATGATGCGGCCCGCGCCCGGCGCCAGCAGGGCTGGCAGTTCCGCTGAAGGAAGGAAAATTTTATTAATACTGATTTAAAATAAATGCCTGATATACTGACTTTATGACTTGAAGCCGACCCCAACATAATTGGGAAAAAGACTAGGCAGATGATGGCTGATTTAAAAGAAACGCGGTTTGGGCCTTACCCTTTTCAAGAGAAGTGTACGAGTATGGAGATAATATACCTCAATGAGATTACATTGAAGTCACTATTTACAAACGCTATTGTAGAATTATTTAAATGATCAATTTTAGTTGTGTAATATTTTTCATTCTAGTGATCATAGCCCTGTCAAATCAAGATCAAGTTAAGATGGTCCGTCGACCTTAAAAAGACTAGTCAAGGCAGACTTGTGACTCAACTCTATAGAAGCCAAATGCTGCACAATCTCCAAATTGAACAGGGAAGATGACACCAGATCGGTACGGGAGTTGTGAACTTTTGGTTTGTGTGGAACTTTGATACCGCTATGTAGGACTTATGTGATTTCAGATTTTTCCCCGTAGTTCCTATGTGCCTGCATAGATGGCGCTAAACAATAAATGGTGACATAACAACGCGTGACCACTCACCGCCGCCATTCTGCGTGTTCCTGTCGACCATAGTCCGCGTGTAGTTGCCCTTGTTGATGTCGTCGAGTACGGTGCGCAGCTGCGTGACGCGCGACGTCAGGCCCGCCAGCTTGCTGAGCTCGCGACCCGATAGGACCAGGCGGCCGATACCTTCCGCCATCTTGACTAACATACGGCCGTACGTGTAATAATGCTGTAAACAATTCAAATTAAGTGAATTTTCGATGTTAATGGTTTTGTAACACCTCTGCAATATCGGAGACATAGCAGATGCGTTGCCATACTAGAAACAAGGCCGGATGAGTCTTTAATAACACTATAATTTTCAAACTGGAACTTATTATAGAATAACAATAAATCTGCTGTAATCTTATGTTACTAAATATAAAATTTGTATCTCTTCGTATCTTTCAATCGCAAATGACCGCAAAATAATATGAATAGTATATTGTTTATCTAGGGAGCAAACAACTATTTTAAAGGCGAGAGTTAGAAAGTTCTTTTTAATCCAGAGCCAGCGAGGGATTCAAAGTACGTCACTCGAACTTAAAATAGTGTTGTTCCCGAGGCGGATACTCTACTTTTTATCACCCTCTAAGAGTAAATAAGTAAATGCAAGTTATGAACAAGAACGTTACATTTATATACAATTAGGAAACATAAGGCCATAGAAATAATTAGAGGCCAATGTTTATATTTGAACAATTATGGAAGTGCATCGTAACAATTTTATTAGTGCCATCCGTTACAGTTTTAGATTATGTTGGTTTTGTATATATTTATGTTTTAATGTACACCACAGACTGCCCCCTTTTTCATCCTATGTTCAGTATGTTCTTTCAGTCCATCCTAAGGTTTTCTGGTAGACATTTCTGTCAGCGATAAGACCGCCTTTGTACCCGTATAATGAATTTTTCTTATAAAAGAGATATGTAACTTTTATGGTGTACACCATAAAGTATTTTCCATTCAATTTATTTTTCAAATTGGCTCGCGCGCGGTTTTTCAGCCTGTCACTTATTCAATACGATATTCCCATGCGGTCCGAAATAGAATTACAATCGCTCATTTGGTATTCACCTCATACATTCTTCGTAATCGATTTTAGCGATGTAATCCTGTTTTGAACCGCATGGTTTGTGATTCATCTCTTTGCTGATTGAAACATTTACTAACAAATCCACATTCTTAATTCAAATCACTTTTAGTCTCTAGGGATTAATGAGCTGTTTTGGTCACTGTTTACGACGAAGAAACTAGCTCTTTTTAAATATATAAAATATTTAAGTGATTATGAAATAATATTGTACCTTAAACCTATCATTTTCTGTTCCCGTGGTAAGCAAGTTGTGGTTCACCGCGAAGAATGGTCTTGATACCGCGTAGAAACCGACAGTGATGGCTATGTCTGGAAGATAAACATATTTTTATTATTAATGACACGAATTTCAAAAACGAAAACTCTCATGTTCTAATCAGATGTTCTGTCATACTAAATGCATAGAACCGGGTATTGTTGGGCAACTCGAAAGAGTCTTCTTTCCGGCAGTAAACTGCAATAGATTGAGTTGATTGATGTTTAAAAGCACGTGAATACGAAACGAGCGACCAGAAAAGAAAAACCGGCCAAGTGCGAGTCGGACTCGCGCACGAATGGTTCCGTACCTTTATAGCAAAACCCGGCAAAAAAATCACGTTTTTTGTATGGGAGCCCCACTTAAATATTTATTTTATTATATGTTAGTATTTGTTGTTATAGCGGCAACAGAAATACAGCATCTGTGAAAATTTCAACTGTCTAGCTATCACGGTTCATGAGATGCAACCTGGTGACAGACGGATAGACAGACGGACCGCAGAGTCTTAGTAATAGGGTCCCTATTTTACCCTTTGGGTAAGAAACCCTAAAAATGAAACGATGTTTATTCATGTAGTTTTATTTTAATTTGAAATGGTTTTTGTTTTTTTTTTAAATATAATTTATTGTTTTATGAATGTAATATCATGGACTACTTATGTCTGAAAATAAATGAATTATTATTACCTATTATAACAGATAAAAATTTTGTTCCGCATCACCGCTCCACTCGTCAAGGCTCCCCGCCCGCCGCGCCGCTTGTTAAGTTTGCTGATTTTTTTTCAAAAGGATTGTGATCTTTGATACATTTTTTTTGGTGAGATCTTGCGCAGAACAGCTATATTTAATTATACTTACATTTAGCAATAATATTGTCAACGAAGCCCATGCCCACTCTGAAGTTAAGGAAGTTCCGCAGATGTCTCGTGAGCTTGTAGAAGCTGGCCAGCAGCGTCAATTGCTCTCGGTGGTTACCCTGGAAAACAAACCAAAAGAGTTTTATTGTAAACTAACTTCTGCCAGCGGCTTCGCCCGCGTGTATTATACTTATAAACCTTCCTCTTGAACCACTCTATCTATTAAAAAAGATCGCATCTAAATCCGTTGCGTAGTTTTAAAGATCTAAGCATACATAGAGACAGACAGAGGGAAGCGACTTTGTTTTATATTATGTAAGGAAGAAAGGTAGAATAAACAACCAGTTTTAGAGAGCTACAATTCAATTTGCTGTTTGCTGTGTGTTGGAGGAGGGGCTCGAGGTTGAAAAAAATATTTCTCACAAAAAATAAACCGTCTTCTAAAGCAAAAAAGTGAAAAAATAACTGTCGTTTCGGATGTTGGAAAACGTTAACACAACCAAAGACGCCGACTTCCGAAACGAAAGTTATTTTGAAAGAAAAGAAAGAAAGAAAACATTTATTGCCAACTGTAACAGAACATGAATAAACACAAATTAGTTCTGAGGCACAATATTATTTCAGTATGGCAATTAAAAGGAGCGGGCTCTGCATATGCTGCACTTTTAAATGTTTTGCTTTTGAAGTCGGTTTTTTTTTGTGAAAGTTTTTATTAAAAACCTCAGGTGATGAAATAAAAGCCAGCCATAGTGCCCTAGCGCTATAATAGTATAATCATGCAATTATTTATAACTGTTGTAATTAACCTTAGGAGTTCAAACGTGTGATTACAAAATGTCGTATAGTATGATCACGTGCACATTCAGGCTCTGAGAGAGATAAGCAGCATAAATTCTAGATATATTTTTTTTATTTGTGAAGGAAAAGGTCCGCCAACGCTTACATCAGTTTATTTTATTTACTAAGCGGTTCCCCGTCGCGAGTACGATGTTTATTTTTTGCTTTTTAGACTTTATAAAATTTAATTTTTATTTCATGCTTTTTAAACTACATATAATAACACGCTTCAATCGACAATCTATCCGAAAGAAGTAACAATAATGACACGATATCTTGCGAAAAAAACCAGGTTCAACGAGAAAAATGCGTATTATTTTAGAAAAGCTGAACCAATTTTCATCTAACATAGCTAAGAACACTCTCAACAAAGTCAGTTTTTTAACAAAAAAAGAAACTAAATCAAAATCGGTTCATCCTTTTAGGAGCTGTAATGCCACAGACAATCACACAGAAACACATGTTAAATTTATAACACCCGTCTTTTTTCCGTCGGGATTTAACAAGGAGTATGTGAGAATCGTAGCAGGTGGCTTTTTGTATTTTCGGCCTACCCCCATAGAAAACACGTGAGTTTACATATGTATATTTCTTATAGAAGTTAATTATTAGGTAACTCACCTGATAGAAAGCAACTTCCTCTGAATATGTAATCAGTCTTGAATTCACGTATCTGAATTCACCTTCCAGTTTCTGTTCCTGAACTGTCATCTTAGCTGGAATAGAGCAATTTATGATGACATTAAACAAGTGTAATTAAAATACTAATTAAACATTAATATCCTACTGCATCCGGTTAGACTGGCAAAGTTAGGCAAATTAATTGAAACAACTTCTGGAATAAAAAGCAAAATCTTACCTGTTGGTCTTCTGAGGTATGTTAGCAGTACTCCAGAACATAGTAAATACGCCATCATTATACCGGGGGTCTGGCATTAAAAAAAAACAATATTTAAAACATAACTTAGTGCTTCATTTTATGTGTAAAAAAAACTAGCTCGATAAGATTTAATATTCTTTTTTTAATTTTTATCCAAAGCTTTAAAGCATTAGGTCCAGCCAGAATAAGTAAATGAGACATCTATATTTGAAACTCTAAAATGTGTGTATCTAATCTATATAATAACTTTAAATGAGCAATTCTTGTATATATGTATATATAACATGAATCTCGGAAACAGCTCCAACGGTTTTCATGAAATTTTGTATGCAGGTTTCGGGGGCAACAAATCGATCTAGCTAGGTTTCATTTTTAGAAAACCTCGTTTTCTCTATTTTCATCAGAGCAGAGCTCGGTCGCTCAGGTACTTGGTTATAAAAAGTTCGAAATTTGGCCGAATTGGGCTACCAGCCATAACACAGTCCCAGTGTGGAGCCCCTTCACAGGCCATGCGTCGTTTCCTTTGCGACCCGTCGTGCACAACCAACTGCATCTTCCAAGGACTTAAACGAGGCCAATGACAGATCTGTTCAGGTTACTAAATAACCTGGTATTATTATTTTTGAGTCAATCGACAAAAAAGAGATGTTCTCAAATCATAAAACTATCACTGTGTCTATATCTCCTTTCGAAAGTATGCTGGAAGAGGTTTCAGAAATAAGCATCACTACTTATTTTTTTGTTTCTTAATCTTGTAAGGTTAAATAAAAACTTTTTCAAAATGTATCTTACCGAGGCCCCCAAATTAACAGTAAGTCTGTACAGGTATATGCTGATGTCCAGCATAGGTTTGGTGATGTTACTGTAAAGATCCACGACCGTATCACAGAACTTCTCAATGTCTGTCGTCAACAGCTGATCCGCGTTCGATATCCGATTGTCTAAGTTCGACACTTGATAGTATGTGAAGCCCCTGTAATTTGAAGAATCAATGTTATTTTATGGCAATTTGGTCTTTAGTAACGTGGGCGAAAGAGTATTATTGCACTAGCATATCCAACTTCTAGAGAGCAATGGTGGCCCAGTGGTATCGGCCGCGACTTACAAGTAGTAGGTCGTAGTTTCGAACCACAGACATAAATCTAACCAGATGACGCGATTGTATGTACTAAAGTTAAGACAAATGATCGTAATCTGAACTTTTCCTTTAGCATTATCGGCACCGGAAATCCACCGAAATCTAGAAAAACGCCTTTTTAGGGTTACGTACCCAAAGGGACCCTATTACTAAGACTCCGCGGTCCGTCTGTCTGTCTGTCACCAGGCTGTATCTCATGAACCGTGATAGCTAGACAGTTGAAATTTTCACAGATGATGTATTTCTGTTGCCGCTATAACAACAAACTAAAAACAGAATAAAATAAATATTTAAGGGGGGCTCCCATACAACAAACGTGATTTTTTTGCCGTTTTTTGCGATAATTATGAACATTATGGTATAAGAGGCAAGACATTAAAACTTATGACATCATACTTGCAAAATAGAAGAATGTATGTAGAAATTAAAGGTATAGACGAGAATAATCACGAAGTAATATACAAGTCAAAAATGACCTACGTAAAACGTGGTGTGCCTCAAGGCTCAATTTTAGGACCTATACTATATATTATTTTTACAAATGACTTACTCAATTTCATGAATAAAACTCAGCCGAACGAGAACCTTGTTGTTTTCGCAGATGACACAAACATAATTATTGGGGCAAAAGACATAGAAAAATTGACATTAAATACAAATATAATTATAGAAAAAATTTGCGAATGGTTTACAGCTAATAACTTATTGCTAAATACAGGTAAAACTAACCTCATATTATTTAAGACTACGACTCGTCATAATGACAAATTAGATATACAAATAAATGGAGACAGGATTGAATTAGTAGACAAGGTTAAATTCTTAGGAATTAACATAGATTCGCATTTAAATTGGAAACCGGAGCTTGCTGTTATTGAATCATCCATATCATCAGCATGTTACGCTCTCAGGAGCCTTAGGGATGAACTGAACATAGAACAGTTAAAGACTGTATATTATGCGCTGGTCGAGTCAAGGTTAAGGTATAGCATCGTGCTCTGGGGAAATAGTTACAGTTATAACTGGCAGAGAGCTTTCATCTTACAAAAAAGAGCCATAAGGACTATAGTCAGAATTGCACAATGCGTCTCATGCAGAGATTACTTTAAAAAGTTGGGCATATTAACAGTACCTAGCCTATATATATTGGTCCTCTTGACTCATTTTGCTAAGTATCTACATGAGTTTGAATCAAGAGAAGAACGTGAGATTAGAGAGAGCACGAGGAGAAAAGTTTTTAAGCAACTAATATCACCAAAATTTAATATAGTAGAGCATTGTTCAAAGTACCAAGCTGTGGAGATATTTAATAGGTTGCCTTCGGAGATAAAGATCCTGATTTATAACACCCACTTGTTTATAACAAAATTAAAAGCTTTTTTATTAGATAAGTGTCTATATAATATATCGGAACTAAGGTCAAACAATAATAAATGATATACCTTTTTTTAATTATTATTTTTTCTCTTTTGACTTTATATAATTTAGAATCATTTGACATTATTTTTATAACTGTTTGACATTATTATTTTTATAACTGTTTGACATTATATTTGAATCTGTTTTACATTATATTTGAATCTGTTTGACATTATATTTTAATCCTGTTCTGACATTATTATATTTTATAACTGTTTGACATTATTTTAAAAGTTATGGACATTATATTTGAAATTGTTTTAGCACTTTACTTGAATGTCACTTGAAATATTAATTAATAAATCATAGTTCTTTGTTTTTGTATGTAAATTGCATGTGTATATATTCAACACAATGTAGATTGTTTTATGAATAAATGAAATGAAATGAAATGAAATGAAATAATGGTACGGAACACTTCGTGCGCGAGTCCGACTCGCACTTGGCCGGTTTATTTTATGCCTTATCGAGCTGTAAAGAATATATAGAAAAAGTTAGCCAAGGCATTGTAAATGTTTTCTTTCATTGGTAAGTAAATTAGTTTTTAAATTGTTTGTGCAAAAGTGGCACGCTTGGTTTTCATACAGATGGAGGGACTTGTGTTATCTAGTTAGATTTATGTCTGTGGTTCGAACCCAGGCAGGCGCTTTAATTTGTGTAAATTATTTCATCACCACTACTCTCTAAAACGGTGAAGGAAAACATCGTGAGGAAACCGGCATGTCCTAGAACCAAAAAATCGAAGACATGCTACATCCACCAACCCGCATTGGGCCCGCGTGGTGGATAACGGCCCATCCCCTCTCACAGAGAGGCGGCCTGTGTCCCAGCAGTGGGAATATTAAGAGGCTGGTGATGATGACCCAACTTCTATCTTCGGTATTTATTTAGCTCTATCTATTTATCCAGGTAATTATGGTAACAAAAGGGTTGCCACAGTTACCTTTGTTTTCAAAGGACCAAAATTCTCTGAAGCTGCCTCTCGATTCGACATTTGAAGGGTAATAAATTTTCAGTATTTGCATATTTAAGAATGTGGTTATAATACAGTACGATGTCTTATATAACTAATTAATAATATATTAATACTAAGTCATGGTATTTTTTTTTCGTCAATGTCAAATTATTTAAGTATTTCAATAAGGTTAAACGGCATTGTCGAATATAAAAATTTTAATTAAAAAATAATGGATTCTAGTCTTGTCTAGCCAGCACCCTAATTGCTTAAGTGAATTCGGCAAGGCAAAGGGTTTGACCGACATCAATCGACCAATCACATGAGAGATGAAAGACGCGATGATTTTCGACTGTGTGATTGGTCGATAGATGACGTCAAACCCTTTGCCTTGTCGAATTCACTTACGCAATTAGCCTGCTGTACCTCCCACTCCTGGACAAGGGTCTTACCCATTCCTTCCACTCTCTCTTTGTTTCGCTTCTTCACGCCAATGTTATTATTTTTGTATTTGTGTTCTTCTGTACTTTTATTAATAAACTAGCGCACGCCTCGCGGCGTCACCCGCGTAGTTCCCGTTCACGTGGGAATAAAGGGATAAAAAAGTAGCCTCTGTCACCAGGGAATAATGTAGCTTCCCAACGGTGAAAGAATTTTTGAAATCGGTGCGGTAGTTTTTAAGTATATTCGTTACATGATACAAAAATACAAATCTTTCATCTTTATAATATTAGTAAAGATTAAATTGGAGAGTTTTGTAATTCAAATATTCTTGACAGGTAAATTGTCTCATAATTTGATTGTTTATAATAGCATAATTAGAAAATCAATTCGCCAACTATATGCAATAAGTAAATCCAGTAGAGGTTTCCGTCTAACACAGATAATGTTGCAAACAGATATTATTATTTTATACAAATACAGTCATAACAATAAATAAACGAGCAATGATAGTTTGTAATCTATCGCTTATCTAAGAAAGATTACATAAGCCGTTGCACTTAGTTTTCTGAATAACTATCATGATGATGAATCAAGATGGGTAATTTGTTTCGGACTTTGGAGTGGCATTAAAATATTTTATTGTAGATATTGCATCTTATCTTGTCTTTATACCGAAAAAAGTTTTAGATAGGGATTAGGGCTGTCGCGAATCACATCTGACAGGAGAAATGCCACGATAGGGGTTGGCTAATCTCATCAAATTCAACTAGTTAAGCAACTAATTATTTCTATCTGTATTTTAACTTCCAGTACAGTTCGATATAAACATAATGGTGCTTGGAACACTCCGCGAGTCATTGTGCAGTAGCACATTTATGTGACAGTTGGGTTGGGGTTCTGCGCAGCGATCAGTGCTCTTTACAGCGAATCGACCGACGACCTGTAGTAAAAAAAATGTTGGCTAAAAAGCCTGCAGCAATGTTTAAAGTTTTGATAACTAGCAATTTGTACCAACAAACGAAGCAGTGACGAATTGTAACTTACGTTACATACAATACGTATACTAGCTTCTGCCAGCGGCTTCACCCGCGTGAAAGTCTAAATTATCCCGAGAAAACCAATTCCCGGGAAAAAAAGTATCCCATGTGCTATTCCTGGCTATAATTTATCTCTGTGCCAAATTTCGTCCAGATTCATTCAGTAGTTTTTGCGTGAAAGTGTAAACTTTCGCCTTTATAATATTAGTGTGACTAGCTGTGCCCCGCGGCTTCGCTCCCGTCAACTGGCTACCTACTTATCCTACCCTACCCTATCCTACCTCTCTATCCCACTCTATCTACCCATCAATTATATTCTTTTGTGGTAAAGTTAGCCTATAGTGCCTTTCCTTAGGATGTCATATATCGCCCTGCCAATTTCATTGAATTCCGTTGTGGTTTAGGCGTGAAAAGGTAACAGACACTCAGACAGAGTTACTTTCGATTTTATAATAATAGTAAGTACGGATAATGTGATGTGCTGTAATTACGATAACCCGATTTTACATAAATTCTTTGATCACTACTCAACTAATAAGTACTAATATAACAAAAAAAATACCTACAGAACAACAAAACACATTTATTTGTAAACCTATTGATGTATATTTTGTGTCATAAAATTGCTGAGCAAATATGACGAAGGTCTGTAGACAATGGTCAACTTTATCTTGGAATCGATCAACCGATAGCATAGGTGTGTCAAATATTTGTTTTTATATGCACTGACCAATGTGCCTAGGTAGAATCTAACAAGTAGTACCATAAAATTCAGGTTCTGTACTTATTAAGTGCTTGTCTATGTCATTATTCTTATGTTAACATCTAGGTTTCATTGGTAACTAATTGGTAGTTTAACATTACCATTATTGTATAATTTTTTTCTGTCTTTGTTTATTTTTAAACCCCGACGGAAAAAGAGGGGTGTTATAAGTTTGAGGTGTGTTGCTGTGTATCTGTGTGTCTGTGTATCTGTGTGTCTGCCTGTGGCATCATAGCGCCTCAACGGATGAACCGATTTTGATTTAGTTTTTTTTTTGTTTGAAAGGTGATTGTATCGAGAGAGAGTGTTCTTAGCTATGTTTGAATAAAATCGGTTCAGCCGTTCAAAAGTTATGCGCGTTTTACTGTTTAGATCGTGATGTTTTCGCAAGATAAATGTGTCGGGGTTTTTTTAAATTTTGAAATTTTACTTGTTATCAAAGTTATTGGCGTCAGGTAGTAAATCTTAGCGTTGCTATCTTAAAAAGAAAGAAAATAAATAGACTGATATAATCATTATCCTCCTTCGGCACTCGGGTAAAAAGGAGGGTAATGTGTTTATCAGTCTATGTATGTATGTATGTTTGTTCCTATGTGGCGTCCTAGAGACTAAACGCGTTGGCCGATTTTGATGATTCTTACGTCAATAGATTCATCTTAACCTTGCCGGTGTCACTGGCTACATTGAAATTGGAAAGTAAAAAATGGGGGATTTGACGCGCTATATTGTGGGGGCTCAATTATTTTTTCTTCCAAACCCATCTTGTGGGGTATCAAAATAAAGGGTTTTATGAGGTAATTTCAAAAACATATAAACGCTTTAATATGTTTAAATGTAACTAATTCGAAAAAAAAAAATATTAAAGAAATCTGGTTTGGTCAGCCAGCTAGCGACTATGTATCCTCCGGCACAGCACGATTTTCTTCTTGTTTACGTCTTTTAATTCGCTTACTATGCAGTCGGGCTGTTTGATTTTCTGAATAAGTTTTTTCAATATTCTTGTTGCTACCTACACAACAAAAAATATTTAAATGTCTATGCAATTAGGTACCCTACATAGTTAAAACTGAAAGTCATTGACCACAATGTTAGGTATTTCTAAAATATACTGCTTTCCTTGCGTGATTGCCGGTGTCAGCAGAGGTCATTACCATTGGGTATACGTACGTATTTATGAATGCAATACTTTCGTAAACTGGTACTCATTCGAACACCAGCATTCAATAATTATTTTGTCGTTTGATTTTGACATCTATCATATTGAAAATAACCCATAATGTTTGATTTATGAAAACATAAATGATTAATAGATCCGAAGGCAAATCAACAGGAATTAGGGTTTTTGATAAAAATGTTATTTTAATGAATCTTTACTAATATTATTGAGCTGAAGAGTTTGTTTGTTTGAACGCGCCAATCTCAAGAACAAAAAATTCTTGGAATATTTTTCTTTGATTCGGTTGGAATTGAAAAATCTGTTTGTGTTGGATAGTCTATTTATCGAGGAAGATTATAGGCTATATAACATCAGGCTACAACCAATAGGAGCGGAGCATGAATGAAAAATGTTGCAAAAACGGGCAAAATTACTCCTCTTTAAAGGCTTAAATATCATGTTCCTCTTTAAAGGTTCTAAAAAAAAGTCCGCGACAGCATATGTCTATCTATTAATATTGACTCACTGTAACCTTTTCTTATGGTACACAAATTTGTTCATTTGCGAAGGAGTTTTATCAACATCTATACTTAATATTATAAAGCTGAAGAGTTTGTTTGTTTGTAGGGTAGGTAGTGGTAGGTAGATAGATAGCCAGTTGAGCGGAGCGAAGCCGCGAGAGTCAGCTAGTAATTGATAAAAATGTAACACCTTTCGAAAGTTATCCGCAAATACCTCTAATTAATTAAATTGTTATGTGTTTTATTTAGCAAATTGCATAAAGGTTTTGAATGAAATAATCGTAATTTGAAGGAATGTGTAGAATGTAAAAAACAAGGTTTTCTAGCTCTCCAGTCAGCCGCATCCCCAGTGTTGCTAGTGTGAACAGGTGCGGTTCTGTTGATTATTGGAAACTACCGTGGTTTCGACAAAATTATAAACGAAATTGAAATTTAGCATCTGCTGAACACGATAATATAGGGTTGCCTGTAATAAAATGACCGCAAATATGGGTTGCCATTATTTGAATTAATTTAATGATATTATTCTGTCCAACGGGTTAAGCTCTTGATATTCACTTGTAAAAATTGGTAGAGGTGGGTACACTATTATAAACGAAATGTCTGAAGTGCCCATAGAATAATACAATACATAATTCATATACAGGATGAGATGACAAAGCGAGCGTGGGTGGCCAAATCCGAAAGTATGTAATGTATGCCAAACTAATAGAAACACCTCATTTTGAATAAGTACTGGTGCAAATATTGATGAATTATTAAAACTGTACAAAGACGGACTTGCCTTGGCATTTTCTACCATTCCACCTTACGAGTGGTTTAGAGTTTATTTTTTATTTTTTTTAGGGTTCCGTACTCATAGGGTAAAAACGGGACCCTATTACTAAGAATCCGCGGTCCGTCTGTCTGTCTGTCACCAGGCTGTATCTCATGAACCGTGATAGCCAGAAAGTTGAAGTTTTCAAAGAAAGATAGAGATATTTAAGTCGGGCTCCCATACAACAAACGTGTTTTATTTTCGATTTTTGCGATTATTGTACGGAACCCTTCGTGCGCGAGTCCGACTCGCACTTGGCCGGTTTTATTATAAATTGCAGCTATATGGGTTTTGTATGAATTAAGTGTCATTTAATAAGACCATGAATTTAATTGAATTTAGTTTTTATTTTTTTTCATTTAACCTTCGTACGTCTTCGGATCTCAACGTTAGGTACCCGGTCTTTTAGCCGTATGCCAAGCATGGAACGCTCCATGGCTCTCTGTGCAACTCGAAGCCTGTACACAGCTTCCTGCGTAAGCATCCACGTCTCGGCACCGTAAGTCATGGTGGGCAAAACACACTGGTTATAGAGGCGGGTCTTCGACTTACGAAGGTTTCTGACGTCGGATAACGAATTTCGGAACTGAAATGGAGCTGGTCAGGACACCTGGACAGGCGTGGTGATGATAGATGGAGTAAGGTGGTGACTGAATGACGTCCAAGGACTGAAAGAAGAAGAGATGGCGAGATGGGCAGTTGACATTGTTGCCATTGCGGGTAGAACCTGGATGAGGTTAGCACAGGCACGTGGTGATTGGTACAAGAAGAGAGAGGCCTATGCTCAGCAGTGGGCGAAGTCGGGCTGTGGATGATGATGATGATGAAGTGTCATTTGAAAGAAAACGACGATTGTAAAAAAACGGTTGTCAGCTATCAGTCATTAAAGGTACTTGCAGCTAACTACCGAAAGACAACCCGGCAGCAATGTGTTACATTTTAATCAATAACGTATTTATTTAAATAACGTTGCATAAAAAAACACCATATTTTTGCCTTCATTAAACTGCTTTCATTTATTTTAATAGAGTCGGCAAAAGCATTATTTTTAGTACAAAAAGAATCGGAGAACAACATACGATTCTTAAATCTTACAGTTAATAGAGTCGGCAAAAGAATTATTTTTAGTACAAAAAGAATCGGAGAACAACATACGATTCTTAAATCTTTTAGTTAATACGTGGGCTGCACTAAAAGTATCGGGAATGGAATATTTCCACTGTTTCTGTCATATTAAAATCTTTTTAATTGAAAACTCCTTGGTTTTAAAATCGAATACCATTTATTTATTTAAAAAAAGATTCTCGGTCTTGTCACAAGGTTTTGTCAAACTTGTTTAGTCGTTGAGAAAATGGAATTGACTCGAGAAAATTCAAGAGCGATGATTTATTATGACTTTCAAAGTGGTTTAACACAAAAGCAGTGTGTTGACCGGATGATTTCTGCATTTGGTGATGAAGCCCCATCCAAAACCACAATTTATCGCTGGTTTGCTGAATTTCAACGTGGACGTGTCAAGCTCAGTGATGATCCCCGTCAAGGTCGTCCAAAAACTGCAGTCACCCAAGAAAACGTTGATGCTGTGCGTAAGCTGATTGAGGAAGATCTACATGTGACATACCGCGAAATTCAGGCAACTTTAGACATTGGCATGAGTCAAATACAAATAATCTTGCATGAAAAATTAGGTGTAAAAAAGTTGTTTTCCCGATGGATACCGCATTCGCTCTGTGAAGAGCAATACTTGGTGCGTCAGAACTCTCGAAAGATTCCACGCAGGATCCTCAAATGCTGTATACAACATCGTATCAGGTGACGATTCCTGGATATACGCGTACGAACCCGAAACAAAAAACCAGTCACGAGTTTGGGTGTTTGAAAATGAGTTAAAGCCAACAAAAATTGTTCGTTCACGGAGTGTTGCAAAAAAAATGGTGGCCACGTTTGTCTCCAAAACCGGCCATGTTGTGACTATTCCTCTTGAGGGACAATAAACGGTTAATGCAGAATGGTATGCTAGCATTTGTTTGCCACAGGTCGTTTCTGAACTCCGTAAACTGCAACCGCCGCATCATCCTCCATCACGACAATGCGAGTTCTCACACCGCGCACAGATCAAAAGAGTTTTTAGAGCAAGAAAACAGAATTATTAGACCACCCGCCGTACAGCCCCGACCTAAGCCCTAATGATTTCTATAGTTTCCCTAAAATAAAGAATAAATTGCGTGGTCAGAGATTTTCATCACCTGAAGAAGCTGTGGACGCCTACAAAACGGCCATTTTGGAGACCTCAACTGCCGAATGGAATGGTTGCTTCAATGATTGGTTCCATCGTATGGAAAAATGTGTCAAATTTCGCGGAGAATACTTCGAAAAGGAATAAATACATTTTTAAATAGTCATGTTGTGTCACTTCCATGATTCCCGAAATTTTCAGTGCCGCCCTCGTAGAGTCGGCAAAAGTATTATTTATAGTACCAAAAGAATCGGAGAACAACATACGATTCTTAAATCTTACAGTTGTGAATATATTGTCAAATTCACAAGCAATTTTAAACAAGCGGCTAAACGGTTTCAAACAAGTTTTACAACAACGTTTCTGCCACTGATTTGCAACGCCCGCGTTTCACCAAGGGCGTTTATAGGTCATACTAAATTTGGCATAAAACCACTGTCTACACTGTTTTAAACCGCCGCCGCGCCGTTTTAAACCTTATAGCGCAGGCTATTTATAACCACGCCCACGTCGGCCACGCGAATGAGAATGACACGCACGAGCAGAGCACGACAGTCGCGGTGAGTCTCTGAGTCGCGTTTATACAGTCAACGAGTGCAGACGTACGTGTCGCTCTACGGACAAAATGGCTCAAGAGAGAGAGCGTAAAGTAATTACAGAACTTCTCGATTTATACAGAGACTTGCCATGCCTTTGGGATGCAACGTCGGAATCATATAAAGACTCCACTGAGAAAAAAAATGCATGGGATATTTTAGCCGCAAAATTAAAAGAACTTGACCCAGCGGCAAACGACGCGACTGCAAAAAAGAAAATTGACCATCTAAGGATTTCATACCTAAGGGAATCGAAGAAGGTACCGTACCTATTAAGTACCGTAAGATAACTATGTAGAATAGAACTACTTATCAGTTTCTGCATATTATCTATACTAATATTATAAAGCTGAAGAGTTTGTTTGTTTGTTTGTTTGAACGCGCTAATCTCAGGAACTACTGGTTGGAATTGAAAAATTCTTTTTGTATTGGGTAGTCCATTTATCGAGGAAGGTTATAGGCTATATAACATCACGCTACGACCAATAGGAGCGGAGCATCAATGAAAAATGTTCCAAAAACGGGGAAAATTTATTATTTTTGAGACGCAGCGTATTTAGAGTAGGTGGGCTAGCTTGGTAGGTAGCCAGTTGACGGGAGCGAAGCCGCGTGGGACAGCTAGTTTATTATATAACAGGTCTGTTACAAAATCGGAACGCGCAATTTAAGGTTTTGTGCGGCAGCATTGTGTATGTATGCATTGCTATCCACACAGACACAATGCGAGCAGTGTAGCACGAGTGTTGAGACGGACTAAACAATCTTGAGCCGTTATAATAAAATTGTTATGCATCTTTATTAAAAACGTGATTTGATTTTGATTCTTTCAGTAGAGTTTAAGTTTTTAGGCTAATATTTGGTGTGTAAAGTATACAATAAAAAAAAATATATTTTACCTATAAATCACATTTTATTCAATTATTTGACTTTTTTTTTTATTATAATCAATTTAGTACGAATATTTAACAAACTACTTAAATTATACTTGATAATAAACAAAATCCGTACCTTATGAAAAATAATACACATAGGGTCAAAACGTTCTGGTCGTAGTGTAACTAAGAGTTCACAATAGATGCGATCGCAATGCCCGTGACCGATTTAAAACGGCCGCTTCAAACCAAGGTGACCTTGGTTTTAAACCGTGTAGTATAAAAATGATGTGATATAAAATTTTTTGTTATGGGGATTTCAAATTAAACTTTAGAATCTGATTCTTTATGTCTCTAACGTATTTTTTTTAGTAAAATTTGTGAATATTAATGATAGGATATCGGAATCTCTAATTGACTATGCGATCACCACAAAGATACTAAATTGTTTGACGTAAATGTGATACCGTAATGCAAAAGATCAAAGATTGGTCTAATATATTTTCAACAGTTTCGAAGTATTGCCTAAGATGGTAAATTAGGTGACTAAAATCTTAGAAAGGGCAATGCCCACCGGCCATAGTCACTTTGGCCCGGGGTGCCCACAAATAAAAGCATACGGAAATGATAATATGTAATCTAATGAATGAAATGGTATAGGAATTGGTTCAGAAAAAATGCCGGATTGTTAAGATATTAAATGTTTTTTTTTCACAAATACAGTTTTTTAACTATCATTTTACTGTAATACAAACCTACAATAACAAAGTTGTCGGAGTCCATTTAAAAGCTTATTCGTTGGTGAGATAACAAATCCACAAGAAAACAATACAAAATAATACAAATGCAAACGATGGCGAATTTTGAATTACCAACTTATGACAGACAGCCGCCATGCTGTTATAATGTCAAATTCGATGTTGCCACATATCAGACATAAAAATCTATATCGAGTTTTTGTTCGAATTATAATTCAATACGAATTAATTCAAATCGAACAAATTAATTTAAGCGCCTCAAAGATTATTTTTTCGAATTCAATTTTAAATGTATTTTGAAGAACAAATAAGAATGACAGTTGTGAATTGTGTATTAGCATTTTTGTTATGATAAGAATTTATGGTAAATCAACTAGGAATTCGCTTGTTTTATTATCATAATATAGCACAACACACGTTTAACGATAACACGTTTTTTATTATCGAAAATAAACGAATAATATTGGCATTATAATAATTATTATATCATAAAAAATCGATTGGAGAAAAGAGAATTAATAATTTGGCAACACTTTTTATTTAATCCACAAACCAATGGATGCCGGATTTACCTAATTTCATTTTATCTTTCCGGTACTTTTTATTTTTTGCAAAAATGTTGCAATCTTGTTTGGATAAATAAATACCGCGATTAATAAACATAAATCAAGATGTTTTTTTTTTTAACAAAAGCAAATTGTTCGGCGGTTTATGGCCTAAAATGGGCATTTCTCTTTGCATAAAAGCGTAACAGCCCTCGTAAAACTGGGGCTCAGTGCCTTCTGTAGGTACACATACTACAGAATAAATGATAGTACTAACGCATACATACACTTACGTTTTCTTATTATGTATTTTACTTTATTTTTACGTTATGTTGTTTCCAGGCCAAAGAATCGAAAAACCGCAATGGTACACATACTACAGAATAGATGATAGTACTAGCGCATACATACACTTACGTTTTCTTATTATGTATTTTACTTTATTTTTACGTTATGTTGTTTCCAGGTCAAAGAATCGAAAAACCGCAATGGTACACATACTACAGAATAGATGATAGTACTAGAGCATACATACACTTACGTTTTCTTATTATGTATTTTACTTTATTTTTACGTTATGTTGTTTCCAGGTCAAAGAATCGAAAAACCGCAATGGTACACATACTACAGAATAGATGATAGTACTAGCGCATACATACACTTACGTTTTCTTATTTTGTATTTTACTTTATTTTTACGTTGTTGTTTCCAGGTCAAAGAATCGAAAAACCGCAATGGTACACATACTACAGAATAGATGATAGTACTAGCGCATACATACACTTACGTTTTCTTATTATGTATTTTACTTTATTTTTACGTTATGTTGTTTCCAGGTCAAAGAATCGAAAAACCGCAATGGTACACATACTACAGAATAGATGATAGTACTAGAGCATACATACACTTACGTTTTCTTATTATGTATTTTACTTTATTTTTACGTTATGTTGTTTCCAGGTCAAAGAATCGAAAAACCGCAATGGTACACATACTACAGAATAGATGATAGTACTAGCGCATACATAAACTTACGTTTTCTAATTATGTATTTTACTTTATTTTTACGTTGTTGTTTCCAGGTCAAAGAATCGAAAAACCGCAATGGTACACATACTACAGGATAGATGATAGTACTAGCGCATACATACACTTACGTTTTCTTATTATGTAGGTATTTTACTTTATTTTTACGTTATGTTGTTTCCAGGTCAAAGAATCGAAAAACCGCAATGGATCGTCTACTAGTGACGTCCATAAGCCAAGTCTGTGGTTTTACAAATTATTGTCATTTTTGGAGAAAAAAAATGAGGTGAAAAGTAAAGGAGTTGATTCAGTCATGATGAGTGACGACGAAGACGTAAGTTGTATATTTTGTATATTCTCTAGTACGAATATATATAATACTAATAAAAAAATACTGACTTCTAAAAAATGTTGTAGTATGTTTCTATGCTAATTAATCATAGGGACCGTCCATTAATCACGTGAGGCTTGAAAGGGAGCGGAGAAGGTTTAGCAAAAATCACGAAATATCACAAGGGGGGGGGGGTGTAGTAAATTATCACGTGTATTTATTTTATCGTCAAACGCGCGTTTTCTAATGCGAAAAGCGGCGTGTAATATTATTTTATGCCAGTCAAAAACAACCCGCAACCTTTCTGTCTAGACATTTTTGTCATGGTCCTTAATTTCAGAATAAAATTAGATTATACTTTTTGCCTTTATTTAAGATATTATAAAAAAAAATAAGATTCATTGTAGGTACTAAAAATACACGTGATTTTGGGTGGGGGCGGGTAAGTCTTAAACCTCACCACGTATTACCAAGAGCAAAAAATGCTAAAAAACATCACGTGATTAATGGAAGGCCCCACACATTTACACATGTAATCCCTACGCTAGTGCCTATGTTTCACCAGCTTATTTAGACCTTATGTGACAGATGGTGATACTAATTATAATCACGGAAAAACTTAAGCGGAGGTAGGTAATTATTTGAATAAGTAACCTCAACTAAATATGGATAAAATACTTGATATATAATACATACATAAACTCACGCCTTTTTCCCATGGGGGGTTAGCCAGAAACTACAGAACGCCACCTGCTACGATCATATTACATACTTTTTTTGCTTCACTCACATTCATACATCTAGTCATACACTCACGGCGGTGTTATGAGTACTGCGCACCGGGCTTTTTTAAGGACAACACCAATAAAATATTTAATAACTAAGTTTATTCATGTTCATACAATTCGGTATACCTACCTAAGTAATTAAAATGATAAGGTTGTTAGGTTATATACATATTTAGGTTATCAACTAGGTACTAATGACATTTGCCATTCTATCTTGAAATGCGACGCTACCGGCACCATTGAAATACGGAGTGAGTTTTTCTGATGTGCTCCCAGTCTGTCGAAGGCATCTGAATGTTTTTTTGAAGAGCTGTTAGTTGATTCGTTGCTTGACGCCAAGTACCTCATTACAAGTCATCTCTTTCATCAAATCATCATCATCTTCCTGCCCATGTCCCATGTTACTTGGGGTCGGCGCAACACGTTTTCTTCTTCCATACCGTCCTGTCCACCGTCATGTAATCACTGACTCCATCCCTCGCTTTTCTTTCCTATCGTTTCAGGGACCGTCTATTAATCACGGGAGGGGGTTTAGCAAAAATCACGAAATATCACAAGGGCGGAGGAGGGTGTTGTAAGATATGACATGTATTTATTTTTTCGTCAAACCATCGATTTCTAAACCGAAAAGCGGCATGTAGTGTTATTGCGCGTGTAATATTATTTTTATGCCAATCAAAAACAAACTGCAACCTTTCTGTCTAGTAATTTTTGTCATGGTCCTTAATGCTAAAAATGCTAAAAATACATCACGTGATTAATTGACGGCCCCTCACTCCTCACCCTCTCCATCTACCCACATTTATATTCATAACTCTTTTGTGACATCCTACTTCTCTATCAAGTATGTAGGAGTCAAATACTTTTTACCCCAAAAAATTGTGTAACGCACATCTTGCCAATACAACTGCATCTTTATTTTTCAGACTTGAATTTATCGAAAAAAACTCTAAAACGAGACGCAAGGATACTGAAAGCGTTTTCAACAATACTCCTTGCTCGACATAATCTGTAGTTGAATATGATTTGCTCCGGAATTGGTTTCATAAAATGTTTTTCAAGTGCAAAAGCACTATCACCCAAAAAAACATATGTTTAACATATGTTTTTTTGGGTGATATATATGAATTATATCTGTTCCTGGTATAAAGTACAATTCAGGCAAATGCCGTTCGTTGTTAGTAAGTTTTGCATATAAATATGTCTCCTTGAATATGCCTCCATCTAATTGGCTTTTGTTTCAGCCTTTTTGAACGTAATTTGCATTTACGATAGCGAATAAAACTACGCTAACTGTACCCTTATAGTTAAAGTAAAGAGCCACTTTCGTATTAAAATATGTTGCCCATCAATAAAACCGACGCAAGTTTATTGAAGTGCCACTGTGTTTCAAATAACTTTGCAGACATTTCCATTCTTCCTCCGTTGATGTCAGTTGCAAAGAAATAGAATATAAATTAGATTATTTTAAATCTATTGACGTTATATAAAAAAATAAAATTTTTGTTTCAGGAACCTCAAATAGGCGTGAAGAAAAGAAAAAAGGAATCCAGAGAACGAACGAACATCGAAATGAAAAAAGAAAAATTAATAGATGCAGCTAATAAAATATTAACCACCACAACGGAATCTAATACATTCGGAGTATATGTGGGCAAGAAAATGGATGAAATACCCCTCGGTCCTCAAAGAGATCTCGCTGAGAAATTAATTTCAGATGTCATATTTCTCGCTAAGACTAATAATTTAACCTTTGGTACAAGAATAGAAATTCCACCAAGAACACGTCACTATTCATCAAATCATTCGGCTGAATCGTTCTTCGTACACTCGCTTCCTTCGACCCAATGTTCACAATCACCTCACTCCCCATCTGTAGCTTCCTCTAATAGCTATCAGTATATTAAAATTGAACCAACTCCTTCTCCTTCCTCTCATACACAATATTATTCTCCATCATCTGCTTCATCTCGTTCCCACCAAATCTCTGACCCAGTGACTTCGCTTCCCTTACATTCTCCTATTCCCATTGAACCAACTACTTCTCCTTCCCCCCATACACAGCATAATCCCCCAAAACTTACTTTATCTCATTCTTATCAAATCCTTACAAATACCTCGCAAATCACACATCCAAATTCTTCGCCATCTTCACAGAACGGTGTCAACATAATTGAGAATACTCCAATATATGCAGAGGTTCGGGCAGAAGACATTTTGAAAGATATGTTAATTTTAAGGAAAAAGAAATAAACTTTTGCCTATTGATTACTTACATTGATTGTTTTTTTTTAAAACCTTGGAGATTGCCCAGCAAGTTTCAGGAATGATTTTTGATAGCAGTTGATGTGATACTCGTACTATCAAGCTATATCTCAAATATTTATAGTCTCTTCCAGTGGGTAGAAATCTTAGTGTGGCTATACACCTTTCCTTAACAGATATAGCTGCAGCCTTATTAGTAACTAGCTGACCCCCGGGGCTTCGCTCCCGTCAACTGGCTATCTACCTACCTACCCTGCCAACCATGCCTACCCTGCCTTCCCTGCCTATCCTGCCTTCTCTGCCAACCCTGTGTGCCATGCCTACTCTGCCTACCCTGCCTACTTTGCCTACCCTGCCGTAAAAATAGTAGGTATAATACTCACAACGGATCTTTGTGTCTCTGAATTGGCTGCAAGAGCCTGCGCAGTAGCTTTTTTTTTGTGTCAATATTGAAAGTGAAGTTATCATTGTATAACTGTCTCTTTCACTCGCTTACGTTTGTCGCATCATCTTATCCCGCTTACTCTATGCAGTTATACTGTTTCATGCGCGTTCAGTGTCAAAACCAACTTCAGACACACAAAGATCCACTGTGAGTATTATAAGTAGGGTATATTTACCTACTATTTTTATCTATCATCAATGTTTTTCTCAGCGCTCGCCAAAGAATGAATTTTATAGGCAACATTTTCCTACCTTGGGTTACATTATTGCAATTTTCATAAGGATCTCTAATTTTTTTGAAAATTTATTATAGCCTATGACACTCAGGAATAATGTAGCTTTCTACTGGTGAAAGAATTTACAAAATCGGTTCAGTAGATCCAGAGATTACCCCTTACAACGTCACAAACCCACAAACTTTACCTCTTTATAATATTAGTATAGATGAATTCGGCAAGGCAAATGGCAAAGAGTATGAAAAATCGACCAATCACATTGACGGAAATCCACATCTCGTCTTTCATCTTGCATGTGATTGGTCGATTTTTCATACTCTTTGCCTTGCCGAATTCATTACGCAATAAGGCTCATGTTTGTATCTTTTTTTGTTATAAATGGCCTGACCATATCTAACAATTCGTAAAAAATAATTATCCATTTTCAGGTAGTTATTTATGTCATCAAAGTCCAGTAGGTTTATTAAATTTATATGACTTAGGGTTAATCTTTCCTTTAAACAACGCTTCATTCATATTCCTTTTAGGGTTCCGTACCCAAATGGTAAAAACGGGACCCTATTACTAAGACTACACGATCCGGTCTGTATGTTTGTCGTCACCAGGCTGTATCTCATGAACCTGATAGCTAGACAGTTGATTTTTTCACAGATGATGTATTTCTGTTGCCGCTATAACAACAAATACTAAAAACAGAATAAAATAAATATTTAAGTGTGGCTCCAATACAACAAACGTAATTTTTTTGCCGTTTTTGCGATAATGGTACGGAACCTTTTGTGCGCGAGTCCGACTCTCACTTGGCCAGTTTTTGTCTTCCTTTTGATCCTTCACTGGCACACAAAACTGCAAGACTCTCCACAACTTTTTGAAGATTAGATAGGCAAGGCGCTATGACGTCTTTGTAATGATCATAGGTACGGTACGAACGAACGCACGAGCGTAAATATACATATCCGAAGCGTTCTAATAAACATATTAACATACTGAGGTTTTGTTGGACTTGGAGTTTGTTTTAAACCGTGTAGCAAGCAACGCACTACTCGCTTCTTTTCAAGGTGAACTTGGTTTAAAACCGTGTAGCACAGGCTTTAGTACTTCGAATAGAAAAAGCTACTAAAACTTGAGAAATTATTGGTCCACCGTACTACAACGTACAGCCCCCTTTCCACCCGTTAAGGATGATTTCCGGGGTAAAACTTCCCTATGTCATTCCCAGGATGTCAATCTATCTCTATATAAAATTTCATCTGAAACGGTTCAGCGGTTTAAGCGTAAAAAGTTAACAGACAGACAGTTATTTTCGCATTTCGGTCTTATTGATTCTATTGCAAAACAAATAAAAACACTGAGAAAACATACTAAACCTAATTTTATACCTATCTATAACTGTGTTTTATACCTTGTATTTTTTCCGATATTGCAGGCAATGACTTGCGTGAATTTAGAGTTCAAAGTCTGAGGGCAAAGTCTAGCACAGCTCGTCTGGTGTTTACCGGACTGTTATGAGTAATAGAGATAGATCCAGCTTGTATTTTTTATAAGACAAAATAAACTATAGAGTGTGTACATTATGTGCGTTAGACGAATAATTGCGATACCGGTTTCTGAAAGATTATAAAATACAACAGAGTTCCAAAAATAAACACTACAAAGTGAAAAAAAACTTCAATTTCGGAAGTCGGTGTTCTTGTTTTTGTTTTTTGACATTGATTTCCGATATTGAAGTTATTTTTCACTTTGTAGTGTTTTTATTTGGCTGTCGGTTGTATTTTATTGTAAAAAAGTTTTTATTTTTCCACTTTTTAGTTGAGGCACCTACAGTATGTTTAGTAGTTTTTTCAGTATTTTTCAATCAATTACACTAGTCGATCTCTCTTCCATACAAATGTATTCTGGCGATTACTCCACTGTTTGACAGTGTTCGTTCAAAATTAAAAATTATATCAATTTTCTCATCGTTATCCAGCCCTGTATGGAAACAAAAAAGGAAAAAAATAAAATATTTGAAAGTTATGAGCGTCGATAGTTCCATATTTCAACACTAATTTTAACGCATCTTTGGACGGCAATAAATATCATAAGAAGAAAGAAAATTGCAAAACGGCCTCCATACAGGGATATATTAGTAATTCAAGAATGCAAATAATTTTATTTCGAAAATATACATTTAATCGTTTTTTCATGATATCTAGACTCCCAAAGGTCTGTTTATAGAATATCGCGCGCTCGTTTTCGTCCTAAATCGTCATCCATTTCGATACAAATTTACAAAAGTGCTAATTCGTACGCGAACTAGCTTCTTACTGGTCATCACAGCATCTATCTCTTTCGCACTTGTTGCCGGATGAGATAGCATGCATTTTAACCTCTCGCACAAAATAGTTCGTGCCGTCGATTAGGATGACATCATGATTGAACTATTTTCAAATCAAGATGTTTAGCTCAGCTGTCAAAACAGCTCTTACTGGAAACTACCTAACAGCTTAGGTGCAAAATGCTGAGCATAATTATATTAATGTAGGCCCACATACAAATTAAGCATATTTAGATTACTAAGAGATGCTAACAAAGCTCATGACATGCTAACAAGCACATCACAACAACGTGTTGAAAGAGCTTCATGATGATCCATGGTCAGGAGGGCATTTAGGTTTGGCGAAAACTTTAGCTGAGTTTATAGCGAGGTTCTTGATTAAAGATTCAGTGAGAGTGATAAATAAGTATGTAAGAAGCTGCGTGTTGTGCCAAGAGCGGAAGAAGGATGACCAGGTGGCACAGTTACAACCTATTGTGGTGAATCGTTTGATAGAAAAAGTTGGGATAGTTGTGTTAGGTCCTTTTAGGAAGCCGCTGAAGAGCAGACACATTTTTGTCAGATATATCAGATAAAAGTAATTTCTGCGTTTTGATTATTAGCCGCTGGCTACGTCTGCTACAGTACTTGGCTAGTTACCGTTTTAAATACCTAGACTTGTATGAAAACAGCTGAGTCATCAGACTCGTGCCGCGACCGCTTTAATTATGAAGAAATTCCAGCCATCAATTTTTCTGTGTAAAAATATTTTTAAACAACCAAGTCGTTTTGGAGGAGTTTCCAAAAGTTGCGATTTTTTTTTTAAAGCAAAACTATTAGTTACACGTTAAAACCTGGTGTTCAAAATTATGTAAATGAATCAATAATATTTTTTCAAGGAATAAGGAATATCTTTTAGAAAGTTACCGTTTTACGGCAATAAAGCACAAAGTACATAAGCGGCGGCGCGCCGCAGACAGAGAGTCCACTACGAACAAAGCGCCATTTTGAACGCACACATTGACATTACGATTTTACAGGGAATAATGGGCAATATTGTACCGAGAACCAAATACCTTATACTTCTTACTACTAGACTGTGCACTATGGCGCAAAAACTGGTCCAAGCGAGAGGGCTCCCTTTGGTAGTGTGTCTCTTTCTAATGAGGTGACCATGACCAAACAGAACACGGGACAAATTGATTGTAAAAACGATAGTTTAAGTATTCCGATATGTTGATGCTACCTAACTGCGCTACCTAAACCTACCTAATTTATAGTTAAGTAATAAAAAATAAAACTTTTATATTTTTTGGTATCTACATCACTAACCGTATGGTGTCGGGCGTAAAGAATTTCACCATCCCATGTTTGCCCGTGGGTGTCGTAAGAGGCGCCTAAGGAAAAAACCAGAGAATGGGCAGCAGCGTTCTCTGTGCATTTGTAACAACCATACTGCGATCGCTAACCCGCCTGCAAAGCACTCCCCATGAATAGCACAAATAAAACATAGTTATATATATACATACCCTATTGCCCGGCAGCCGGTACCCTCGACTACGGTAGCGGTCGAGGTTACGGTATGGCAAGGGGTGCTAAGAATCCCGGATTAGATCCGGCTACCCCAACAAATACCTATGACTGGACCTGGCAACGTACAACACGCGCAGACTCTGGACCGACGAAAATATCACCGAACTCGAAGAGGAATTGAGCAGTTTACGATGGAGTCTTAAAGGGTTATCTGAAATTCGAAGAGAGGGGGAGGACACAATAATCCTCAAATCCCAAGTCTCTTCAAGTTTTATTCTTCAAGACCATCATAAAGATTGGAACAAAAAGCTCTCTGATCCTACTCTCAAGCTCATGAAGGAGAGGCGTTAGATGACCCTGCAGTCTTCTGACGGTGCTTTGAAATACCGGCAACTAAATATATCTCAAAGGATCTCTATGATTTAACATATTGTCCAGTTGCGTAGACAGATGAAAAATAAAACTGCACCAATTGTTGCGTATTCCACTAGGAATCAATTTGCAAATAATATTAACAGCCGCTGAATTTTACTCGAACAAAGTCCGCCAAAAAATCCGCAAACCACCATCCTACATTTAGTATTACCAGGCCCAAACATTTAAAAGTACTACTCTTACTCAGTATTAATTAATATTTTTTTAAATACAACGAATTGATTAAATATAGGAACTGTAGAAATAGTTCTACCATTTCTACCAAACCCAATGATTAGTTGAGCTAGCAAGAGGTTAGACAAGGACACACTACCAGCGGAAAACCTCTCGCCAGGACCGCTTTTGGTTAGCTACCGCTTATAAGGAAATAGCTAACCTAGGTGTATGATGATAGATTTCATTTTAGCTAAACAAAATATTTTGGTACACAGTCTAATAGTAAGAATAACGTATAAGGTCTTTGCCGAGAACAGTCGCGGCTGTCACGAATGCTTTGTGCGGGATTTTATCACGTCATTCACACATAAAGTAGGTACTGTAAAGAGGTTGCATTGGCGGGGTTACCTATATTAATTGTTACAGTCCGAATATACTTTAAATTAATTATATATAATTTAAAATCGTTCTTACATTCATTTTAAGTTATAAAGTACATTAAATGTTTCAAGATGATACGAGTTGGTTCAATATTTAAAAGTATAAAAAGATTAAACTCCTTTTAAATTATTTGTACAACTCTTTATTCTAGTTGTTATACCATAAGTGGATTCTAAACTAAGTTCAATGAATGTTAAACTATTGTTGCTAAGCATTAATATTCTATCTATGCAAATGTGGACGGTGATCGAAACTGTCTAGTAGTTTCATTATAGTAGTTTATGAAACTGTTGCATAATGAGGGGTATTAAAACATGAGTGTGTGTTTAAAAACCGAGCCGTAGGCGAGGTTTTTAATAGCTTTCACACGAATGTTTTAATACCTAGTTATGTGCAGTTTCATACACTACTTTATCTACACTCATAAATTGGGATTGAACCTACTAAATACCTCTTTTTGCATTTTCCATGCCATAAAATCGTGATAGCATTTGTCATATACTTTTCTCGACTTTGCTGAGTAATTTCCTTCGCCGCATCTAAAATATCGGGCGGAGTCAAATTTTCTTCACATTCACTGATATCAGACATTTCACACACAATAATTTAAATAAGTCATGAAATTCAGTACAGCAAAATTTGCAAAACGTATGAATGGCGCCAAAACCCAGCACGTCACCGCATTAACCGCGCATGCGCTAAGGCTTAGCACGCACTGCGATCTTTATACGCGCGATTTTTTTCCGCTCATTCTGCGACCTATGTAATTGTATGAAGTTGTTCGCATCGGTAACGAAATCGTGCGGCAATAATTCCGCAAGAAATCCGTGTTTTGCCACAAAATCCATTGCGATTTTTATTCGCCCGAATATTTTGAGCTCTATGAACAGGTAGAAGGAAACAAAATTCGCGCGAATAAAAATCACAGTGCGTGCTATGTCTAAAGCGGGCATTGTCATAGACAATTTAAAATTGGAATCAAATCTTTTTATAATAGGTACTATAAAATGGCATTACAAAAAAAAAATTGATGGAAACTCCTTAGTGATTAACTTCTTGGATTTGTCCTGTATCGTAATAGAAAAAAAATTGTTTTATAGCATTATTTTGTTAGAGAAATAGTGTTATAATAAGATTCTATTTTTAAATTTCGGTATTGTGTTTATAAAGTATGCCAATATAAACTTGTTTTGAATTTTATAATTCGAATATTACGATATGAGAGTAGATAAAATGTTTTTCAACACACTTGCTCATAAAGTGGCTCTAATTTCACAGCAATTAGGCACATAATGACACCTGTTATCAAACTGTGGACTTTTTCATTACTATTATTCACAAGTGAGATAAAGAGTTTATTTTATTTTATTTATTGGTTGAGTTGCTTTGTTCTTAAAAAAGTTTCGATACAAAAAAGATCGTGCTCAATAGTAAAAATGCAACACATTTCATGCAACTTCGTATTTAAATAGATACTTTCAACTTGTACGTGTTTAATAAATAAAACTTTCACTTAAATATAACTTTTGTTTTTGTCTGTAATGAAGAAAACTTGAAATTCCCCATTTTGTACGTGGCTAAAACGCTATCCGCGAAAAGCCCAAAAAAAGATAACTCATTATTTTTAGTCTATGGCCGATCGCCATTGTTAGATGCGCGCGCAAAGGAAAACTGAATAATTTTGCCCGCCATTGCGGAAAAAAATTCACAACTCGTTTTCACTGTTGGAAATGATTTTTAATATTATTTTCTTCACAAGTGTGTTGAAAAACTCCGTATGTTACACGTGTGTACTGATGATTACCGTCCTCGGCTCTCTTAAGACCCTCACCTAACGGCTCGGGACTCAATGGCGCCTCAGCGGTTATCACCAACATTACACACTTGTACCATAATGTACTATTATCAGGTAGTTTCAGAGATATATGGTCCTTCGAGTCGAATGCCATTTGCTTAGTATTCTTTGTTCGAAATTATTGGGCACAGCTTTTGGGTAGGAAACAAAGGTTTAATACATTTTTAAGAAACAACTAGTGGCTTGTCCCGGCTTTGCCTGAGTTATGATAATTTATCCATCCATCATATAATTTACCTTTAAATGCTGAAGATTTTTTCAAATAGGTGTTGATTCCAGTGAATAAACCCACACGTGTGAACAAACTCACAAAATTCGGGCTCTCTCTTTATAACATTAGTAAAGATTTGGCCTTCAGATTCATAATCCAATCATTCATGACTTGCAAGACCCCCAGGTTGTAGGTATCAGGCAACACAGACTCCAGTAGGGAATTCGGAAGTTCCATATTTGAACACTAATTTTAACGCATCTTTGGGCGCAAATAAATACCATAATAAGATGGAAAATTGCAAAACAGTGACCATACAGGGATATATTAGTAGTTCAACAATGTAAATAATTTTATTTTGAACAGATACATTTAGTTATTTTTTCATGATATCCATATTCCCAAAGCCCTATTTATAAAATTTCGCGCGCTCGTTTTCGTCTAAATCATCATACATTTCGCTACATATTTATATTCGTACGCGAACTTGCTTCTTACTGTTCATCACAGCATCTATCTCTTTCGCACGTATACACACACGCGTATACGTACGCATATATCGCTCGCATAGCCTGCATTTTAACCCCGCGCACAAAATAGTTCGTGCCGTCGACTAGGGGAACCTTTAGACGACTGAATAAAATTGTAGGTAAATAATACTCACTTCAGGTACTGTTGATACAAGTGCAGTGTAAGATTAGTCCTTAGTCTAAGTTTCAGCTCTCCTATACTCCACTTCAGCACATTGTTTACTAACGATATCTGAAACAGAAAGATAAGATCATTATAGTGGTGACTAAATCATTACACTTAATAATAAGGTATTTCTATTAATAGCTAGATAATTATGAATGGCTTGTAAATAATATTCTATGGAGATCAAGAATAAAGAAATTTACTTTTTTTTCCCTGCCATATTAATATTATTATTCTTGGTTACTGCGTTAGCATTCTTGCATGGTATAGACTGAAACCAATAACGGCAAAGGGTTCTTAAATAGATTTTAGAGTTTAGTATTAAGTCACAGGCTTTTTAGGGTTCCGTACCCAAAGGGTAAAAACGGGACCCTATTACTAAGACTCCGCGGTCCGTCTGTCTGCCTGTCACCAGGCTGTATCTCATGAACCGTGATAGCTAGACAGTTGAAATTTACACAGATGGTGTATTTCTGTTGCCGCTATAACAACAAATACTAAAAACAATAAAATTAATATTTAAGTGGGGCTCCCATAGAACTAACGTGATTTTATTGCCGTTTTTTGCGATAATGGTACGGAACCCTTCGAGCGCGAGTCCGACTCGCACTTGGCCGGTTTTTTTTAATAGGGATGTTTCCTGGGTAGAAAAATTATAATTCTATTTAGTCCGTCAGTGAGATTATCAAATAATATTGAACCCTTATGTTTTACTTTATCAAATAAATAAAAAAAAATCAAAGATAAAGCGCATCAAAGTTCAGGAGTGGGGGCTTGTGACGTCACTTTGTCAGTATTATGTGTGACGTCACACGATATTTCAACGCACCGTATCGTCGTAATTTTTTATTTACGTGGCAAAAAATAAAAAAATACGTGGCAATATTTTTAGGTTATCTAACTGACGGATTAAATCCATATTTTTAGTCAACTACCCTATTGTCAAGGTGTCGGACAGTCAAACAAAAAGACGAAAATCGTAAATTTCGGAGGAAAAGAACGGGCCAGAATACTGCAAGGACATTCTTTTAAATCAAAATATTATGTTACGCAATTAAAAAAACCTGATATAAAATATATTTGCATATTATAGAGATTGAGAAATTTTTGGTTTTAAGGATCACATAATTATTATGCGTGTGAATCAACTTTTCATAACTAAGTTTTCCAAAATGTATGAATGATGTTAAAAATCATAAAATAATACTAACAACAGGCATGGCTATGAAGAATTGTGTTAATAACCTTCTAAACTCCTTGTGGTTCATTGTGATTATGGATCTGAAACAAAAAAAAATACATTTCTTAATCATAATATAATAATAGGTGATAAAGCTGTTTCTAAAATTTCATGATTTAATAAAGGTTGTAAAGATGTGCTTTGTGTGTGCGATTATGTTATAAATGCAAAAAAATGCATTTCAGAATCTAAAACAAACTTTTTTACAAAAAAAATACAACTGACTTCCGAATAAAAACACCAATAACTTCAATTTCGGAAGTCGGTGTTCTTGTTTCTTCGTATTGACACCGATTACCGGAATTGAAATTAGTTTTCATTTTATACGGTTTCATTTGGAAATCGGTTGTATTTTTTTGTAAAACCGTTTTTATTTTTCACTTTATGGTTTTGGTACATATCTATATTGGACACAGTTATGCCAGAACAGATTACCCGAATAATATGAAACATGAACATAACGGGTGAAATGAGAGCGCACCAGGGTGAACTGTACACATCTGCGTAACCCTTTAGTTAGAGCGTACCGGCGTGATGTTATGTTATGAAAGGGTGTAAACAATAAACAGACATGCGATTGCAGTAATCTCGAGAGATTTGCCGTCATTTATTGAAGAGTTCTGTTGTATTGTATATCTCCTAAGTTATTCATCAGATTTTCACCAATTCGGGTACATAATCTTTCAAACAAAAAAAAATATTTTTAAAATCGGTCCTCGAATTGACTGTTTTAACATACAATAATAAATGTATAAGATATGTTGAAAAATCAGCCGGGGAATATGGGTCAAACGTGTTTTAAAGATATCACGGGTTTTTTTAAATTAATATTTGCAATTCAAAATAATAAATGATATAACGACACTGACTTTAAGATTAGCCTTCATATCTCAAAATAAACAGAATTAAGATTACCTAGCCTTATTGTGAGAAGATAAGTTGGCAGTGCATGACACAACTATCTTTTTAAATAGGTAATTAATTATGTTAATGCACACAGCTGTGGATCTAATCTTGATAGGTAATAATTGTGTGTAGGTAATTCTTCCTACTAGCAAAGTAAAATAAACAAGATCCTATTTGTTATTGTTCACCGATTTTGCTTAAATGAGGTTATATATGACTTATATACATCTGTCCCTTTCCACAGTCGAACCATGATATTTTGACACGTCATGTTACAGGGGCTGATCTTACTAAAGTAGACTGGTCAACCAAATAACTTTAATTTTGTCATATCTGGGGGCACGGTAGTACCCCCAACAAGTCGACCAAACAAAGGCACATCCGTACTAGCCTTTTTATTTGGCTTAAATTATTTTGATTAAAAAGAGAGTCGGAGAGACGGAATTGAAGAAGAAAACGTGTTGCACCGACCCCAAGTAACATGGGACAAGGGCAGAAAGATGATGATCATATTTTTATTAAAACCTTTGTCATCTTTTTAAAGACAAGACAATCAAATGGACTTTGACTTCTGCAAAGAAAATGATTGCCCAAGGCAAGGCAAATAACCTAGACCGATCGTTTTGAGGTCATTCTGGCGGTAATTTATCTTTGGCGAGTTGATAAGTATTGCGATAGGACGGACTTTGATCCAAGAGTGACGTCGTAAATAAGCAAGGTTGATCCTTCAGCTGATTCAGCCCAAGTTAATTAAATAATAATAAATTGGGTGCACTTGCGCAGTGCATACAGGGATAATCGTCGGTTGGTGTCACATTTCCTGATACATGCCTAACAAGGCCTCTGGCCTCTGCGAGTTGGCTTCGGCGCCTCACCGGGGACGCGAGATTGTCAAAAAAAAAGAAAAATTTTTTAGCGAAATATTTTAAATAAGTAGCTAAAGAAAATGAAACGAAACGAACGAATGGACGAAAGTCTATGACCAGTATGTGTTGCCAGTGATTACATATGGCTCTGAGACGTGGTCGCTTACAATGGGCGTTATCAGAAAGGTTACAGTCACTAGTTACACAAAGGATAATGGAGAGGGCTATGCTCGGAGTTTCCTTGCGTGATCGAATCAGAAATGTAGAGATCCGCAAGAGAACCAGGGTTACCGACATAGCCCGAAGAATTGCCAAACTTAAGTGGCAGTGGGCAGGGCACATTTCTCGCAGAACGGATGGCCGATGGGGCAGAAAGGTTCTGGAGTGGCGATCGCGAACCGGAAGACGTTGCTTTGGAAGGCCTCCCACCAGGTGGACCGATATCCTGGTGAAGGACTGCAGGGATACGCTGGTTGCGAGACGCACGGGACCGGTCAAAGTGGCGACGCTTGGGGAAGGCCTATGTCCAGCAGTGGACGTCTTTCGGCTGATATGATGATGATGATGAGAAAATGAATAAAAGAAAAAAAAACAGACCAAAAACATAGATAAAATAAATAAATAATGATAACTACAAAGCAGAGTTTGGTCAAAAGGATGTTTAAAAATATCAATGGATAATAAATTTTTTTGTTGTACGAAAAAAAAGATCACACTTGTCAAAAATATATTCACCAGATATATGAATCAGACAAAGAAATAGAACAAATAAGTTTGTACTTAAAACAATTGTTTTCGAAATGATGTTGGAAAAAGCGTCATAATAATGGTAGATACGTGTTAAAATGCCGCTATTATAAATTAAGATGAGGATGTTCACCTTTGTTAGCTTATTGTACTTCAAATTTATAGTGAGTAAACATAAAAAATCATTTTATCTACACTTACAACGTAATGTTCCAAATATGAATTCAAAAAAGATTGTATAAACGCTGATTTATATTCGTGGATAGGTAAAATTAAAGAAAAAAAACATTACAGTGCAACATTTTCTTTCGATTTTCAAACATCACAAAAACTTTTTAATTTTTATAGCACACATTTACTTTTTTATTTATGTAGAAAAGCAGTGTCATTGTCTATGGATGCGCACGCTGCGCAGTCATGGTGCAATGAGAATCCAAATTGCCCGTCATAACGCATATTTTTTTCCATTTCCTCTTTTATTTTGTTTCATCTGTATGAGTGAAGATAAAATAGTGTATGCAACGGCATATAATTAGGTATTAAAACACGCTCGTGTTTTAATAACCCGAGAGATACGGATCCCTAAATAGGAATGCTCGGGCTTCAGGATATGTTCGTCTTCCTGCCATGTTACTTGAAATCGGTGCCAAAACGTTTCCTTCCTCCATTACGCCCTGTCAACTATCGCGCTAACAATGATCAGACAGAGGTACTTTTTAGGGTTCCGCGTACGGAACCATTGCTGTCACTCACGTGTCCATCTCGCTGTCCGTCGTCTGTCACACGGGATTACGGCCAAACGGTTGGAGCGATAGTCTTCAAATTTACCCAGTATAAGCATCTTGTTGATCCATCGCCATGCAAATGCATCAAATGGGGGGCGTGAAAAAAATATTTTGCTCTGTCCCATCGAGTGGTGTATCGTTGTTTAGAGCTCGTTGAGTAGATACCTAAATACTGTATTTTTGTTTTAAAATATTGAAAAACAAAGGAATGAGAAGCCACCAAAAACAGCTGTTTTTCAAAATTTTGTACCAATGAATTTTTTAACTTCCCATTCTTTTTTTCTTTTTAAAAAACGTTGCCCCACACTAGGAATGTCTTCCTGTATCGTGGGTGCGTTTGCAAACATTTAACCAAACATACACAAGACACCCAGATCCGGAACAATTATCTGTAGGCCATACAAATATTTGTTTCGTGCGGGAATCGAAACCGCGACACGCAGCGCAGCAGCCGATCGCTCAACCACTACGCCAACCGTGTCGTTAACCTATGAACTTGAAATTTGGTGATAATGTTTATTGTTACGTGTATTTTACTATCAAATACCAATATATTGATAAATCAGAAAGTTTCTTTGAAATTCCCTCATTTTTCATATTACAACTTAATTTTGCGGTTAGGTACGGAACCCTAAATCTGCGAAGTCCGACACGCACTTGGCCGGTTTTTCTTTCAAACATAATTTTCCCCAAAGGCCATTTTGGTTCCATGGAATTGAATTTCTCGTTCAAACAACCATGCAAATGGGAAAGTTTGAAATACCTCTCCACACATAGCTTTGAAGATTCCAATGCTTGCACCTCTGCCTCAGAAAGGGCAAACAAGCAAAGGTATTTGAATAGAAATTCCTAGACCAACTGGTATTCTATATGGACATAATTTAACGCTGACTAATAGGACAAGCGTCCATTATTATCTACAGGGTGAAATTAAATTAAATATAGGAACTCCGCAGACGTTATAGGAATCGTTTTAAAAAAATACTGGCCAAGTGCGAGTCGGATTCGCGCAAGAAGGGTTCCGTAGCATTATCGCAAAAAACGGCAAAAAATCACGTTTGTTGTATGGGAGCCCTACTTTAAATATTTATTTTATGCTGTTTTAGTGTGTGTTATTATAGCGGCAATAGAAAAACATCATCAGTGAAAATTACAACTGTCTAACTATCACGGTTCATGAGATACAGCCTGGTGTCAGACAGACGGACAGTGGAGTCTTAGTAATTGGGTGGATTTACTCTTTGGGTACGGAACACTACAAAATTACTGCCAAAATGTGGATATATGGGTGGACATCTGTCCTAAGGCTTCGGGGAATATAGGCATGATATATTTTGTTATAATTTCAAGTGACGACACTCTCAGCGGTCATTGACCCCGTAGTCAGTTACTTGGAAGCAATTTTTTAAGATTTTTTTGTCGATACCGTCATGTCTGCAGAGTTTCACTTACAAATTTTATTTGACCCAGTATATGATGTCTTTTCAACGGTCCCACATTATACCTTTATCGTACATAATAATATTCGTTGAACAGCCTTAATTCCAAACCACGTTTTTTACATAACTGTTTTTTAACTATATATACATATCCATACTAATATTATAAAATCGAAAGTAACTCTCCGTCTGTTACCTTTTCACGCCTAAACCACTGAACGGAATTTAATGGGATATAGATGACAATGACATCCTGAAGAAGGACATAGGCTACATATTGTTACCTAAAAAAATTGTTAGGTGGGTAGTGTATGGTAGGTAAGGTAGGAAAGGGTAGGGTATTTTTTTTTTTGTGGTAAATCTTCCAATGACTTCTCTCGCTCTGGGTGAGGCGAGAGGGCGTGTCAGACTTTTACTGACTAAAACCCACCCGTGCTCCTTCAGTTGCTTGAGTCAGGGCCGCGGTAACTCTTTTTAAAATTTATCCGCGACCCAGATGGGTACGGTATACCTACCCTACCGGTTGGTAGGTGGTATAGGTTGGGTAGGTAGGTAGGTAGGCAGGATAGGGTAGGGTAGGGCAGGTAGCTAGTTGACCGGGGCGAAGCCGCGCGGGACAGCTAGTTTTATATAATTATGCTCACCTACTAACATTAAGATGTAACCTCGATCAGCTTTGATAGCATTAAACCTCGAAAGGTTCACAGACAATATTTAAATTTTATGCCTTTACTTTTCTAGGTTGTTGACACTATTAAGTATTTAATTCATCAGTCAATGTGATCGGTTGCTTGTTTGCTGTTAATGTTAGTAAATTTTCGTATTCTAGCATTTATCAAACGTTGGGATCGTCACCGCTATGAAAAGCCAATTCGTTTTTCTAGTTTGTATCGGGCGTTTCGAATAAATTTACGCTATTCGGAAATATGTTTATTATGTGTATATAAGATGGCAGTAATTCATTCATTCGTCATATATATTCTACCGATGCTTTTCAGAACTACAATGGCTGAAATAATAGAGGATGACGTTTGCTCAAACCTCGTGCACAAGGCAACAGGATATAGGGCAAAGACCTAAGTGTTAAGAGGGCATGGCCGCAGGGCCGTACACCTACGACAAACTTTTCATGTTTCAGACTTTTTATTGTTTACTTGTAGACAATTTTGGAGTTGATTCCATGGGCAGTTTTCAATTCTACATAAACTACTTTCAATGATGATCTTTCTCAGATCACATGATATTCGCATATTAACTATAAGGAAATGATTTTGTTCGTATGCAGCCGGTTATTCTCGATTCAAATACGATCACTAAAAACCGGTTTCTTATAAATAACACCAAGATAATATGACGTAACGTTAGCATCATACGATACAACGTGCTCAATTAAATTGTTGACGAGACTTTCGAGACGCGCTTTTGGATGAAGTAGAAAACAAATATTTTGACTAATGTGGCAGTTGCTGATTCAATTGGTTGTGCCATAAAGAACATAGATTTTATGAACGGACCAGACGAAGGCACACACAATGACACAATTAAATATATACCTAATAACTGTGTAGCTCTCTCTATTCATAAATTATGAGATTACAGCAGCCTTATTGCGTAATAAATTCGCCAAGGCAAAGGGCAAACAGTTTGAAAAATCGACCAATCACATAGACGGAAATCCATATCGCGTCTTACAACTCACTTGTGATTGGTCGTTTTTAGGGTTCCGTACCCCAAAAGGTAAAAACGGGACTCTATTACTAAGACTCCGCAGTCCGTATGTCTGTGTCTGTCACCAGGCCGTATCTCATGAACTGTGCAGTTGAAAATTTCACAGATGATGTATTTCTGTTGCCGCTATAACAACAAATACTAAAAACAGAATAAAATAAATATTCAAGTGGTTTTTTTGCGATAATGGTACGGAACCCTTCGTGCGGGAGTCCGACTCGCACTTGGCCGGTTTTTTCATACTCTTTGCCCTTTGCCTTGCTGAATTCATTACGCAATAAGGCTGCAGATCTTTGTCGTTACAACACTAGAAAATTTGGTTTGGTGAATCTGAGTAGGTAGCCATTCGTGCTCCACGCCTTTTTTTGTACCAGAAAAATATGAAGGCTGGATCCACAATATACCAAAATACACGAAGACTTAGGTAGGTTACCTAAATCAATATAATTTTCATAGCTCGACCAAGTTTAACACAAAATTTGATTTTCAAATTCGTTTAAAAATCTAGCAAAGGTCAAATGATGATCAAAATGTCACTGACAAAGCTGGAATAAAACCGATTGCTTTGCATACAATACAGATAATATATTCGTTAGGCGTCTATACTGTGTTGACTCGGCTAATCTCAAATGCAGTTTAACTGTAGGCAATTATATTTCTTATGGGGCCAAGTACCGGAAATTCACGGTACGGCCGGTCCATCAGTTCAAGGTCGCTCTGTGAGCTAAGAAAAAGGCTATGCTTGAAATCGCTATGAGGCATCTCATTCAGAATGAGGAAGAAGAAGAAGTTGAAGATTGTAGACATACAGAATAAGCAAGGTGAAGTGGCAATGGGCCGACCTTATCAGCCATAGAACCGATGAACGTTGAAGTATTCGTGACTTTTTTTTGTGGAAAACGCCAATCGGCAAACGTTGGGGGCTTGGGGCTGGGAAACCCTCACGCTAGGTTGAGTGATGATCTTCGTAGGGTGGCTGTAGCAGCTGGAAGAAGGTTGCCAAGAAACGAGATAAATGGTGGGTGATTGGAGAGACGTGTTGCCCTTGCGAGCATGAACTGATTCAGGCTGATGATGGATTTTACTTCTTGACTTTCAATAAAAACAAACATATTAAACTAAACATTTACAAGAAACGCTTTACTTAACATGCATTCAAGTACAGTGTAGATACAGGAAATCCACTTGCAAAGGCCACAATATTTGCATAACATTTTGTATTTCCCTTCCCCCTGACCTTTCAAAGGTACATTTGTTGCTGTGTTCTATCTCTCAACCTGTGTGTAACTAAACTACCTACCTAATATTAGAAAGAGGATTTCTTTTTACCGACTTCGAAAAAAGGAGGTAATCAATTTAACACGATGTATGTAATATTGTTGGAACTGAACACGGAGCAGAAAAATACAGTTTCATCTGTTCCGTGGAACTGCACAATATTCATGTTACTACTCTATGTGGGTTTCACATGTTGTTTTATTTTTTATTAATATTCTTGCGCTTGACCACTAACACTACCTGATTAAGCAAGCCTGCCTAGAAGAAACCTATTCACTCCTGACTTAAAGACTCCCTGGTTGTAGCTATTATGAAATACAGACTCCACTCTTTTGGTGTATGCATAATAAAAGTATTCCCAAAACGTTTGGTGCATATGGGTGGGATGTCCACCATGTACCGATGACATCCCACCCATACGCAACAATAGTTTGTTGCACCAAATATCTGTTTGTATACATGTATGTCCACACATTTCTCCGAAACTACTTATCAGATCGTAATCATTCATTTTGTATTGGATTGAGTATCTCTCAAATTAGGGAATAGTGCTTTCATCAAAATCGGTACAGCAGTTTACAAGATATGAAACATAAAATCGAAACTTGCACTGTTCCCTAAGTTGAGAGATACTTAATCCAATATAAAAAAAATTATAACGATCCGATAAGTAGTTTCGGAGAAATGCGTGGACAAAAAGACATAAACTTAGAAACACGTATTTAGAAGCCTATACAGAATTTTTATGTGAATATTGTGCAGTTCCAACAATATTACATACCTACACACATACCTACTCCTTTTTTTTAAAGTTGGTAAGAAAGACAATGAGTCTTTATTGGTATTATACTAGACTAGTCACAACATCTTGTTTATTGATGAATAACCATAGACTGCCTTGACCCTTTGTTGTTTCTACACAAAAACACTTGTCACATTCTTTCAATATGTCTAAACAACACACATCAGAATCTGTCATGTCTAATGTATTCTTATTGTTTTTCAACATAATCATTTATCATCAAACTATGACTGAGCTGAGAGAGATGACATGAACAGTTTCTTGAATGGTTTTGGATTTAACAATTTATTTTAAACTACCTATAGATTTTTATAATCTTGCATATTTACTACTCTTTATAACTTATTTCTGTAATATTTTATGGGTTTGTTATTTTTATTGATAGTTTGGTTTTAGTATATAATAGAGAAAGTATTTATTATGATGTTCTGTAAGACGTGGAATTAAATCTGATTATGTGTTTATTTATTAACATTTTGTTCAAATACAATACAAAACAATTCTGCTTCTTAGCTGTTATAAAAGGAATTTATAGCATTGTTTATCTTTTGTTTCGTAAAAGCATTGCATCTGTATTGTTTTCACACAGAAATTGTTTGTAGAAATATACAAGTGAGCATTCATTGAATGCCAATAGAATGCAGTAATACTATATTGAATAAGTCATTTGGCATTTGGTTTTATACTTGCTAATTGTAACATAGTACCTAGTAGTAGTATTATTTACCGACTTTAATATTTAAATGCAAAGTAAAGTGAGGAATATTTTAGGAGCGTACTAATGGAAAATGTATGCGGCAATTTTTTTATTGTTTAATTTGTATGTTTGTTATATCAATTTGTTGCATGTTTTTATGAGAATTAGATATTGTATGTTGAAAAACATCAAATAAATCAAGGTCATAATTTAAAACTGTTTCTATCCATATAAATAAATAACTGTCTCCAAGGAAGTCAAAGGCAATTTCCAAAAAATAATGTTACACACGTTAATGATAATAATATTGATATGTTGTTATATATGACCACACCTTTCCATTACACCCTGTGTTATAGTAGTAGCCACAGCCGATCTATGTCTCAGAAGTTGGCTGCAAGTCCCTGCGCAGTTGCTATTTTTGTGTCAATTTTAAAGTAGAAGATACCATTGTATCCTCTTTCACTTGCTTACGTTTGTCGCATCGTCTTGTCTCGCTTTGCAGTATACTCAATGGCAAACAGTTTCTTGTGCAATGGTTCGCAGAGCCAACTTCAGAGCCCAACGATCGGCTGTGACTACTGTACGTACACACTTGAAAATATAAATAAAAAGAATACTCACCCTTCTACCAATGTAGTGTGTTGGATCAACCACAGATCACACATGGACCGTGAGATCAATGATACAGCGATGAGTGCCATGAAGCCGCTCTCCTTCGACCACATCGAAGGCATCATGATCCTCCATAATGCCTTCAGTTCTGCTATGAACCGCGCATCGACTTGTGCTTTGGGACCCTTTTTGTTTTTCTCTTTTATCATGTACTGTATCTGTTCTTCTGGTGATAGCTTGCCTGATTTGACATTTTTGTGTTTGCTGAAAGTAATACAAATTTGTCTCTATTTATTGAACTGTTAAAATCATATACTTTTACATTTTAGAAATCCTTAGTTCATAAGATGAAAATTAAATTGTTCTAAGTTTTGTTGTATTAAAATTGTGTGTGTATTTAAGTAAAACAAAAGTACTCTAGCTTTTATTGGCTGTAATTAAGTGTTATGAAGCAATAACACTTTTAAAATTTTCTACTCCTCATCTGCTGATGAAACAGTGAGACTAAATCTTTACAAGAAGTTTAATTTGATTTTAATTTATTCAATAATGGAAATAAAAAATATGTTGTAACTAATAGTTGATACTGCCTGTGCCTTACATTCACCGAACTCGAGTAAACTTTTTAAAAGTAAATAGTTAGTAGTTTTTGAATGTTTTACAATCATCATTTGTTTATATTAGTCATAAATGTTGACCAATTAATAATTAAATACGTACATAGGATGTGTAAAGTATTAGCTAACCTTGACTTCAGAGAATTCCTGATTACCCAGGCACTTAGCGCTGCAGAAGCTGCTAACGCAATTTTCACATCAGTCCGTGAAGTAAATTTACTAAAATTCGGCGCCATTTCCGCTGTTTATGCCAAACGATTTAATTATTAATCAGCATTTAATTTTTAATGATCACACACGTAACAATACTACGACCACGAGCACCAAACACTGATTACACTTCCTCCATTTAACGCGATAAAATAAATTACAGCTGCGAGAAAGAATGTAGTCAAAGTCGCCTTTGTTGTAATGTCAACTGTCACTGTCAATGTCAAACGTCTGTCTAGTCTATGGATTCATCTATGGTTTTCAATTAATGATGTAGCGTAGAACGGAATGGATTGTGTGTTCGATATTGTAACAAATTGACGAATATTTTTATCATTACTTTTAAATCGATCGCTCCTTGTCCCAATTAAAGGCAAGACAATCTTTTGACGTACCTTTATCAATTCAAGCTTCTTATTAAATTGTTATTTCATCATTTATTCCAAACACATAATACGTAGGTATTTAATTAATAAACTCTTACGTGGCGTAGCGCCATCTATTGGTAACAATAAACACTAAAATCCAATCCAGCGATGCAGCGATGGTACGCAAAACATTCTTCTTCTGCTAGCACTATCCCACTTTAGATGGGGTTGGTTCTCCTTATTCTCTAGCGCCAAAACAATATATTCTGGGTTTTTGGGTCGGACAGTTCTTCAGTCCTGGGACAGTGCGCAAAACGTTACTGGCAAATTATTAAAATAATGGAGTATCCCATATATATATGTTTCAGGATTACAAAGAACGTTTTCATCATCATCACCTTTCACAGCCCTACTTCACCCACAGGCCACAGCTGGGCATAGGTCCATCCATCATTAAGCCAGTCTAATCCAGGTTATACCCCCAAAGGCAATAACAATTTGTGTCACTTCGTTCTTACAGTACCGAATCGTTTAGTAGGCTATAATATTTAATAAATGATCTCAGGAGATTTTCATTTCAGTCATTTATGATATAATATCAAATAAATTTATTCTTATTCTTAATATTCATTTGCAACAGTAGGTAATGCTAACGGATTTGGAGGGTAATAGATTCAAATAGGTGCTATGCAAGCCTCTGCCACGTCTACGCTCTGTAGTCTGTTCTATGCGACGCGGTCAGACTTCTACACCACCGTTGCTATGTTGCTACGCGCCTACGGCACGGCTACGCTGCTACGCCGCAGCGATCTTGCTACGCAAACCTACGGTGCGGCTACGCTGCTACGCGGATCTACGGTGCGGCTACGCTGCTACGCGAACCTATGGCGCGGCTACGCTGCTACACGGACCTATGGTGCGGCTACGCTGCTACACGGAGCTACGTCATGGCTATGCTGCTCTGCTAGCCTACACCACGGCTACGTTGCAGCCTGTGGTTGCAGCTATTTTTCAATGCGGGCCTACAGCGGGCGGCGATGGCAGCGTGTGTGGCTGTGTGGTTGATGTGTTACGCGGACCTATACCTCGTTACCCTGCTCTATGAGTCTATGACGCCATTGTGATCAAAGTTCATCATTTAAATAAGTGTATGCATTTTTTTATTTGAGTTTGACAGTTGTTGAAAAATGTATGTAAATATAAAACTCAGAGGTCACAGTCTCTTTTAAAGTCCAGACAAAATCTTGGTTAGATCATGTGAAGACAGACCATGTAGATTGATGTCTGAAAATTCTGAAATGGTCTTTAGTTTGTGTTATGCTCAGGGCGCGGCCGCAGAAGAGCTATTTTGTAGTAATTAACTAATAAAATGACAGCCCAGCTATTGCTACTATTGCAGTATCTACTCGCTCGGCATACTAGCTAATATCTTGCCAATGCATGTGTCTGCGTTAGCTCACATCTTATAGTTTGTGGCCCATCAATTATGTTACCGCCATTAGGTATTTTTTTTTTTCATATTTTTCTGATTTACGAGGCAACTCGCAAAATTAATATAATTATGAGATGCTTTTAAAGTAAATTAAGATCGGGTTGTTATATGGAATATTAATAATTATACATTACAAATATTTATTTATTTCAGGTTAGCTTACAATTGTTTACACTTTACATTTCATATAAGTACACGATATACATTTATAAGTGCAACTGTTTTTTTTCTTATTTATAATACATCTAATTTTAGAAGAAATGAGTATCAAGCACAGATATAAATTTAACTAGATGACGCTATTGTATTCGCGTGCCAAAAAACGGACTAAAGTTATGACAAATGATCGTAATCTGAGCTTTTCATTTAGCATTATCGGCACCGGAAATCCACCGAAATGTAGAAAAATGTAGAATGATGAAAAGTTGGCCGAGGCATTGTAACTGTTTTCTTTCATTGGCAAGTAAATTTGTTTTTAAATTGTGCGTGCGAAAGTGCACCCTTGGTTTTCATAAAGATGGAGGGACTTGTGTTATCTATTTTAGATTTATGTCTATGGTATCAATGCTAGGTGCTGCCTTTATGTTTGGTTAGAATGATGCGCTAAGGTTTTAGTTAGGTACTCGTAGGTATTAGAGTAAGAACAAAGCTGCAACGCGGCGTAGCAGCGTAGCCGAGCCGTAGGTGTAGCCGAGCCATAGGCGTAGCAGCGTAGCCGAGCCGTAGGCGTGTAGGAACATAGCAACGGTGTAGAAGTCTGACCGTGTCGCATAGTAAGACAGACTGCAGAGCGTAGACGTGGCAGAAGAAAGAAAGAAAGAAAAGAAAGAAAAAATATTTATTTGTGACCCGCACAGGAGACACGAAGATTGCATAGCACCTATGTTACCCTCCAATAGTAGCACCGTAGACTCGTGTAGACTTTAGCGTTAACATTGCTGTTGCAAATGAAGACTACTGTTGAGCATCCAGTCCCTGGATTCGATTCCTGGGTCAAGCAGTGTTATTGGGTTTTTCTATCTAGTATTAAAATTCCGGTAGGCTTATTACGTAAGAAACAGCAATCAGCAATCGGCACGCGATCAAACTCTTTATGTCATAAAAGTCGGCATTACCCACAGTGTAGGTATTGTAGGTCCCACACAATCGTTTGCTAATCACTCGCTGTTTGTCAAATGCATTTATCTAAAATAACCGTTGAAACCTCTAAATCTTCTGTATTGAAGAGCCATTATTGCGCCAAAATCGCTATTGTTTTGCTCTTGCAAGATATGTAATAACCTTGCCGGAGACAGATGGATGATGGTATCAGGGTTGCCCCCTACTACATGAACTTAAATATAACTGACGAAATGGGAGTGTACCTACACTGCACCGTTGCCTAACCTTTGGAGGGATGAAGATGTGATGTTATGTTTGTGTTGTGTGCTTATTAAAGTAAAAACAAAAAAATAATAAAATAAACAAGGTTTTGTATTTGATACCCATATCATGGCAATGCACAAAAAAATACTAGTCCACCATCCTGGGCCGTCCGCCATATTGGATTAAGAATGACGTCAATTCGGGTTCATGGTTAGCCATGCATTGTTATCCAAACTAAACGAGTATGCAAAATTTCGTCTTAATCGGTGGAGGATAACTGCTTTAAAATTCAGTTGTAAGATTTGACCCGCATACATACATTGCAAGTTAAATAAAAGCTTGTAATTATTTAATGTCTGCCGTCGTTATGGTCAGACTATAGCTTCTGCTAGTGGCTTCGCCCGCGTGAATGTCGAAAATAATCCCAAGGGAACACATTCCCGAATTAAAGTGTCCTATGTGCTATTCCAGACTATAATCTATCTCTGTGCCAAATTTCACCCAGATCCGTTTAGTAGTTTTTGCGTGAAAGTTTTTTCTTATCCAAGGGAACATTAAATCCTTAAACGGCTATGTGCTATTCCTGACTATAATCTATCTCTGAGACAAATTTTATGCAGATCCGTCCAGCCGTTTGAGCGTGAAGAAGTAACAAACACACTCACAAACTCTCGTCTTTATAATATTATTAGTGTGATTTATAAGAATACATTTTTATGTGTGTTATGTATTTGTTTGTTTTGTTTTTTTTAATGGTTGTGAGTATATTTTTTTTCTGTTTTGGATTTCAAGATGTTTTTACAATTAGGATTAATGTAAGATCTGTGTGTGTTTGCGTTGTGTTGATTACTGATGAACCAATGAACAAACTAATGTTTAGCTATGTATTGTGTAATAATTAATTTTAAGAGATATTTTTGTTCCCATTTCTGAGTTACAAAGGAGTTTGGTACGTTATATAAATATACAGGTAAAATACAAAAAAAGTAAAAGACAAAAGTGTTCATTTAAATATTTTTTATTTGTGTCAGCACATGATCGACTTAACTTAAATTAATTTATTAATTACAATAATTTATCTTACAATTTAATATTCACAGCACTTTCACAATATGGGAAAATGCAAGTCGGAGGGACTAGAGATCAGGTATGGAGTTCACTGACTTCTAAAACACTAGGAACTATTATTAGAGATAATATCACTGTTTTATTTGCTCTTCAGTCGACTTCCTCGACAGTGGGTCCAGTGTTCGTTTGCTGCCTGTATTGTTGTCCCGCTCCAGCATCAGCAGCGCCGGCTCCGTGCATCTTGCTCATGATGGGCGAGCAAGCACGTTGTAGTTCCTTCAATCTATGCTCGTACTCATCCTTTTCAGCAAGCGTGTTGTTATCAAGCCACTTCAGCGCTTCATCGCACTGGCTTCGTGCTTGCTGCTTGTCTTCATCGCTCAGCTTCTCACCAGCATCGTCAAGCGCTTGTTTTACGCTGAAGATGTAAGATTCGAACTGGTTGCGAACTGATACTCGCTCTCGCTGGCGTTCATCTTCTTCCTTGTAGCGCTCGGCTTCAGATAACATGCGGTCAATATCGGCCTGTGAGAGACGGCCTTTGTCGTTCTTGATGACTATGTTCTTGCTGCGGCCGGTGCTGTTTTCCTTGGCGGATACGTTCAGGATGCCGTTTGCGTCTAGGTCGAAGGTGACATCGATCTTAGGAACACCACGAGGCGCAGGAGGAATTCCAGTCAAGTCGAAACGACCGAGCAGGTTGTTGTCCTTCGTCATAGCACGCTCGCCTTCATACACCTGAATGGTGACAGCCGGTTGGTTGTCCGAGTAGGTAGTGAATGTCTGCGACTGCTTGCAAGGTATCTTAGCGTTGCGCTCAACGATCTTAGTCATGACTCCGCCGGCTGTTTCGATGCCAAGTGATAGTGGTGCCACATCTACTAAGAGCACATCTTGGATCTTGGAATGCTGCTCACCGCTCAGTATAGCTGCCTGCACTGCCGCGCCGTAAGCAACTGCCTCATCCGGGTTGATGGACAGGTTCAGCTGCTTACCACAGAAGAAGTTCTGCAGCATGCTCTGGACCTTCGGGATGCGAGTGGAGCCACCGACAAGTACAACATCGTGAATGGAGCTCTTGTCTAGTTTCGCGTCTTTGAGAGCTTTTTCAACTGGTTCCAATGTGCCACGGAACAGGTCTGCATTCAGCTCTTCGAAACGTGCACGAGACACTCGCGTGTAGAAGTCAATGCCTTCATGCAGCGCGTCGATCTCGATGGTGGCTTCTGTGCTTGAAGACAATGTGCGTTTGGCGCGTTCAGCGGCTGTTCGCAATCTTCGTAGGGCGCGGGAATTGTTTTTCATATCCTTCTTGTACTTGCGCTTGAACTCGTCGGCGAGGAAGTTGACGAGTCTGTTGTCGAAGTCCTCACCTCCAAGATGTGTGTCACCAGCAGTCGCCCTTACTTCAAATAGAGAGCCTTCGTCGATGGTCAAGATGGAGACGTCGAAAGTGCCACCACCCAAGTCGAAGATGAGCACATTACGTTCGCCTTTAAGGTTCTTGTCTAGTCCATAGGCGAGGGCTGCGGCTGTTGGCTCGTTGATGATCCTCAGCACGTTCAGACCGGCGATGGCTCCGGCATCCTTGGTGGCCTGACGCTGTGAATCGTTAAAATAAGCCGGGACTGTGACGACAGCGTCTCGCACTGTAGTGCCGAGGTATGCTTCAGCAGTCTCCTTCATTTTCGTCAGCACCATACTGCTGATCTCCTCCGGTGCAAACGTTTTCTTTTCTCCCTTGAAATCAACTTGAATCTTTGGCTTGCCGCAGTCGTTGACAACTCTGAAGGGCCAGTGTTGCATGTCCTGTTGAATCTTCGGGTCGTCAAACTTGCGGCCGATGAGTCGCTTCGCATCAAACACTGTGTTGTTGGGGTTGAGGGCTACCTGGTTCTTCGCGGCATCGCCAATGAGCCGCTCTGTGTCTGTGAATGCGACGTATGATGGAGTGGTTCGGTTGCCCTGGTCGTTGGCGATGATTTCTACATTCCCGTGCTGCCACACTCCAACGCAGGAGTAGGTAGTACCAAGATCAATTCCGATGGCTGGCATTTTTCTTTTATATTCTTCTTCTTGTAGCACTTGAACAATACACTCGATGATAATATTCACTTGTTTTAACTTTCTTCACTTCACTGCGTAAACTTTGTTTGGTAGTATTACCGCTTCTTGACTTCTCTTCGCTTGTTTGTGTTTTCAAATACTGAATGCCTTGCCGCGCTCGTCGCCCCTATATATATGGAGCCAATAGCGTTCGAGAACAATCTAGAACGTGCTCGCTGCACCAATCATATTCATTCCGTGAAAGAATTTTCTTGAAGTTTTATTCTTGCCAACCAATCAGCGTTCGAGAAAGAGATAGAATGATATCATTAAGAGTGAGTAAGCAATAAATAGTAATACCAGCGGATAAAAAGTCCCTGTTAATGTGGTAAACCGTATTAAAATAGTATTAGAAAATTACGATGCTTAATTGTTTCTTCGTGTTTTTAATAGCTTTTATTTACTTTTTTTTGTTAGTTGTTTTTTTTTATTTTATTTAACGATAGACTCGCGTTTGACCACTAGTATGTATAGGTCAAATCTTGTAACTGAATCTTGTGACATAATTCTAAATCCAATACCACGGACTCCCCAAGGTAGCGGACTAGTTATTTCTATGCCCCCCATGATATTATTGCCTTTAAATGAAAGGGATTGCTGAGAGGAATACGAAAAATATTGTAAAAAGGTTTTTTTATATTGATATATATTTATTTGTTGTTCTATGTTATGGTGTAATTGTGTTAAATTACATTATGGCATTTCTTTTAACTGCTGAAGTAAATTTGTATAATAAAACAATTGCTTAGTGAAGGTGTATTATGTATTTACTAACTTGATTATGTAGGTATGTATATAATTGGTTAAAGTGTATATATGATTTATAATTCTATTTTGTTTTTGGTTATCTACCCGTTGCCTATTTCCTTTATTAATTATATCATCATCTGCCTAGCCTTTTCCCAACTATATTGGGGTCGGCAGAAGATGCCTACCATTAAACATAATTGGGTATCCCATGTGGTATTGCAATATTCCCTTACCAGAGTTGAGTGTGTAAAAAGTATTTGTTCTTATTACATTCTGTAATAGTCACTATTTATTAACGTACCTATCAAGAAACAGATTTCAGTTAATTAAACTACATAAGTAGCCAATTTAGATAGATATCTATTTAATTGCAGATTATCCGTTCTTCTCTTTAAATGTCTTTCAGTTTTTTGTTAGATATTAAAATTGAATTAGTAGTACTAAATTAATAGTTAACCTTTTTGGTACCCCCTGAAATGTTTGTATAAAAGTTTATATGAGAATCATAATCCATGGTCATCATAAAATTTTCCACTAAGGGAAGTTACGAAAGAACATTGGCCACACCGGCTGGGTGTATGGATTCTGGAAAATTCCAAAGTTTATTGCCATCTCACAATATCTATCATCTTTCTCTTTCACTCATGCGGGCTCTGCAGATGAGTCTTCAGGCAAATAAAATCAATACATATCGGCATCTCGTTCCTTCTCGTGATGCCATCTCTTACTATGCGGCAAAGAACATTCTAGAACGGTTACTCGGCTATGCAGAATGTTTGTTTGTTTCCACGGACCGGCACGGTGTTATGGGGCCTTTCAAACTTGTTCGTATAGTAAGGTGGGCTGAGGGGGACTGCTTCTGACGCAATGGCTATATAAACTGAAACGCGGGGGGGTTTCTTTGAGATACCTTTTCCAAGTCCAGTGGTGAGGTTCGGTTTAAACCATGTATTTTAGGATTGAGTAGTGGTAGGACCAGTCAGGCCCTTTAAAATGTAGGCTCATACCGAGTATCAAAATAGTTTTAAAAATGTATATTATAGTACAGAGTATAGCTAAAGAGGTGGCAAGTCCCGTTAGCGCATAAAATGGCGGAGTCATCGCCCGGTTGACGAGTACTGCGTAGATCCTCTTATTTTTGATTGTTTAAGCAGGGGAAGACGTTTTTTTAAGGATAAGATGTAAGGTAAGGTATTATTTTATTATATTTTTGTTTTTGTTCGATAAAGTTTTGCATAATATTGGCAGGAATTGGTTTTCTTTGAAATTGCGTCACAGAACGCCATGATGTGGTTGTGTTAGATTCTTTATTATTGTTTTCGTTCCAATTCCTTCTGATGTAGTGTTTTATATTTATATTTTACGTTTTAGATGAATAGTATAAGTGTTTTACGGATGTTTCGGTGTAGGATCAGTTAAAACCGGTGTTTTATATTTGCCGACAAAGAAGTCTAAAATGGCGACTTATTTGACCTTCAATTCGTTTGTTTATTGTGAATGTTATTTAGTCGCTTATCAACTATATGCCAGCTGATATTTGTTTTAGCACATGGCATGATAATGGAATTTTCCATGTCAATAAAATGATTAGGTATATTATCTACGTATAATTGGGTTTGAATAGAAATTATTATAATCTTTATACGGTTTCAGTTTCTGATGGAAATTAGTCGTAAAATATCCTTGCTTGATTATTGCTGATATTTTTCGGTTTCGACCCTTTGGTCGGAAAGGGGCATATGAGAATCTCTACATTATTTATAAAAACGAACGCATATACATTTAGCTAATGAATTATAATTTTGATAATTAAAATAAAGCGGTTATGCATTTAATAAAAACAATAGAAGTACAAATTGACGGATGGTGTTCTGAAAATCAGACATAAAACGAATAATGGTATTATCTAAGTAGGAAGATTTATTATGCAAATTGCGGCAATATTCGGTTCAAATAAATTAAGATTAAGCAAATTTTGCAATTAACTCTTTTATCTTATCACGTTAACAATTACTTTTACGGACATACATGTAAGTACTTTTACGGACGTATCTACATGGAATTTCACCTTGTGCATTTATAAATATGTAAACTGTAAAGACTATTGTATCTACCTATTTACCTATCTAGGTGCCTCCTTAATATTTTATATCGATGAAAGTTAGGTTTTTAATTTTAAATATAACAAATATATAATCAGCATTAAAATTATCTCAGCTACAAATTAGGTAATTAAACCGACATTTTCAACAAAATCTTTGATCATTGCTGTTTTCCTTGCGGAACAGCTGTATATAAGTATTTTAATGTAAATTTGGCCATTTTCATTTATTACAATGTATAAAACGTGTATTACTCGCATAGTATAATGTGAATTTTTATCCTGTATTGATTATTAACTTGTATTCGTGACCATGTACAAAACGTGTATTGCTCGTAGGTACATTATAATTTGAATTTAGAAATAATTATTTACCCGTATGAATACATTCTCAAATGTATAAAAACACGTGTACAATATTATTTTGTTCTAAACTTGTGTGTGTGTATACACTAACAAAAGTTTGACGTCTTCGACAAAGAAGGGCGCGGCGCGCAGTCGTCGTAGGGTTTTCAATCGATGTTGACGTAGGTCGGTAAAACAGCTGGGCTGCAAACAGAATTACTTTTAAATCAATACTTACCTGCGACAAAGGTACCATTAGGAATACGGAAGCGTTTCGTGCGGATTTTATGTAGTGAGGAATAGGTTTAAAAAATAATTTGAGATGGATCCAGAAATAACGTGGCAATAGAAAATATAGAATAATAAGATAGAGGGAATGATTTCGAAAATTCGGGAATACTTAAGGTCGGACATATTAGAAAGAAAAACACTACCTTCTTTCATAGTAATACCTTTTTTCAATAGATGTTGACGTAGGTCGGTAAATAGCTGAGCCCCAACCAGAATCAATACTTACCTGCGAAAAGGTACCTAGGATTACGAAAGTGTTTTGTATGAATTTTGCGGCGAGGGCAGTAGGTTTGCAAATAATTTGAGATGGATCCCGATGTAATCTCAAAATGACATCAAAGTAGAAAATATAGAATCAGAAGATAGACGGAATGATTTCGATAATTCGGGCATATTATAAAGCACAACACTATAGTCAAATCTATTGTCAAAAGATGTTGACGTAGGTCGGTAAAACAGCTGGGCCGCAACAAGAATCTTTTTACAACTAGGATTACGAAGGTGTTTCGTGCGGATTTTGCGGCGACAGGAATAGATTTAGAAATTAATTTAAGATGGATCCCAATATGACGCTGAAATGACGTGGAAGTACAAAAGATAGAATAAGAAGATATACGGAATGATTTCAAAAATTCGGGAATTCTTTAGGTCGGACATTTTAGAAAGAAGAACACTATACTACCTAGGTTTAGATATTTAATAGATATAGAAAGTAATTTTAGATGGATCCCGATGTGATCCCAAAATGACATGGAAGTAAAAAAGATAGAATAAGAAGATAAACGGAATGATTTCGATAATTCGGGCATACTTTAGGTCGGACATGCACAGAATAATTATTAGAAAGAAGAACACTGAACTACCTGGGATTGGATTTTTTAAGTCTGAAACTAAAACTGCAAAAACTTAGTAATAACAGATGAAAAGTCATAGGTCTCATGGTCATTCCAGAGACAAATAGTAGAAAAAATAATAATTTAGAAGAACCTTGAGTTCTTTCAGTGAAACAAAAATATGTAGAAGTTAAATTTGTAGACAAACATGGTCTTTAGATAGAACGACGTGTTCTGCAGATCCCTTATAATCCCAAAATCGTGAAGAAATTCAAAATGGCTTTAGTAGAAATAAAAAATCTATCCAGATCAATTCCAAACATTAGCAACTGCAAAAATAAACTCTGACGAATAGTGATAGGTCGATGTCTCATTTTAGACTCCTAGTAGAAGTATTGATTTTATTATTGAGGCTAACGTTATTAATGGAAGAATGAAAAAAAAACTGTCTTTATAGTGTAGAGGTAGAGCCGTTAGAATCGTAACAAAGCCATTGTACTTATTGTTAGGATTAGAAAGGTCTTTAGATGAATCCCGTTATATCAAAATGGTGACGAGGTAGGTAAGGTAGGTACGTTTAAACAAGAACAAATGGAACTGTACTTAGGCAGGTTTAAGAAGTTTAAAATAAAACTGGTGAATAAGCGCTGAAGCTTATCTAAAATAGGTACACGTGACTTCGTTAAAGCTAGAGCTTCGAGAGATGTATTAAAGATGAATATGTATTTAAAAATATGCAATGCGGGTATAGGTCATCTCAATAATGCAATTAATGTTGTGTACTAATATGTAATGTTATCTTTAAAAAAAGTCGTATCTTACGGAAATGATATCTATTTTATAATTTGAAAAATATGTGCGAATCATCGCATTGTCATTTCAGAATTACGTCGTTGCGTGGATAATATGGATCAGACTTACATTTCTAATACGCGAAAAGTCTAATTCCTTCTTTTTTTATTTTTTCCTCAATGCTAGTAGCTTTTATACTTTGATGCCAGCTAGACCTTCGAAAAGACTAAATAGTTTTAGGAATGCAGGTTATGGTTTCAAAATGACGTCGTTGTGTAGGAAACTGTAGGATAGGTACGGACGGTGAAACTAAAAGTGGTAACAGACTAACGTTACGTTTTTAAAACGAAAAATGACGTATTTGCATAGAATATTCACATATTCTTTTCAGATCAGAACCCATCTATTTCAATTAAACTATTTAAAGGTACAAATAGAGAAGAATACGCGAAAAGGTTTTTGCTCAACGTTAGCTTTCTATCTTTAAGCCTTCGAAGAGTTGAAGTGAGATTGGATTATTCTTTTTGACTATTTCTTTTTTATTTTTATTTTGTCTAAAAGCTGTTTCAGACTAGCATTTCGTTGTGCGTGAAAAGTCTGAAATTGCGGATTAGTCGTTCTCGTCAAGCTGAACCTTGAGTTTCAGTTAGTAGGTATCTAGAGGTATTAGGATTAATCTCAACGCTCGACGACTTTGTTTTTTTATTGTTAGCTTTTTTTAAGTTAATATTCTTAGCAAAGGTTTAATATATTAACAAATTTACACGTAATTCTATGATTAGGTAGGAACTTACAATATTTTGAAGGAGTTGTTATTGTTCGTAAACAGTGTGTAGGAAGAATCCAGTTGTGGTTTCCAAATACATCGTTACGTTGAAAACTGTAGGATAGGTACGGACGAAACTAGATTTTATAATATGTTATAGTTATAAGCTAAATGTTAGCTCTATAAATAAGCCAGCTGGGCCGTTGAAAAGTTTAGGTGTGAGGCAGTACGGTTGAACATAATGTTATAACTAGGTAGGAACTTACAATATTTTGAAGAAAATTTTTATGATTAAATAATATTATTTAGGAATTTAGGTTACGGTATCAAAATGAATTCGTGAAGGATTAGTACGGACAACAAAACGAAAATGTTATATGATTTGAAAAATGTTTAGGAATAATTTTAGTCGCTGCGTATAAAACAGTAAGACAGGTTCGGACGGTGAAACTAAAAGTGGTTCCAGACCTAGCGTAGATGTTTATAAAACTAACCGAAATTATATTTACGTTTTGAAAAAATATTTACGATGAATACCGTTGCGGTTTCAAAATAACGTCATTGCGTAAAAAATGTCGTTTCAGACCAGCGTTTCAAAAGAGTGAAAATCTTATAACTCAGTTTTTTATCTTTATTTTTTTAGCTAGACCTTCAAAGATATTAAATATAGTTATTAGTAAATCAGGTGATAGTTTCAAAATTACGTAGTTGCTTAGAAAACTGTAGGATAGATCGGAACGGCGAAAATAAAAAGAGTGCCAGACTAGTGTTATGTTTTTAAAATGGAACTTACGGAAATTATATCTATGGTTTGAAAAATATAAATTGCGAGAAAGCCCGTTGTGGTTTTAAAATAACGTCGCGGCTTAGAACATTGTAGAATAGGTTCGGACGACGAACCTAAAAGTGGTTCCAGACTAACGTTATGTTTTTTTTTAAAGTGGTAATTTACGGAAATTATATCTATGATTTGAAAAATATTGCGTAGAATCCCGTCGTGGTATTAGACTAGCGAATCTAATGCGCGAAAAGTCTGATAACATTGATTTGGATTTGATGATGTCAACTTTTTATATGTGTATTCTAATCACAGCTAAACTTGCAACGGTTACTAATAAAGCTCTAACTAATAACAAATTACAATCTTAAGACGAAGTTTTTATTAGGACTAAATGTATTTTATTAGATCCCAGTTGTTGTTTCAAAATAACGTCAATGCGTAGAAAACTGTAGGATAGATTTGGACGGCGAAACTAAAAGTGCCTATGAAACACGGTTACACGTTATGATATTTACTGTGTAGGAACTTAGAATCATGTGAACTCTTGTTAGGATTTATAACAGACACAAATACAATAGAGCTGACAAATACAGGAGGCGACTTGAAAACAAAGGGTGATTTCAAATGAATTTATAGTTCAAACGGTTTTTTTAGCTCAATATTGATGATGAAATAGCAAAGATTTAAAAAAATTGGTACTAACGTTCTGTATAACACAGCTTATACATAAAAACTTGTTATTTCTAAGTTATATATTTTATAATCAAGGAGGCGCAATCGTTATATTTAAAGCATTTTTGATCAATTATGTGGGGCGTCCATATGGTTCTTTTCCAACATTTGATACACAGATACGTCATGAACGGTGTTGCGATGAATTCCAATTAGGTACTTATCTCTTCACAAAATTGAATTGAAGTATTTATATTTATTTTACTTTTTTCAATGATTGGCCATCTTAGTTCGTTTTGGGAACATAACTTACGCTTACCTACTTAAGAATATTATAAAATTATTATAAGTCGGATTTTAATCATTATTTTAGAATAACACAGGAATTTTCCGGCGACATAATTAAAGCAATATGTATTTATATGTATGTTTTGTTAAATATTGCAGGTGCTGATGATGATAATTTTGTTTGTTATTAACCAATTTTATTAATTAATGCAAGGATGTGGTGACACAATTAATTGCGCAGTTATTAGAATTTACCTCAATTATTATATTCTAGTGCGTTATGTTTACGTTTATTAATACTTATAATTGATTTGCCAATTTATAATTAATGACTCACATTGTTAACTGCTTTACACATTATTAAATCTCATGGTTCTTTTTATTTTCAACGTTGTTAGGACCTCTGTTATTAAAACAGTTTACGCTGAAATCAGTTAAGTATACTGAATCATATGTAGTTTTGTCATGATTGTACATACATAAAGCATAATCAATTTCTAAATATTCATTCTGGTTTTAAATAATAAGCATAATATTATCAATAATAATTGTATTGAAATCGAGTTTATTTTGCATATTATTAGGCGCTGGTTGTTCGTTATTAATATTAAGAAGTTTGCTTGATCAAATAACATACTGTACTTTATCATATATAACATAAAATTGAGCATCTGCTTTCGGAGTCTTACGTTTTTCACTTAAAATGCATTTGGGGATGTGTGATTACCAATAGTTATATATAGAAGCGTTGCTTGGGACTGTTGCACCAATTGCACTGACGTAGCTATCTTTGGCTCACCATTTGAATTAGTAGGTAGGTCTAATTGCGTTGCCACTAATACAAAGCAATCCTTGAGAGGATTCCGATCCCTAGTGAATGTTAGGTTACGCTGATCACGAGTTTATGTTGTGTGTCGTAAAGTTAGTTTCTCGTTAAGCACTCCATTTTATTCATGTCTTGCATTCATTGTAAGCTTGAGGTTGTCCTTATCCTTTTGTTTACCAATATCTGTGTTTTTAGCTTTACTTAAAGCTTTTGCGTATTTTTTGATACTCCGTTTGTATTTATGTTTATTTTTATTGATAATAGATCTCGACTGTTTGTTAGCTGGTATTTATAATGCTTCGTGTTTACCGAATCTAATTTAAGTGTTGAATTTATTAGGTTTTGTACAATCACAAAATAATTTTCATGTATGCAAATACAGTAGTGTTCAAGGAAACAAGTTTAAAGCATTAAAAACTGGGCTGTTATAAAACTAAGTTGTTTACAAGAAACTATAAAATTACGAAATACTGAGAACCTGAAGAAAAAGCTTAAACTAAAAATAGCTAGTCAAGTTTTTTTACTTGTTTCGTTACTAAAACTGGTTACGTGACCTCCACTTTAATATCCCAGCGGTAAACTGTATATAATAAGATTAAAATAAATATATTAACTATAACGGAATTTACTGAGCCAAGATTTAACTAATATAAGTGTAAATTGTTGATTTTCAAGTGAGGGTAATGGTGTATATTATTTTTTAAAGAGTCAGAGCACGATAGCACGCAAAAGTCTAAGAGATAGTTTAACATTGCGAATTGGTGATGGAAAAATTTCAACAGAGAAAAGGCTATACAAGCTACTAAAGATGCAGAACTTCAATCGCGCAAACTGATCTATCATTTAAACAACACCAAAGACAAAAATCAAGCTTCAGAAGGAGTTATATATGTCAATTTATTAGGAGTAGAAAAACAATTCAGTGTTTGTTGAAGTTACGTGATTGCTTTTTAGTTTTTGTGGTTGGTTTTATGTGATATCTTTTTTATTAACATACACCTCTAGGCACACAACCTATCTTTCAAAGTGTAGTTGTTTCTGCTTAGCTTCCCAAGTGTTTGTGAGAATCCCTTTAGTGAAGATATGTGGAGTGATTTTTCAGAATATATAGAAGTTGCGCCGGATGTTTTCAAAATTCTAAATCTATCCATGTTTTCTTGTTTCTCAATGTGAAGTGCATGTGGGTGATGTGTAGTGATGTCTTGTCATTTTATTATGTACTTACCAACGAGTAAATAAAGATTACCACGGAGCTTGCTTTTCATCGACACTTTCAGAATATTACAGCGGTTTAGGCTTCAATTTGATTGCATGGGCTAGAAACCATTTGCTAGAAGTATTTTCTATTCGTTCGTGCCTAAAATTTGGAATTTTGCATGTGTCGTGAAATTAACAAGTGATTGGGAATATATTGTCTGATTTATATGAGCTGTAGGTTTGTATCCTTCGTAAGTTTACTATTGAACCTTAGGACCTCTTAACCAAGCCTATACGTTTTTACCATATCAGTATTCAGAAGACTATCGGAAATAATTACGGCATTAAATGATTTCACGATTTTTGCGATGCGGTGTAACGAAAATAATTTGCAGATTATGGATATCGTTAAAATATGAATATTTAAGAAAACAATTGGAATTCTTAGTACCAGCTAAAAAAGCATACTGTGAAGACAATAAAACTATACAAACATAAGTGAGTATTGATAGTCGTAGAGAAAAGAACAATAGCTCTGATGCAGATCAACAGATACCAAACGGCTATTATAGTAAGAACAATTTAACAAAGAAACGTTTGATCAACATGGTATTGTTTTTGTAGAACAATGAAGTTAAGCAAGTGAGAATTCACAAGATATATTGATGAAACGAATAAGAAATGATATTTCCTTAATAGTAGCGGAAAGAGCAATTATGAAATACCTAGTGGAATACTGAGTTAAACAAATTACCTAATGAAATAAATACATCTCAAAAAACGATTAAACAGCAGCGATTTTTCAGCTGTAAAGAGAGATATAAAATACTCGTATTTGGTAGGATAGTGAAACTATGTACTTGAAACATTGATTTGATGATGAAAGATAATGATTAACACGAACCAATTAAGGATGATTAACCCGACTTCTTTTAATTAGGTTCAGCATTACTTACTTTTAATTGAATTCCTTAGAAATCTAGATGCATTCTAAAGATTTGAATTGAGATAAGAAGTAACTTTTGAAGTAAGAACTAGTTTGTTATAAACGCCGCAATCTCAGACAGGTTCGATTTTGTAATATCGACATTGAAACTTAAAGAGAATGCAATCGAATAACTTGCAATATGATTGGATGTTAAAGAATGAAACGTTATTACGAATTAACGTCGGATTGGTAAACGAAAAAGTTATTACAGACATACCTATATGATTGAACTCAAAAAGCCATTGTTAAATCGAGAAATGACACAATTGAAGGCTCGAAACGGATAAATATTTTCTAAATAAGTGATAAATAAAGAATTCAATAAAGCTACGATAGCTGTACAATATGTAATACCTAAATACGAGTATAGAGAAAATTAAGTCTGATGAAACAAGAACAAAAACCTAATTTAGCTGGAACATTATATCGATAAGCAAAGCTATATTTTACAGCACTAGGTTTGAATAGTACCCAAACCAAAAGGTTTTGAAAAATAAATAGTACAGAATTTGGAATATTAAATGTCATTTTGGATATGAATGACCAAAAAATATTTTACTCAAAATAAATGAATTTGAATTACAATGACAGTAAACCTTGAATACGAAAAATATGAAGTCATGTTTTATGAATAAAAACGTTGAATACAGCCTTTTATACGCGCGTGCCGTGAAAATTCTAATTAAAGAAGAACATTATAGCGCTTTGCACGGATAGCTACATAATCAAGCAGTAACGTTTTCTCTTAATCTTGGGAACCAATTTTATGTTTGTTTGATAAGAATAAATGAAAACATTTGCTCAAAGAGATAATAATCCTTATTGATTTTAAAACAAAGAAGTTTTTAAAGAGCAATGATAATGAATATAACCTTGATGGATTTTGAAATATGAAATTACTTACATTACAAATAAATCAGAACAACATGCAAAATTATTCTAGAAAGTTTTCTGAATATGTTTCGCGGTCTGAACCGACACAATAAGGTCGAATTATCGTATCGGTCCAAACTGGTTAATATGTTCTTAGAATAAAATACTAATATAACAGATTGATACTACTCTTATTGTAGAATGAAACTACTATTATCGTAGAATGAAACTACTATTATTTCATAATGAAAATGAAGACAACATTATGTCAAGCAAAACATCTAACTACGTATTACTGTTTTTAAAATGTTGTACCTACTGCCGGGTGCAGTTTGTCTTTTATTTATTACTTAACCATTTTTTTATGTATGTATTTTAGGAAAAGAATTATTCACGTATGAATTTAACGACACATATATTTATTGAACTATAAATTATATAAACGTGCTTGTCAGATTATCATGTCTATAAATAATTTTAACCTTACACAATTCTGGAAAAATGTAAAAGGTACTGTGGGAACTTGAATATTGCAGATTATGGTGTTAGGAGCGGTGATAGTCGCGCAAGAATGAAATAGCTTTTGCAAATTATTAGCAATAGCCACGTCTACAATACTAATTTATTCAATTGAAGAAGAGTATAGTTAAGTAAAGGTACATATTTTTTCTTATAGAATCTTCATTCTATCGAAACGTAATGCAAAAACATTTCACATTTACAAAAAAAGGCAAATTTATAAATAAAACTAAAGACAAGCACTTATGATAGTTATTATGGTATGTTACCAATTTATTACCAATGCTACGTACAAATTCACTCGTGTATTAAGTAATTTTCAGATTGGAAGAACGCATTATAAAATTGTAAAGTAAGGAGCATGGGAAGAAATGAATCGGAACACGGATCGTATCAGGAAAAAAATATCAAGAAGAGATCACATTATTTTTATGTTTATTTTAGTTATTTGTAACATTATAATTATGCTTTTTGAGCAAATTAAATTAATAATTTAACTATTGGTACGTAGGCAAGTGTTGAACACGAATATGAAATATATATTGATTTCAATATATTTTTAACAATTCAAAACAAAATTTAATTATAAAGTGGAAATGCAGATACGGCTTACAAAATAATAAGCGTTATGATACCCGTAGACCATAAGACAATTATGAATCACAGTAATATTAAATCAACGTTACTTGCATAACATTATGCAAACGTGTATATGACGTTAAAATAGTAGCATACGAAATAATTGCACAAATATCAGCAATAGCAAGCAAGGTTTCGTCGAATACTTGATATTCTGGAGCAGACATGTTCAGGTTGCGTATATTGAATAATGCGAAATAATGACTATATAAAAAGACAAAGTCAACATAAGACAATGGTTACGGTTGTCGCCTTCGTGATAAAAAGCTGGATTATATATTAGATGTTGCGTAATAGCAGGAACGCAAGATGCTTACGTTTAATAGCGAATAATTTGGTTTCTATATCTATATAAGAAAAATTGTCTTTAATATAACGAAGAGATATAAAGATGCTATGAATATCTAAACAAATAACAGAATTAGAGATCAGGGGTGATACTAAAACTTCTTTGAAAAATAATGAACAGGTTAATCTGAAACAAACATTTGAAAAAAGGAAGAGATGAAGATGCAAAATGACATATCATAATTACAGACTTTAGTAAAATTATCGTTAAATAGGTTTTTATAACGAAGAAAAATATCAATATATACAGATTTTTCGGCATAAATAAGTGAGAGAGAAAAGAAAGATTAGGTCGTACTGACATATTATGATGCAAGATATAGGATATTTTTGGAAATGATGAGCGACAAAGAAGCGTGACTAAATAACAGTGAGATCATAGTAACTAAGTTAACGTTCAAGGACTATACAAGGCATTCTTTTATAATTATCATTAATTAACAGTGCATAAGTGCCCACGTAGCGTATGTGAAAAAAATATTTTTGTATAATTGGCGAAGAAAATCGGAATAAAGCAAACGCTGCAAGAAATATCAAAATCAAGAAATTTCCATACTAATGACGAAGAGAAAGGAAAATGCTACATACGATTATACTAACACATAAATTGCAACATATTTATATTTGATTACTTACGATGACGAAACTAATAGCAACAAGTTAGGAAGTGATTTTGTGTGGGTTGGATTGGGTTAGAAATATCAAGATCAAGATATTATCTTAATTAAAACAAAGAGAAATAAAAGATGAAGATGCATTAATGAGAACAGTTAGGTACACATTATAGTGCAAAATTTATTTTGTTACTCACGATGACGAAATTAATAGTGAAAAGTAAAGTTGTGTGTGCTTTAGGAAAGGTTAGAAAAATCAAGATAGTTATAAAGATATATTGAAGGCTTATAATGAAAAGGAATGAAGATGCAATAGTCATAGTTACTTATTATGGTTCAGTATATATTTTATTACTGAAGATGAAAAAATTAATAAAGTTAAATTAGGAAGTGATTTTGTGTGGATTAGGATATAAATATCAAGATATAAAGAAACTATATGGAATGAAGATTAAACGATATTACTCGTAGTTACACATAGTGGTGCAATATATAATTTATTACTCACGATGACGAAATTAATACAACGTTATTATTTTAGTATCCAAAGTTACAAGTGAAGTGTTTTGTGTGAGTTAGGTTATATATCAAACTCAGGAAATTATATTTATAATAACGAAGATGAATTTGATTTGAAGATTTTAATTAAATATTATTGTGCAATAATTCTTTATTACTCACGATGAGAAATTAGCCGTGACGCAATGTATGGAAGTGATTTTGTTCGGGTTAAGACATGACGAAGTTAAAGCCAATGGTGTAATAATGTAGAGCTCTTCACGTTCAGAGTTAATAAGTTCTAGTGCTAGTTTATGTGGCTAGGATATGGTAAAATATAAAGTGTATGCGGATTACTGCAAGTGAATTGAGTTAGGTTTACACAATAAATACAAGGAGGATAGGGATAGAACACATATACACATTACGCAGACGTATTAGTAGCTAGTTTAAGAGAATAGAATCAAAAAACGGTATTTCCCTAATCTTTAGTACGTCAGATGCAGCTTTTTACTTCGTTAAGACAACCAAGTTCTAAGTTAGTGACTTTTGTGAGAAAAGTTTATTTATTTGTTACCACCTTAAAGTACCGGTTTTATTTAAAAGGAATACAAACTATTAGTTAGGTAACTAGGAGTTATTTTGTTATGTTTTTACTTTTCTATTTTTTTTATAAAGTTTGGTTATAGTTGAGTGGTGTGCGCATGTGATAGTGATTCTTAGATTATTTTATCACGGCAAAAGAAAAACAGTTAGTGAAGACGAGAAGATGATGAAGCTTAGGACTAATATTGAGAGACATGAAAATTAAAATTGGCAAAACGCAGATACGCAAAGTAGGATGTTGATGAACAAAGAATAAGGCGTGATGTTCAGATGATGATGATAACACATAAATATACAATTAGAATGTTCAAGCGAATATTGACGATGACGGATTAATAGGCACAAAAAATTAAATTAAATGATGATGATAATGCGTAGATATACAATTAGGATTTTCAAGTGAATACTGACGATAGACGGATTAATAAGAACAAAGAGAAAGGCATGATGGTCAGGTTTATGATAATGATGTAAACACATAATTAGAACGTTCAAACGGCTACTGACGATAGACGGATAACTGAGAACATAGAACGAGGCAAGATGGTCAAATTAAAAAGAAGTACAACTATGATGTTCTAGTAAATACTGACGGTAGACGGATTAATGAGAACAAAGAATAAGGTTGTTGTTGTTCAGATGATGATGACAATACGTAGTTATTCAATTAGGATGTTCAAGCGAATATTAACGATAGACGGATTAATGATGATGGTAATGCGTAGATATAAAAATGTGATGTCAAAGCAAATGCTGACGATAGACAGATTAATGAGAATAAAGAACCAGCCGTGATGGTCAGGTTAATGATGATGATAATGCGTAGATATACAATTAGGATGTTCAAGTGAGTACTGACGATAGTCGGATTAATAAGAACAAAAAGCAAGGCATGATGGTCAGGTTTATGATAATGATAAATACTCAATTAAGACGTTCAAGCGGCTACCTATGATAGACGGATAACTGAGAATATAGAACGAGGCGATATGGCCAAATTAACAAGAATTACAACTATGATATTCTGTTAAATACTGACGGTAGACGGATTAATGAGAACAAAGAAAAGGCGTGATGTTCAGATGATGATGATAATACGTAGATATACAATTAGAATGATAAAGCGAATACTGACGATAGACGGATTAATGGGAACGCAAAATAAGGCGTGATGATCAGTTTGATGATGATGATAATACGTAGATATACAATTGAGATGTTCAAATGTATACTAACTATAGACGGAATAATGAGAACAAAGAACAAGGCGTGATGGTCAGGTTAATGATGATGATAATGCGTAGATATACAATTATGATACAATAGACGGAACTATGACAGCAAAGGACAAATGGAGATGATCAAAGTAATGAGGGTTCAATAATGATGATGATTTTACGAAGCCATTCAATCAAAGGTACGTTTTCAAGTAAATACTGACTGTAAACGGAATAATGTAAAAAATAACGAAGTTTGGTAAACGTGACGTAGATATACAATAGCAAAGAACAACCCGAAATGTGATGAGGTTTGGTTAAAATTAAAAACGATGATAATACGAAGATATATAAACAGGATATTCAGAATATTCATAAAATCATACGATGGTCAATGGAATTGGTTGCGATATACGTAATTATAATCGCAAAGGATAAGACGAAATGGGTTAGAGTACAATTCAGATGTTCTGTTCATGAAAACTGGCGATGTAGGAAGTATATTAACAAAAAATAGGACGCGATCGTTAGTGTAAGGTCCGGAAACTTACCATCGATTCGGAAATAATTAGGATATTTAAGTTGTTATAAAATATTAAACAGAATGATGAACGAAGCGTAGTGCTGATTCACGAAATTATCCAAAGGACTAGTTTTGGTCAACATTGTAGATACGTTACTGGAAATAGGCGAAATGCTGATAACAAAGAACAAACCGAGATTATGACGGAATTATGAAGACGGACGGTTAAATCAATAAGTTACGAATAAACGATTCAGAAAGGATTAGGAATTTTAATGTTTTTAGAAATAAACGGATACTCTAAAGAGTAGCATTAGGCAGGTATAATAATTTCACAGAAACTGATACCTAATTTTAAGACTTTGCGTACTACCTACTTATTACTTAAGGAAAAATTTGTATCTCCAATTTAATTAAATTTAGCATTAGGCAGGTGTAATAATTTCACAGAAACTGAAACCTAATTTTAAGGTATTGCTTACTACCTACTTATTACTAAAGGAAAAAATGTACCTCCAATGAAATTAAATTTTGAAGAAAATAATCAGAAGGTGAAAAACATTTTTCTTTGCGTGACGAAACTAATCTAAATTTATAGAAAGTTTAGGCCTTGAATCTGATCGGTTTTCAGTAATGAGAACGGTTTTATTTTAATAACAATTTATTTATTTATAAATTAAAATAGTAAATAACAATTATTTTAACCTAATTGATTTTATCAGCGAATTATAACGAATTTACCACAAGAGAACGACATAGAATAGAAACAACAACAATCACTTCTAAAATTACATCTAAAATACGTACGTGTTTCTGTTTACCCATGTAAAATAATATAATAAATAATTATTTAATGATAGTGTTTCCAAGAGATATGTTGAATTACCATCATGCAACTACCATCTGGATAATAATAGATTTCAATTTTATTTGTATTGCTATTACCACATTTTTAACAATTGTTTTATTTGATTTGTTACCGTTTTGAAGCAGTCTCGAATTTAATAATAAAATTATTCGATAATATGCATAGTTTTAAGTTAAATTACGAGTATTAAGCGTATTATTCTTTCACACAAAATTATATTTTTCTTATTTTCTGTAAGCTCTTGTGCTCAATGTTGTGCCACTCATTCACATTGTCAATGTTACGTTTTATTAATATTTCGGATTTATTTAAAATAATTAATACGTCGGCATTTATTTATTTCTTGGATTTTCGATGACATACCAAATCATTTCATTTAAGCTGCAAAAGTTTAATTTAAAAGGAATGGAGAAATAGTGTAGACGTATATTATCCTTAAAACAAGTATATAAAATATTATGTACGATTTTATATTTTGTTTTAACGATTTGTATCAGTTATACAATAATATCAAGTACCCTAATCAATATAATATTATTATAAACAATATTTTACCCGTACTTCGGTGCCATTATTTTTGCTAAGAGTTTCTCCATTATACAATTTATAGTTAGAATGTTTATTCAATTTTTTTTACAACTGATTTATGAGCTTACCGATATAATATAACTACGCAGATATTATATCGGGGTATAATATTGATTTATATTTATGAAATAGGTATATCGACGTGGCCTCATCTACTTGTCATAACGGAAAAATACAATATTTTTTTACCAGAGACAAAATAACGTCAACATTCAACCATCTAATTTTTATCATTAACGAAGCTTTAATATTATTATAAAATAATTATCGAAATTATATCTTAGAAAATCGTTTATTTATTTACGATTATTATACTTTAAAACATGTTTAATTAGTTATTTTATTCTGCATTTACTAATAACTTATAAAATACGTTTAGTGAAAGTGTAAATGGAATTTTATTTTAACATTATTTATTATACCATACACTTGTCATAACGGAAAAATACAATAGTATTTTGCACTTACTTATTTTAACCAGAGACAAAATAATGTCAACATTCAACCATAAAATTTTTATCATTATCGAAGCTATATATTAGTTTTATTATAAAATAATTATCGATATTACATCTTCGTTTTTTCAACATTTTACAGTACAGAAAATCGTTTATTTATTTACGATTATTATACTTCAAAAAATGTTTAATTGTTCATTTTATTCTGCGTTCACCAATAACTTATAAAATACGTTTAATTAAAGTATAAAAGGAATTTACAATAACGATATTTATGCAGAAGTGAGCAGAAATATTTAATGTCCTTGTATATTTATTTAACAAAACGTTAATCTAATTTTAATTTTAGTTAATTAGTAGCAAAGGTCTTCATTTGCTTACTTCTAATTTAATCAATAAGATAGGTTAATCATAAAGCCAAATTCTTCATCCAATAGTTCCAATCATGTATATATTTTACTACCGGTACCTACAGGTAGTTTATTTACCTTTAACATTATATATTATGCCATTGACTTTGAACTTGTATCGCTAAGTTATAATACGAAATTATGCAACAGCATTTCTATTAAGTTTTTATTTAATGGACTACCTACAAGAACTTCATGAAAAATCATTTTAACCGTTTATCTCTTCTACTTACTTTTTATATTTAGGTACTTACTATGTTTTGTATTATTCATACTAATCGTATTGACACCGCCAATACTATACTAGCATATCAACAACCAAATAACTGAAAACAGTTATTAATTAATTATTTATTAAAGCGTTTCCATATTTACACTCTCCTGATTCGTTAAATACGATACAATATAAATTAACGTTACATTACAAACACTTTCATTATTTAAATTCACGTTTGTTAAGCTTATTATACTTTTCATACTTATTTTGTTGCCTAAATGCGCACCATAATGCAAGTTAGCATATTGAAAAAGAGATATAATCCGTATTTGATTGTTTATCTCTAACTTGACTTACTTTTATATTTACTGAGCATCGTATTATTCATACTATTAGTATTGGCACCGTTAATAACATACTTTAATAGCATATCGACAACTGAACAACTGAAAATAGTTATTTCTTAATTATTTTCTAATGCTTTTTTATATTTATATTTACCATTCGTTAAATACGAGTAAATTAACGTTGACTTACAAAATGTTACATAATTTAACTTGACACTTATTAAGCTTATTATACTTTTAATACTTAATTTGTTGTCCTAAAGCTTATCAATAATGCAAATTAACATATCAAAAACGATATATACATTCCGTATTTGACCGTTTATCTCAATTTGAACTTTCTTTTTACCCGACAGCCAAAGGATATTTATTGAGTTTTGTATTAATACATACATAAATAGAATATCAACAATGAAGCAACTGAAATAATTATTACCTACTTAAGTACCTATGAAAATAGTTATTACATAACTATCTATAAAAGCGTTTTTATATATTCTCTGATTCGTTAAATAAGAATAAAATATATCAATTAACGTTACGTTAATTAAGCTTATTATATTTTTAACACTTATTCTGTTGTCTGAAAGCGTATCAATAATGCAAGTTATCTAATCTGAATTTAATTCATTTATAATAATTAGTTCGCAGCTCTACTTATTATATTTATTACTATGTTAACCTTTGTTAACAGTTAAAACATTTTTTAATACCCAGTATATATATGAATTATTATGTACAGAGTTTTAGGCAATTTACACTTATATTTTTACTGTAACCAACGTTATACTTTATTCACCAAAGCGGAAGGATTCCGACAAAATTTAAATATATAAATTATAATTTTAGGTTTTACGTATTCGAATTAATTACTATAACAGCTGTATGTGACTGCAATGAATAACTATTTTTAAATGACATTACTTAATTTAAGATAATTTGATCTTGGGATCAACATATAATAAACAACTTATTTATTTAAAATGATGCCTGCGATAATGATCATATTTAGTAAAACACTGACAAATGATTACATAATTTATATAACAATTTATATTGTTGGGTTTATATTACTACAACTAATTTAATAGGTGCTAGCTTGGATGGGGTCACACAAATGATGGAAATTCTTCTTTATTCTGGACTTCTTTTTCTTTTTTTCTGTTCTTTGATTGTTTTTAATATTAAAAGATTCAATTGAACGAATTAATATTGATTGGGTTATGTATCGCCCACCTTCTTGTCTCACAAAAGTTTATTTTAAGAATCTTTATAATACAATTACGTTTATTTTTAAGCTTACGATAATAAAACCAATATTGATGTACCTTTACGTTTATGAATATGTATAAACAGATATACCTACAACGTTATTTGTTTAATAAGAAATGCTATATTATTGGATATTATATAGAATTTCGGCAATATCACACTACGGTAACGCCAGTTATGTTAAGAATTAAGGTGATGAAGGTCAAATAAGAAATGCAAATTATAAAACACCGAAACTCAAGTCCGGTTTTATTTTTATTTTTACAAAGTAGTTCGGCATCACAACCACATCCAGCTAAGTTTAGGTCCTATGGTTAAAAAAGGGCGCGCTAGCTTTAATATAATACTAGGCAGGCAGCTACGATTAAAATTATATAGATACGTAATTGATTTTTAAAATATTTAGACGTAGGCCTAGATTTAGGTTTGCGTAGAATAAAATGCATACTCGGGTAACTAGGTTCTTGAATAGGATTAGCAGAAGAAAAGAGAAGTAGGTAGCCTGAGTTAACTTAGTTAATTATTAGGATTTTATTACGTTTTCGTTATTATAGTGACTTATATTATTGCTAGGACTATATATTTATTGCGTGTAAGAATTACTATTCTGCGTCATTTATTAATGTATTGTATTACCGTTTTAAAAGAAATAATACGAATAAAATAGGAAAAGGTATTCTCCAAACATAAACATAATTTAAGTTTTATTAATTCAGGTTTATCAGATTCCTATTAAGTATGCAGGTGATAGACATTAGCGATTGAAACAAATTTCGTAAACCTATATATAAGTTTACTGAAATTATAGAAATATAAGTTTGAAATAATAAGAACAAATATAAGTTTAAATAATAAGAACGAATATAAGTTTGAAAAATACGATTATCTAAAATAAGTTAAGCGTGAATATTCAAATTATGTATAATTATTAAGAGCTTTTCATGCCCGAACGAATATTAAGATAGCATTTTGGAGATTTATAGAAATTTTCACGCTTTTAGGCTAGGTATATACACTTTTATAATACATACACACAATCAAACCTCTTAGACGAACTTACACATATAATTTGTTGAAAAAGTCGTGGTAGAGCCGGCACCATCCTAACCATTGTCCTAACTGCACTAAATTACTTTAATTGCAATGTTCAGGTGGAAAAGTGATTTCTCTTTTGGCCGATTTCTTTTTACGCAACCAATCCGAATAGCATGAACAGTATTTCGTTACCTATATTAATTATTTCTTTTTCATTAAATGGATGGAAATTAATTAGTTTCTGTATGTGCTTCACATTGTTCAGACGTAGCATGCTGGTAAAGTCTTTACAGCGCACTTGGTTTATTTTTTATTGCAGTTCTGAAATTGTAGGTTTGGTTAATTTCGTCTTTGTCGCCTGTTGGCGTGAAATCTGTGTTACCTTTTGCTTCATGGGGTTGATGTAAAGCTGTACATATTCCTCTAAAGCGTACGCTTATTGTTACTAATTTACATTTTTAAATATCTAATGCATTTAAATAATTATGTATTTGCTCATATGCATTGGGATGTTAGTGTCTCCACGCTTTAAACGCAAATATAAAATGATACATACATCCATTTATACACGACACAATCCTAGCGGGATCGGTTTAGACACACAAGTTTTATATATATTTACACTGCTCGATGAGATTAACTTTTATAATACTTATGTAATATATTTTTTCTTTAATATAATTTCAGGAGCTAAAATTAACTGTTCACGTATTTAATGCCACCGCTTTTCCTGCAGACCCCGTAAGGTTCCGTCGTTTCCAACATGGCCGCCTGTCCCATCTACAAAACTATAGACACATAGTTTCATCACTCTGACTCGTAATCGTGGACAACGCAGGATGGACCCTAGATATTCACCAGTATTAATAACACCTCCGTAATTTAGAAACAAAATTCTTAAAATCCAAGGTATTAATATAGTTTTATTTTAATTTATCTTCAATTTTTTTTTGCGAAATTCACTAACGTCATTGGGCACTTGTTAAGTCCCCGATATTATTTTTGCTATTTGGTGCCCAATTCTGCTAATTTTTACAACGTCGAAAGCATCTTAAGAATTTTCTCTAAGTGAATTAATTAATATATTAGATTTATGCGTCCGAGTCTACGTACCTAGTATGTATAGCAGAAACAAATGTTTCTTCAGCAACTGAACAAGTACATGACCGACAACGTTCGACAGTAAAATTATTAGCAGAATTAATTATATTATCATTCGAGTGAAGCAGTTCGTAATATTAAATCCACACACTAATAGATTTATGATAAGCACTCATTTTTATGAAACACAAAGCATGTTAGAATACTTTAACGCCTCCCATTAAATAAAATGGTCCAAATCTCGCATCACCCGTCATCTGTTGGTTAGCCAAGTAGAGTACAGACACTTGTCTCAACATCAGCGATGCTTAGTGTATATGTTAGTGTTAATTTGTTGTACTAACTCACCTAACGTATGCCTTCAGTCTAGAACTATCTCATCTAACACCAAACTTAAGGAACACGGACTTAGATTTAACTATTGCAAACTTATTTAATTTTTCAGATGTTTTATTGTTATGTTGGCGGCGTCAGGCAGGCTTATTATCAGCGGATCTTAGGCAGCGATGTTAGTTTCAAAAGTCTAAGAACAAAACTTGGCAGCAGTATACACATGAGGCGAATATGAGATTTATCTTACTAGGTAAATTAGGTATAACTTTATATATATTCCCTAGCTATATATCTTTGTAACTCAAATGTTTCTGAAACTGATAATTATGTATTAGGAAAACTAAGTCGTTCAATGTTTAAAAATTACCGTGACAATCAAAATGATTGCGTTGTTTATTGTTTTAGTGAGGGGTCAGAAAATATTTATAAACATGGTTGATTCTCATAGTTTATTTGTATTTCATTCACATCATTAAGTTGTAGTACATGAATTAGAGATGTAAGTAGACAAAACCGGAGTTCCATGAATGTAATGCTTTAGAGTTACGATAGGTATGAAAATGAGCACATTAAACCGGGCGATGACTTAGGTTATTTTATGATAGGATACGTATAATAAGATATATTGATAAATAATATTTATCACATTCAGTGTTTGACAATTTGACATCTTACTATTTAGCTAGATTTAAATCGGAGTAAGGTTAGTTAGATTACAGCTTAAATATAAAGTAATGTACTCAACGCAACTGTTTCAACAGCCACTTAAAGTTAAGAATTTTACGAAATATTGCTAATTTTAAGATGTAGGCGATAGATAAGATATGCTTGTGTTAGTTGTAGCCTAGGGTAGGTAGGATGTTAGCCCCTGGTATTTAGGGTTTAAACAGGCCGTAGATTCAGGACGTCCGTATTTAGACTCCACAAAACGAATCTGGAAGAAGCCTAATTTGTTGGCAGGCTTAGATTAAAACTCCTAAACTCTCAGGCGTGGCTTTTCCTAACTATACTTAGGAATGTAGGCTAAACGTTAGATAAGGTCTAATTAGGATTGTTATTGATAACTTAGAAGTAACTTCAGTAATACTTAGAGGTAGTATTATGGCTGCTATTAAATGTGTTTATTTGCAATTGTAAGGTTAAGTAATTTTAAATTTCATACAGTATAGCAATTAGATGTAGGCACTAGTTTTAGATAAGTCATTCGCTTCGGATTTTATGGACTTGATTGCAATTTTCTGCCAATGAACAGCTTAAAGGAACTCGATAAAACAATCTGGAATTCATACACTTAATCAATAATTTGTGTACATTTTGATAAAATATTATATTTTTGTACAAAAAATTTATCTGTCACATTCGTTTGTCTCGATTGTATCTGTCCCCGAACAAACTTCAGTTTATTAAAGTTTTTATTGATAAAATGTTAATTTTTAAAATAATTTTTACTATTTTAAAAAAGTAAATTCATTGACGTCTGTAAATCGTTGTAAATTTGATTAATAAATCATTAGTAATCAAAGTATTCATTTTGTTTCTCTTTGTGTAAATACTTAATATTTCCCAAGACATTTGTAACTTCTCAACAGTATTCTGTTAATACATATTAGCTTTTTTCAATATTTTATTTAATATGAATTTATAATTGCAATATTTAAAGATTTTTGTCATTTCTTAAAGTTCTCGTCGTTAAATTATGATTATTTTATATCTATATTTATTTGCAATAAATAAATTGAGTGGTTAATATATATAGATTTGAAAATAAATATATTACAACTTTGGTTTTGACTTGACTCGCTGTGAATTTTATGTAGGTAAATTATAGTAATTATTCTTGACATTGAAAATAACGATAATAACATTCGGACTTCCTGAATACGACGAATATGACTACAACAATAGAAATGCTATTTCTATATAATTAGACATGAAAGCTTACTATGATATTATATCGTCACGACTTTAAGACTATAATAAAAATTCCACACAAGGCTGCTTAGATAGTGGTGACATATAAACACAAACATGTACCTATAAAACCTAAGACATTCCATACACTGTAAATACTAGAAAATAAGAACATATATAGGTATCATATATATAGGTATATATTATATTTTTAATTAAAACTCAATCGTCAGCTAAACAAATAACGATCTAGTTTAGATGACGAATTACTAAACTACTAGGGTTATCATTCTAGTAAACTTTTATAGGCAGGTAGGACATAAAAAAAATCTATACCTACATTTTTGGCCAAAAATTAGTATTTAAGGTTTTCACTAGATGTAGGCAGGTTATTTTTCTTTTATAAGCGAATACCTTATCTTACCAACTTTGAAATCTATTCTTCCCTATTCCGACATAATAATTATAAGTTCCGACTATCTTTTTAGGGACTTTTTTTAAAGGGAAACATATCATTGGGAGTTGCCATTTTTGTCTATGTAGATAGAATCCGTCTTAGTAACTTTCAAAGTCTTTTTGGGTTAGAGTTGGAGGGGAGTTAGAAATTCACAAGTGCCTTAGTACACTCTACGTAGATTTTGGGGTCATAGGGGCAAATAAAATAATATATTTTCCATATTTTTAAGACCGACTTACAAAACTTTTAGAGGACATTTTCATCTTCCTTCTTTGGACACAACCAAATTTATAAAATATATTTTTGCAAAAATAATGATTTGGGGTGCATAGGTAAATATTACTTGATTGATAGACTTAGATAAAAATCCTAGAAATTCTTATCCTCTCTTTTTCCACTTTTCAATAAAAATGTCTCTTGACACTAATGTCAATGTTAGTAACATGTCATCAACATGTATTAAAGTCCCAGACAGGTCCCCGACACAGGTAACTTTTGCCACGACAGCGTGGCTTAACTTTTTTTAATTGTTTACAAAAAAATAAATCTGCTGAGTTTCTTGCCGGTTCTTCTCAGAAGATTGTAGGTTCCGAACCGGTGGTAGATGTTTGCAAACACCTCTTCAAGGTGAAAAGTAAAAAGAAATAAATGTGAAATGAAATAAATAAAATAATAAACAAACTTTATCACCCTATCTGCTGTTTTAATTCATGTCTCCTTACCCATATAGAGAGCCCATGAAAAACTTAACAAGTGCAACTTTTTAACATTAATATATTTTAAGTATTATAGTTAATTTTAAATTGCTTTTTCATTGGCTCTACGTGTGGAATTTAACCTTTTTATAAATAGAGGTGATATGCCTTTGCTTAAAAAAATACAATAACACTTGAACACCCAACACACAAACATATTTACACATAATACCTATACAATGGAGAGTTACTTACCTGAAAGCAATCCCAGCAGACCCAGTCGAACTCAAAGTTAGAACTGGAAAATGATAATTACGTTGACTAATAAATCTCTGCGGATTATGGTCTGCTTGGAGATTGGGGTCTCTCTTGAAGATAACGGAGGAAGGATCAAGATTCGTGAGATGCGTAAGTATGGCAATTTGTGTAAGTATCTGATAAAGACCGATTGTTGTTGGAGCACACCAACAGGGGCGGTGCAACAGGGACAATTGCCCCCCCCTGGGTCTAGACCAAACTGGTAGTATGAATGGTCAACAGAGAATCTATCTAGATCCGAGGCGGGGTACTAAAATTTTCTAGCTCACTTCGCTCACTCTCGCAACAGACATTCTCTTCATCCTGGTACTTTTGAAGAATGGAGAAAACCTAGAGCTATTTCATTTATCTATGAAGTCCAAAAATTTTCGTGAACCACAGTGTTTTAAAACCACTGTAGTTCACACCTAGAGACCCATTTGCCACCCCCTGAGCGAGTTTCTGGATCCGCGCCTGGAGCAGACGAATTTAGAAATGTCTATATTCATGAATTAACTGATTGATCTGATTCTGTCCATGGTAGACTTGAGTTTTGTAACGGGTTCAATCCCCTACGACTGTAGTGGGAACCTTTCATATTATACTGATTGATCTGATTCTGTCAGAATTTAGAAATCGTAAAGCCTAGTAAACTGTAATTTTGTATTGGGTTCAATCCCCAATGATTGAAGGGTCCATTCTAATATATCCATAAAAGCTATAATGTTGACAGATTTGAATTTGCTCTCTGTCTTACATATAGCGGCCTGAGTCCCGGTGGGAACATAATGGTTTGATTTGCAAACGTTATGTTCCATATTATATCTGCAAGTTCATTTGAAAAGAAACGTTCCCACTGTTGAGACTCCGCTCTATGTAGCTAGGTACTGTGAGAAGACGGAAATAAAAACGTGGCAGACTGTGTATCTATTGGGTTCAATCCCCAAGTCGACTTTCCTGTCCTTTAAAACTATTCTGCCAATACGACAACTATCAGTAGGACAATGAAAAGTAGAATAAGTATATACGTACAATCAAATACATTGTGCCATAAGCCTTGCCACTGAAATTCAGAATTAGCATTTTAGAATATTTTCCGTAAGCAAATCAAATCAAAGGTAACTGAAGAGTCTGTTTGTGCATTTTTATCAAAACGTTAGTCCTTACAAGTATAACTACAGCTATAAATTTAGCTGATGTAGTTGAATGTGCTCGCCGAGTCTCGTCGACCTTTATAGCATTGGCGATGTTCTGGTGGTCGCCTCTGTTGATCAACTTGGTATTGTGGGTACCACTGCTGGTATTTAAGCCTCCTTTCTAAGAGAGGGTCCTGGCCATGGTGTGACACCTTCAGTAGGCAGGTAGATAATTATGCCCGATACTAACAGTTATTCTTATTGAGGTGGTATAAGCTTAGCTCAACAACGCACCATCAGGCCATGGGGTTCAATGATCTCTTGCTTTATACAAATTAAGTACCTACCTAAACATAGTAGGTACCTATTCTACGTATCTTCATGACTTACATTGGAAATGCAGCGCCATAGGCGCCCTCTGTGGTTATTAAAGCCCAAACAAAGGCTCCGGCTCAATCAGCTGTGGGCGTAAATGAAACAGTCTCCGCTAGATGGCGTTGATTGCCGAACTGCTCTCCTACAATGCTTTTTATTAACAGAGGTTATACAGCGCTATCTAGTAGTGTTACTTGGAACTAAAATGTATCAAGTGACTACAGTATCCATCTGTGTGGATTGAGGCAATGCTTGCCATGGTATAAAACCTACCAGCCACATTTCATTTCTTTGGATTTAGTAAAGTTGGCACACAGTAGCTTTTCAAACAACTGCAACTACATGCTTCGGCTACTTGGCACATCGTCGTTTACTAGTAACGCCATCCAGCGACACTAAACATTTAATTTGTTAGCAGTAACTCTCAACAGATGGCACTACTAATCGCAGAATGAGCACATCATCATCAACACATTAATTTTCCACAGATGGCTTACAGAACCACCTATTGGTGATATGCCATTCCACCAGCGTTGAGCGTTGTTATATTGTTGTAGATTATAGTCCTCTTCACATAAGTGCCATGCGCCTTGGTTTCTGGTTGCATGCGTGATATATCGCGATACGATATATACTAATTAACTGCAAAACATTTTAGGACATTTATTTCAAAGCATGTTTTGTCATGCTTCATATTTTTCTATTGAATTACAAAGAGGTTTAAATAGAAAAAAGAGTGTCGACGTTACAACATTTCTCCCTTCCTAAGTGAAATACATCTCTTCAATGAGTCTGCGACGTGGCGGCTAAAAAACTCTTGCTGCGATGGGGTGGCAGTGGGAGCATATATGGTACTGGTATCTGTTATAGCAAGATTAGCCGATATTGATGGTGTTTGGAAAGTAGGTTCAACTGGCAGCTCAGCAATCGGTGGTTCAACGATCGATGGTTTATGAAATGAAGATCCCACTGGTAGATCATCTGGTTCGCGGGATCGCCCGTCTCTAGGTGTAGCTACATCTTGTCAGCTCAGGTGTGGGTGAGAGAACTAATACGCGAGACCGTATATTATGATCGGCATGACGAGGCTTTTCCTCCCTAATGGATGTAGTAACGACATAGGAATATCGGTGAGTGCTTGCTGAAATAGTAGCAGGCTGCCAAATCTTCTCTAAACGAGTTTTGATGAAAACTCTCTCTCACGGACGATAGGTGGGTGAGGTCGACCAAATATTGCATAGTAATTGTTTAAATTGTAGTTTTTTCTTATTGTTGGGGCGGATGTTTGAGAGAAGACAGTTCAAATGCCGACCAAACATCATTTGTGATGGGGATTTCCCTGTGGTACTGTGAGGAGTATTCCGGTAGGACAAAAGTAATTATTTCACTGTATAGCATTCTGCTATTGAATTGTCTCACAAGGCGTTCCGCCATGACATTTGTCCTCGGGAGGTATTTTATTTACTTTATTTTTTAAAAAAACGTTGCACCACACTAGGAATTTCTTCCTGTATCGTGGGTGCGTTTTCAAACATATAAACTTACATACACAAACACCCAGAGCCGGAACAACTATCTGTAGGTCATACAAATAATTTTTCCGTGCGGCCATCGAACCCGTAACACGCAGCGCAGAAGTCAATCGCTCAACCACTGCGCCAACCGTGCGCCCCGTGCGGTATGGTGCTGACGTGACATTTACTATTCCCTGGTTTCTATTGTACTCTTTGAAATCATGGGATGTGAATTGTGGGCCGTTCGATATGTATCAATAGTATGGCCAAAGTACTCTATTTCCTTCTGAAGGAATGTACACTTCTTCAGGTTGACCTTGAGTCCTGCTTTCTCCAATCGATCAAATGAAAGGAGTTGTAAGTGCTCTTCTAGGTTCTTGCCCGCTACTGCTATGTCATCGAAGTACACCGCTACGTTAGGTAGGTCATCCAGAAGTTTTACCAGGTAATGTTAGAATATTGAGGGTGCTGTTGCAATTCCAAAAGATATTGTTATATAACGTTACATTGGAAATAGCCTGTGTGTGGCCAACGTTAAGTATTTTTTTGACTTTGGTGCTTTCGAAATTAGGCGGAAATGCGGTCGCAGACATCCGACTGAATTTCATAAGTTAAAAGTCATAATTTTTGGCTCTCGTCTATTTCCTCCTCCAACATTGGACCAATTTAAAAGATATTTCATAAACTGAAAATGAAAGATATACGAGAATACTGTGCCCCTATGTTTTACTTTTTGATGTTACATTATCTTTAGAAGCACTCTTTAGAAACCTCAAAAGATGCTCAAAATTGCGCTGTCTAGTGTACAAATTTGACAACTATAAATAAAAGAAATAAAACATAGGGACACAGTATATATCTTTAGACCAAAGACCTTATATTTCTTACTACTAGACTGTGCACTATGGCGCAAAAACCGGTCCGAGCGAAGGGGCTCCGTTTGGTAGTGTGTCTCTTTCTAATGAGGTGACCATGACCAAACAAAACACGGGACAAACTGATTGTAAAAACGATAGTTTAAGTATTCCGATATGTTGATGCTACCTAACTGCGCTACCTAAACCTACCTAATTTATAGTTAGGTAATAAAAAAGAAGATTCTATATTTTTTGGTATCTACATCACTAACCGTATGGTGTCGGGCGTAAAGAATTTCACCATCCCATGTTTGCCCGTGGGTGTCGTAAGAGGCGACTAAGGGAAAAACCAGAGAATGGGCAGCAGCGTTCTCTGTGCATTTTTAACAACCATACTGCGATCGCCAACCCGCCTGCAAATCACTCCCCATGAATAGCACAAATAAAACATAGTTATATATATACATACCCTATTGCCCGGCAGCTTGTACCCTCGACTACGGTAGCGGTCGAGGTTACGGTATGGCAAGGGGTGTTAAGAATCCCGGACGAGATCCGGCTACCCCAACAAATACCGACGACTGGACCTGGCAACGTACAACACGCGCACTTTCCGGACCGACGAAAATATCACCGAACTCGAAGAGAAATTGAGCAGTTTACGATGGAGTATTAAAGGGTTATCTGAAGTTCGAAGAGAGGGGGAGGACACAATAATCCTTAAACCCCAAGTTTCTTCTTCTTCGCTTTCTAGATTGGAACAAAAAGCTCTCTGATCCTACTCTCAAGCTCATGAAGGAGAGGCGTTAGATGATCCTGCAGTCTTCTGACGGTGCTTTGAAATACCGGCAGCTAAATATCCCTCAGAGGATTTCTATGATTTGACATATTGTCCAGTTGCGTAGACAGTTAAGAAATAAAACTACACCAATTGTTGCGTATTCCACTAGGAATCAATTCGCAAATAATATTAACAGTCGCTGAATTTCACTCGAACAAAGTCCGTCAAAAAATCCGCAAACCGTCATCCTACATTTAGTATTACCAGGCCCAAACATTTAAAAGTACTACTCTTACTCAGTATTAATGAATATTTTTTTAAATACAACGAATTGATTAAATATAGGAACTGTAGAAATATTTATATACATTTATAAAAATATTTAAATACGTGTCAAACTCTATGAATTGTTCGTTTTGGTATAACATAAAAAGAAAAATATAAAATTTTCTACCATTTCTACCAAACCCAATGATTAGTTGAGCTAGCAAGAGGTCAGACCAGGACACACTACCAGCGGCAACCCTCTCGCCAGGACCGCTTTTGGTTAGCACCCCTTATAAGGAAATAGCTAACTTAGGTGTGTGATGATAGATTTCATTTTAGCTAAACAAAAAATTTTGGTACACAGTCTAGTAGTAAGAAATAGGTATAAGGTCTTTGCTTTAGACAAAAAGTAGAAGCTAGAATTTGACATCAAGTGACAACTGACATGCTTCATCTTTTTAACCGACTTCAAAAAAAGGAGGAGGTTCTCAATTCGTCGGAATCTTTTTTTTTTTTTTATGTATGTTCCCCGATTACTCAAAGACGCCTGGACCGATTTCAAAAATACTTTCTGAGTGCAAATGATTGCATTGTTGATGAAAATACCAAAATCGCTATATGTTTGCCTATAACATTTGAGGAGTTCCCTCGATTTCTCTAAGATTCCATCATCAGATCCTGACCTGATGATTATGGGACCAACTAGGAAGTATACCCTTTCAAACAAAAGTTTTAATTACAAGAACGTGTTTGCTTTGAAATACTAAGGAAGCAGTCCATTTAAAATGTTCTGTGTATCAGATTTGAATATTTCAGTTTCAAAAATTGTGGGTGGCTTAGCTTAATTAATTCTGAAAATTCTGCAGTAGGTACTAAGATAGATAATGCCAAAATTTTGCTGGCAAAATTATCCAGTTTTCGCCTCTAGAGGATTGACGAAATGTGACGACTGACGAGCCTTAGGACTTCACGGAGAGCTGTTTGGTAATAAAATGCATAACTGTTCGGGATAAAAAGGTGTCTAGACAGCAGTAAGGTTCTTTCTTAAGTAAGCTATCATAGGACAAGGCATTTCAATAAAACATACGCAGATAAATGTGTAAAATTATTTATATTGCATTATAATAATTAAAAACTGTCACAACAAGGAATTGCCACGAACCTAACTTACACAATCGCCACTTACGAAATACTTAGCCTAAGTTCACTTACACTATACTTAGTCGACTTAACGTTACATCACATGTAGAACGAGATATTTTTTTTTATAATAAGTAACAATAGCCGAGGATACTTGTAACACATCGCTCCGTTCCCACCAAAACTTAGAAGTAACTTAGCGCCTATCAAAAATCTCTCGTAAGCTTATAATATTTGACTCTATTATAACAACTAGAAGGATTCATAAGCAAATACAACAATAGATTATTATGCGTACAGATATAAAAGTTATGTAAAGATGATCAAAAAGGTTCCAAATACGCGGTAATACAGTGATCAAAAAGTGTACAATAAATACTTATTGATAATGACGCGTGTGTCGTGAGTCAGTCGGTACGGAGCGAAGCGCTCGGCGCGTCCTATCTCTTGTTCTTGTTCTTCATGGTGAGACGTCGCCAGAAGCTGGTCTTCTCCGCGGGAGGCTGCTCCTCGCGCGCCTCCTCGCCCCGCGTCTCTCCTCGCAGGATGTCTAGGAACGTCGGGTCGTTCTTGCGAACGTTCTTCTCGATTTTTACAGATTCCGCGCTCAATTCAGCCTTCAGTTTCTCAGGGCTCGTGTTCTCGACCTTAAACTCGTTAGGGTCTTCAACGAACGCCTGCTGGAGGTCGCGCATAATCTTTTTCCTGATAGTCTTCTTCATACTGAGGTGTCTCTCAAGTGTTTTGACATCGCCATTGGGGTACGTGCGAAAGTCTTCCTTCTTTTTCTTGGTTTTCTTTGTTTTGTCATCTGTGTCGTCGAAGGTCTTGGCATCGTACTGCTGGTTGAGGCCGAAGATGTCCCTCAGATGGGGAATAGCTCGCTCTGACGTCATGGTGACCGAAGGGGTTGCTCCCGCCCGAAGTGTGAGATCACAGACACCTCATCATGAGATCTGGAAATATGAGAAAATATAATATTATTATGTGACATTTGAAATAAGCTTATTAGTTACTTATGCTAAACATAGTCAATCATTCTGGTAGTAATTAAGCCCTCTATCAATTGTCACACAGAAAACGAGTAGTGCACAATGATAGGACAATAGACAATATCGCCCACGTTTTTGTCACACAAGCTGAGCAGATTTCTAGACACAGCAGCTAAGAAACAAGCACATCGCCTAGTAAAGTAACGAGTTGTCCCACTTCCCTTAGATAATTGACATTTACTTGTGAATAAACATTTAGAGCATGCCAAACACCAACTGCCACAGTCTACATAGTACACGATCCGATACGTTTGTCAATTGTATCCAAATAACAATCACACATCTTCAGCAAATAGGAGGAAACCAATTTGGTTGGAAATACAATTTGAATACAAAATACATTCCATTTGCCCGTCGTGTCTTCAAATGAATCGTCGATTCCCTATTCTCGTGTGTATTCATTGTATCAATGGTGAAATAAATATATTTAGAACATACAAACAAGACAAATAAAGCAAGAAGTGAATATAAAATTTAATTGAACCAAGAAACAAACAAAACTCAAATCATATAACACCAGTATATTTAAAGGCTTGGAGTCGGTCAGTTAAAAAAATTTAACTAATAAGAAACTCGTAAATGCCACATTTTTAGAAACTATCTAGCCGAACATTTTCGTGAAAGTGAATTTCTCAAGTCTGTAGGAGCCGACTGCGAAGTACGTCAGATATTAATTCAGTGTAGTGTTTGTCCGTAACAATGGCGATGATAAAGAACAGAGGCTGCGTACCGTAACCGATGTACAGTGACTAGGGTAACAACTTCCCTTCTAAATATAGACTTGCGAGAAGAAAAATTTAAAGCATAGGTGTAAATTATTATGGTAAAATTATCTGGCTCTTTTGAGGTGGCACAAGGAAAGATTATCTGGAAGGATTTAGAGGAGGCCTAACTCAGCAGTAGGATAGTCAGAGCGAACCAAAAATATAATATATGTAGTACCAGGATTCAATGAAAAACTTGAATACGAAGTCATTAATAGCTTTGCTGCTGACGAAGGTAACTTCAGAATGAAGTTATTTGAACAACAGGTAGCTAGTTAAATAACTTTTACGAAGTTCTTTAGCTAGAAATCTTGTGTGTAGAAGTTGTACCGGCCGCAAGTCACGTCCTAACTAAGTTCTGGTTCTGCTTAGTCTTAAAGTAATTAAAGTGGAACTTCGAATTCATGGATGAGAACGTCGATTTTCACACCTCAACACGATTAGGTACAATGTATTGTGGAGACTCATTTGATTAGTTTTAGTTTGGAATCCAGTATAAACTAACGACTACTAAAATATTTACACTAGCCTTTTCAAAAATCTTTACACTATCTTCTAAACTTCAAAAGCAATTGACAAATTCCAACACTTAAGAAATATATATTAAGATAGGGCACAGCTTTTTGTTTCCCTCTGAAAACGCTCATCAATTATCCCGCCAGTACTTCTACAAGCTAGTTAGCTAAACGATGCCACGGACGCGTTTTGCGTTCGCATGTACAGACATCCGCAGACTGCATTGTGTTCTGAATATAATATAGTGCGCTTGACTGCACCCTCCTCCGCGCTGCCGTTCTCTGACAGGGCTGCCATGCCGTCCTCCAAACCTCTTCACTTTATGACATCGTGAGGGAGATTCACATGAAGTGGTACTAGTGCTTTGTTTATTATAAGTGCTTTTAGTTAGTAGCGATGTTCTGTCTTGTTCATTTTGGTTTGGAGTAGATATGCGGCAAATTATGAATTTGCTTAGATTTATATCGCAACATTTTTGGTATTTGTAGCTTCTAAAGAATATTAATAGCTTCTTCCAAAAGATGAAAAGTAATGAAGTCTACCCGAGAGAAATTGGAAGAATTATGGACCGGCTAGATCTTTCTAATAACAAAGAGGCTCAGAGCCCTTGCCGCTCGAAATCATGATAAATGCGAAGGCAACAAGAAAAATCGGCAGCCCTGTCCGTCGTCGAAAAACGTGAAGCATTTAGCGCCATTTCGTACGTTTTCTAACAAATACAGAGCGCTTCTCTACCACAAATTGTTCATGAATGAAACACTTTCTTTACTTTCCTAACTAATTGTGCCAAACCTGCGGAAATGCCTAACAGTCTCGTGTTTAAAATCTTCGCTTGTTACTAGGGCATTAGCCTAATTGTTTAGATCTATAGGTAATTCTTTGAACTACTTCAAAAGGAAGTTCTGTTTAACATCATCGTCAGTATATTAAGTTTCACTATTTTAAGAGTCATCAATGCGGGCTGGAATGTGCTCGATTTGTTCATGAAGATCTGTGAATTGGTCAGCGTTGTTAACTGGATCACTAAATATAACTATGAGTATGATATTTTCTTCAACAACAACATTGTTTGTTACTGAAGAATTTACAGTAGCTTTAACAATCGTTCTCTGTTTTCCAACAACAAAAAATTAAACAGCAACACAAATTTTTAGTGTGTCAAGTTTACTGCCGGCTCCCTACAACAAATCCATGGGCCGTCAATACATCTCGCTTGCGCCTCGTAACAGCTGACATTAACATTGGTCGGGGTCACTGCACTTTACCTAACTCTAGCCACACATGATCGTGGGCCGCCATCTTGTGCGTGTGACGTCATCCACGCCGGTTACGATATTTTGTGTTGAGATTTTTTGTTATTATTTTTCGTTTTGTAATTCAAATTCAAATTGCTAAACGATTGTTGTTGTTGTAGAAGATTGTTATTGTGAGAATATACCCAACTGTTTCTGACAAGGTGTCTTGTCCAGATGATTATTTAGTATCAGTAATGACACTTGATTCCCGTTCCCTTTCATGATTTCCGTTGCTCTTCCTTGAGTTCTACATTTTATTTATTAGTTTGGGCGATGTTTTGACCTTATTTACGTAGTTACTACATTTAAATGATTATACAAAAACTCAAAAGCTGTTCTATAAAGTTTTCCCTTTTCCAACTAAAAGTTCAGTTAAAACTTAAATGATGCGTTAATCAAACCGGCAGCATCGTCCCTCAGACCACTTCAACGTTTTTCCTTGCGATGTTACCTTTCATGCAAATTATTATGTTTGACGCGGGCAATCCGCGCTCACAGGGATCAAAATATGCATTTGAAAATGGAACTTTTATATCAGCCAGCCTATCATATATATTTGCCTGTTGCCAGCACTTTGAAGAATATTAAAAAAGTTTCTAAAGTAGATACAATGTATTTTGCTTTGTAGTTTCATATTGATGTTGTTTTGTATTCAAAGATACAGCGAGAGAAAGATAACCAATTGTTTATCTTTGGTTAGTTTAATGATCTTTATTTGGGGCATTAAATGAAAGGTCTATGTCACTGTCAATCAAGTGAAGTTATGCTAAAAGTAAACATTTATTCAAATAAAAAGTTAATCTTTGGTTGTATCGGTCTAACCGGAAAACAAGACGTTTAGTATGCGTGAACTGTCGCTCAAAAGTGGACAGAACGTCAAGCTGTTGACTTGATTCGCGGGTTAATCTCTCGTTTATCGGCGGTTACAATGCTCAGCAATTTACAACCGCCACGACGAGTAAACACGCTGAATCGCTGACACGATTGTTACGCTATATTATGTAGGGCCGTAGGCAACTGGGCCACAGATTGTTCGACAACCATGCCATTTTGTCCGAATTGGAAAACCTTTTTTAAATAAGTACGCTTTTGTTTTCGTTCTGCGTTCCGAATTTAAACGACTTTTTTATTTATTTAATTGGAATTGGGATTTGGGCATCGGATTCGCCGGGTAAAGGCTTAATTAAAATTATTTTTTATTGGTCTCGTCAAGTTTGTGTTATTGGAAAAATTGGCAGTAGGTTATTGACCGATCGGTATCGTTTCGACGGAAACATATTTTGAGCAGATGACAATTTCACGAGAGGCTTTTTAAGGGTTCCGTACCATTGCTGTCATTCACGTGTGCCTCTGTCTGTCCGTCTGTCCGTCGTCTGTCACACAGGTTTTACAGCCAAACGATTGAAACAATAGTCTTCAAATATTCACAGTATAAGCAACTTGTTGACCCAAAGATATACACATAGTCAAAATATATTTTTAAATGCTTTTAAGAGGGGCTCCCATACAGCTAAAGGGAGACGCGGAAAAAACATATTAATCTACCCCATCGAGTGGGGTATCGTTGTTTAGAACTCGTTGAGTAGATAAATACTGTATTTTTTTATTTAAAAATATTGGAAAACAAAGGAATGAGAAACCACCAAAGTCAACATTTTTTATAAAAATTTGTTCCGAGGAATTTTTTCACTTCCTATTGACCTATCAACTTGAAATTTGGTGATAATGTTGTATATTATATAACATAGTGTTATTGTGTCGTATATTTTATTAACAAATACCAATATATTGATAAATCGGATTTTCTATGAATTGCCCACATTTTTCTTATTACAACCAACCAGCCCTTTAGTAATGTCCATAAAAATTTATAACAAACTGCCAAATGATATTAGAAAAATAAACAAAACAAATATATTTATTAATAAAGTGAAACAATTTCTTGAATCCAAGTCATATTATTCAGTTAAGGAGTTTTTTAATGATAAATCGAATGCAAAAAAAAAAAAAAAAATGTCGTGTGGCACTCGGGGACTGCCGCGGTAAAGCTATTGCATAGCATTTATTCTAGATCCAGTCCTGGAAAATGCGTCAAAAAAATTAAAAACGTTAAAAACTCGAAAACGTAGCGAGCCAAACCCGCATTTATTTACGATTAATAAAACTCTAAAAAACAAAACAAAAAAAATGCGTCAAAAATATTAAAAACGTTAAAAACTCGAAAACGTAGCGAGCCAAACCCGCATTTATTTACGATTAATAAAACACTAAAAAACAAAACAAAAATACCCTTATTCACATTGAAATAAGGTCGCTTTTCTTTGACAAGCAAAAGTGACCCTTATTCTCATTAGCATAAGGTCCACATTGATCACCATTGTCACAGAAACAGCTCAGAGAGACCGATAAAAGGCAAAAAAATTACGACCAACAAAAATTTAGCGCATTTCTGACAAAAAATTTGCCCCCCCTGCCCACACGGCCACTTCATCCCGGAGAACAAGATAGGATTTACCCCCCGCCCCCTTAACCGTTTACCTCCCCCGCAAAAAAAAATTTCATTCTAAAAATACCAACACGGAAATCGAAAACACGTGCAACAAACCTCCCTCCCCCCGCCCCCCTGCCCCTCACCACTCAGATTCCACAGAATTCAAAAACCTTATTAAAAGTCAAAGTATCACCGCGGTGCCCGTCGGAGTGGGGAGCGTGAGGTTTTTTCGTTACGGAATTTCTGGTTTCGGTCCCCGCGCTCAAGGCCCGCGATAGAAGCTATGCAATAGCTTAAAAAATCTCTCTATTATCCAAGCCAGCAAGATTAAAAGCCAAATATAATAACATTAATAGCATAATTTAATCTTAATGAAAATACCTCAATCAATTTTATAATAATTACTTATTTACTATTCCTATTCAATCAATATATCATACCTATAAACACAGACATAATTATACATCTAATTTGACATTTATAATATTTTTATTAATTTTTTGATACTATGTAATGCCTTGAAATGTTACTTGGCCCTCTTCCTCTCTCCTAAATTTTGCTGTGCCCGACGGGGTCCATATTGATCTTTTACCATGTCTATACCATCTATGTAATACATATGGAATGCAATAAAGTATTGAGTATTGAACTTGATTTTGCGGTCAAGGTACGGAACTCTAAATGTGCTAAGTCCGACACGCACTTGGTTTTTCTATTATTCAGCATATATTGTGTGTTTTTAGGCAAACTCATGTTTATTTTGAACGTACGATTCAGTAAATATAAAACCACCTCAAACACTCTGATTCGCCAATTAAATAAGTCAATTTAATTCCATCTTTCTCTTGAACTGCAACACGAAAGTTTAACAAGCAGGAATGTATGTAACTTTAGATTTGCTAATAAAACTAATTGCATAATTGCATTCTCGGGGATGTATATGGCTGACTTGTGACGTAAGCCGGCCCGGCAATTATTGCTGGTTGCCTTACATGTGCAATTTACTGAAGTTACACTAATATACGCCGTATTATGACATGAGGCGCTGTGTGGCTTATTTACACATTCATCCAGTTAGAAATAGTTATTGGATTAACTGTTTGCAAACATGAAAGTATGTTGCGTGGGAAATATTATTTTGGAGATGGGACAGCGCAAATACGAATATTTCTACTCAATATTCCACCCCACTTTATGATTTTCAGCTCATGAAGTGGAGAGTGGAGTAATGCGGTCAAAGAGACTTCGTTTTTTTTTTAATATAACCTGTTTTTATGAGCTCATAGAACTGGCTTACGTTACTTCTGTTTAGGCTTTTACTTTTGAACTTTGCTGTATTATCATAGTGCAAGGTTCACTCAAGCAAAGCCCTGAAATCCCATCTCAAAATAGACCATGTGCTTGCATCAATCCATCAACGGCCAATCACATGCGATATGAAAGACGCGATGTGGATTTCCGTCTATGTGATTGGTCGATTTATGGCGGTCAAATCCTTTACCTTGCCGAATTCACTTATGCAATAAGGCTGCAGATCTATTAACTAATATGTACGTTGGAATAAACAAGTCTTACAACCCAGATACCGTTAAGCCATTTAATTGTTACAACTGCGATTTTATCGAGTAATCAGACCTGGATAATGATCCGATTATTAGTTAGTCCTTGTCTATGTAAAACACAATCATCATATTTCCTGACATTGTGGGTTCTTACAACTGCCGTGACTATCGAACAAAAGACAATTATTTCGAGAAAAAAAAAACAACTACAAAAACTTCAATAGATTAGTGCTTTTATTTATTTACAAAATGTTTTTATTCAACCTTGCCTTACTACTAAAAAGCTGTTTTAAAACCACAGACAGAATAATATTCTAGCTCTTATACTAAAGTAGAAGATAAAATATGTCTCAGCACGAATAAATCCGACTGCATTTTGCGTCTGGACCGAAACTGGAAGCGAATGCCTGCACCGAGATAATAAAACGTCTCAAGCGAGAAAATCGTAAAAGCAGCATATAAATGAGAAACCTTTTTAGCTTCCAAAAAGGAAAAGGTACCTAGTATTACTTGGCCTTTGGTGCTCATCCTATAACGTACAAGCAAACCAAAAGTAAAGTTGAGTAGAGTCAAACTATTTGACGTCTTAAGATTTATAGATATCAATCATGTCCCAAGGTGTCGTCAACATTTTACGAAAGATAAAATTTTACGTAATTGAAAACTTGCCTATATGTCCTTGCTTTGTCATCAAGAAAAAAGGCAATAATTTAAAGTGGATCAAATTCAATATTAAGAACAAAAAGTCATCCTACAGTGAACTATCGAATTCCACCGCGTCTCAAATAATACTGGTCATGAAATATTCAATATTGAAATAAAAATATGATACTATCGAAAAAATACGTTGCACTTGCATGAACAACTTTTCCGTCCTTGTGGGTTTTCACAGACCTGTATATTATGTTTGTATTTGCACAAGTGCGGTCATAACAACAGTGCGCTTATCGTCCCAGACGACGAACCGTTTAATTCTTTACAAATATTAAAACAGAACAAAGAATGACGTAAATATGGCTGAAGGTGGACGGAATAATAGGTATTATTTGTTAAAGAAATTGTATGCACGCGAATTAATAAAATGATGCCATATCGAAAAGTAAAGTGGGCATAAAATTCAGCTTCCTCAAATGCAAACATAGCGAGCTCTACTAAGGAGGTATTTGTTTTGGTCACGATTCACGGAGAATAACAATTTGTTACTAAAAGTTGATTAGAAAGCACAGTGGATAATATAACTACAGCATTCCTAGACGATCAGAATTTTTTCAGCTCCTTTAATTGTTCATGCTTTTTAAGCAATACTCCTTTCAGACTAAACGTACTAACATAATTTGCACATCTCAATTATTGCTCTACATATTATGTTTTCGGATTATTGCAAATACCGTCAGATTAAAATATATCTCGAGAGTATGATACTTTCTAAATTTTTAATAGATCATTTCTTTTACAACAATATGCATCAAAAGTTGATAAGTACTTTATGCTTTTGTCTTTTATTGCTTCCTGTTTTAAATAATCCGTTGATACATGCATGGGACTGTAATGTGCAATTACCTATACTTATGTATTCTTTCTGCAGTACATACTCAGGCAATATGTTAAGCAAGACATTAGTCAATCTCACAATCATATCGAAGTAGGTATCAATATCACTACGCAGAAATTTGCCACTTTCTCACGCATTCGAGCAAAAACTTGTGAAACTATGCGACTGTATTATCACTTATCAAACAAAGTGACTCTGTCGTATTCCAACAGTTATTTATCTTTATAATTAATGTATTCAGAGAGGAATGGCGGAGCGTCGCGCCCTAATTGTCACACGCACGCTGGCAACACCAAGCGGCGGGCAAATTGTGAAAATTTACTTTTATTTTCGAATGGCGACGGGATTATGAGGTTTTGTTGTGTAAATTGGAAAATGTTGACGTGAAAATTTGATTTTAAGGTTGAAATTAAAAGACGTTTAAGTTTTAAGGCAAATCCAAGTTGAGAATCAAATAAAGTGACTTTATTACGATGTTTAACTATAGAACAACATATTTTTGGTTTAATTTCGTGTTGAATTTCTTTTAAAATGCTGACTTGCAAAAGAAAAGTTAATGCGACCGGTCAAAGACATTTCATTTTATTCCTTTTGAATTTCCACCCAAAATTGGACACCATGTCCAAAGTGTGCTTGTGACCCATTTAAAGCAGAGGTAGGTAGATCAATACTTTATATGGGCCACACATTTCAGGTCATATTAAGTGGAGGGTTCGGCTTATCAGTCCATCAACACAATCTGTTGATTGTCACCCTATTATTTATGATGACGTCACAGCGAACGACCGCAGGAAGTTGCGTATACGCATCCAAATCACTTTTATTTCCTTTTTTGTAAATCGCATTTAAACATGGCGCTAACTTGTTATTTTTATCCTACTAATATTAAAATGTTTTAGTATGAATATTTGTATGTTTGTTTATCAATTGTGCCTCTACTGTTGGACGGATTTGGGCGCAACTTGGCATACTGCAGTTAGACCATGACTTAGAAAAGGACATAGGATACCTCTTTCTTTATCCAATTAGTATATTCACTTGAGATAATTTCCTAGTTTTACTCCAGCGAAGCTGCTGGGAGAACATGTTTTTCGTTTTTACATTAGTGTCAACCACAGAGTACATTATTATATTATATGAGGTGTCAACTGCTGAACTTAGACACAAAATCCACATGGCGTCTTTCATCTCGCATTTGATTGGTCCAACCCTTTGCCTTGCCGAATTCACTAAGTTTGGCACAAATCTAGACCATGTCCCTGTTGACATAAATGATACCTACACGTTTTATCCAGGTGAAAAGTTTTTGTTGGGATAACCAGTCCTTGAGGCTAATATCAAATATGTTTTTCGTTTGTATCTTGTTTTTCTCAAAATATAAGCACTGACGTTACAAATAAAGCATATTTTAATTAATTTAATGTTGTTTTTTATTAAGTTATTCATGTTAATGTTGTTTTTTATTGATGCCACATCAAATTGATAAGTGATTATGTGATGTTTGAGACTTGACTCTGATGTGGATTGGCCAGAAATTATGTAATTGTGTAATTGAATAGAGAGGATTTGTGATAGCTGTACCTAGTATTATATTATCCGTGTCTGTGGTGATAGTTGTTTTGTTTAATAGCAGAAGAGGCTAGTTATAATTCTCTTCAGACAAAAAAAAAAGGAACCAGGTACAGATAATAGAATGTATTTTCAAACTGGTAAAGCTGCTAAGCTAAGTTATTTTAGCTCAGCTCGCAATAGCTGAAGTAATTGTTCAGATTGCCAACAAACAATCAAGGAAGAAACATTTCCTCAGCTATGTTAGCTAAAATAAACTAATTTAGCTGAAACATTGGTCTCCTTGTGGTATTTCTTATAAGTTTCAACAAATTCAATAAGTCTTACTCCAAAATGGCCCATATTTAAATGGTCGATGTCCAAAATGTTCTTATTATGTCCGTCCATCTGTCGATTCCCACACAACAAGTAATATAATCGAGTCATCAACACATGTAATGTTGCGACATGCACGAGTACCAGCAGAAGCAATTGTTTACCTCATAGAGGCATCATAGCACATTTATAGCGCAATAAAAATATGGGAACGCAAACGTTCTCAAATTAACCATGTTCACTGTACATGGTAAACTTTGAGACCTTCCGTGTACATGCTAGCTCTACCTACTAGGCAGCGACCCTTTCGCATGAAAGATGCCTTTTCAAAAACATAAAAATATTTGTATTGCTTTGACTTCTTTTCCTATTTATCGCAGTTTCTCAAGTCTCATCTCAGAAAGTGTCACACTGCCTAGATTACCCTCATCAGCAGAATTTTAATGTTGCCATTGCTGAGAACAGGCCTCCCCTCTGTGAGAGGGAATGGGCCATAATACACCACGCGGGCCTAGTGCGGATTGGTGGATACCCTCAGGTATCCGAAATATATAGAGACGCGTCACAAATTAAGCGCAAATCAAGTAATACAGCAGCTTTTGAAAAAAAATCCTAATAATTTTGCGGTAGGTAGTTTTAATTCCAGAAAATATGCCTGGATAGAAGGCAACCAGACTAACGTAAAGGCAACTAAAGAAGACGTCACAAGACTAGGGGACAGCTCGTGAATTTCTCAATAAACATCAGCCATATTATAACTACAACAAAATCTAAAAAAGTCCCACTGCACAAAGGTTTAATAACAAAACAAAACACCAAAGAGCAGTGTGTCGATGTCTGTTACAGAAGCTGTGACGATTCCCACGACTAGTTGGATAATCACGTTACTTAACCAATGCTCATTGAATTGCGCAAGTCAAGGCGAGACGTGTGATCATGAGACAATGCTTTTGTCAACCAGCGATAGTGTTGCCAGTGTTGGGCTGTTGTGACCTTCTGCGGCGATGTCTTTAAGAGGTAATGTGAATAGAGTGGAAATGTAGAGTGAAATTGTGATTGTTTCTTAGGTAGGTACTGTTCTGTTCTAGCGTTGATCCTCTGAGGTTGATATTGATATTAAATGTTCTGCAGAAATTGGGAAAACTAACAATGAAAGCACGTACGCGACATAAGAACAGCCAAGTAGGTTCCTAATTTATTTTGCCTTTTCACTGAAGTTTTACCTCTGTTCTCAAATACAGGTCAGTGGTTCGTCTTCAGATCGTTGGCAACCAGAACCATGATTGTCAAAAAGGGGTTTAGTACTAAATTGGTTTGATTTTTCATTAGTGGACATGTGGAAAGTCACATGCAGTTCTACTAATAAATGAACAAAAGATTATTATTTGCTTATAGTCCTTACAATTTCACCGATTTGTGATAATCTGAACCGCATTCGTGAAAGCTTCCGGAGTTGACTTAAAAAATGGTAAAACTTCCGATGGTAGGTTTCAAAATTACCAAATCTTTTTACTTTATCGTTCGCCAAAAGTCCTCGCCCTAAAACCAAAAGCTTTTGTCTGTAATTTTTTTGTTTTGGATAATGGTAAAGTCTGATGCATTGTCAAAAGTTACAACCGACGAACTGTCAACGAAGTTAAATGATTTCACAAAATGGCGGCGGAATCTGTCAGAAAAGTCATCCGTTGAAAAGTTTACTTTGCATTTCGGTAATGGCATTGTCAAAGTACCTAAGTAAGTTCAATAGGACTAGTTAATTTATATTAATGATTGTTTGTTTGGACATTAATTGCTGTGTGGGTTGATGAAGTAAATGGCTCGGGCAGATGGTGCCGGAATGGATGGCCGGCCATTTGTGTACGTTTAGGTACTGTTGGTACGGGTTTGCTGCCGCCGGGACTTTTAGGTGATTAATTTCTGGTGATAACATGGATAAGGACCGAACTTTAATCTGATAATGCAGATATAAATAATTTATAATTAAACAAAACCACCATTAACTGTTTATTTATTTAAATTAGGTTAATCTGGTTTCAAAACTATCACTGTTCCCACAGACCGGCGACACGCGACAATACGACATTATTTTTAAGAAACTGTCCTGTTACCCTTTCAAGAATCACTATGAAAACATTAGGAGCCTTTAACAGGTAAGTAAAGTTTATCATTAAGCTTGCAACAAACTACTATTTCCCCGTTATCGCATTAGTAGATACTAGAAGGACAATATGAATCACAATATAACAAATTATAATTCATATATGCGTACTAATATAACAGGCACCAAAACAATGGCGCCCGGAAAACCAGTAATTTGCATCAAAATCTAGTTCGACTAAACAATTCCTACGAAGATCGGCGGCGCAACCTTGCGGTGTTGCCACACAAAAAAATATAATGAATATGAAAAGAGATCTGATAACGAAATTACTGTTATACGTCAGCTGTTTTAATTGCTGGTGTTGCTATTATGTGCCAATGATACCAGATAATGCTGGGTTTATTACTGTGTGTCAAGGCGTACGGAAGGGTTTATAGCGTTTTTATGAACAATTCGACTAATTCCCTTGATGTGTTTTGTTAGATAAATGCTGCTAAATACCAATGCTACAGCAGAATATTCTGCTATTACTTACGAATAATATTACGATTTCCAAAAAAACCCACCCTACCTAACTACTTTTAATATGCTATTGAAATATATTTTAAAAAAATATTTAAAAAATCAAACAAAAAGTAAGTAAACATGCCTCATATTCAATTACAAAATTAATAATATGTAATAACATTAATAAAAAATGTTCAAAGCGTTATGTCATGTGACATGTGCTCTTTGAAAGGTTTATAAAAATAAATTATACTGCTGACGACATTGCCGTGGTCAAACAAAACAAACTGCTAAAGAAAATTATAACAAACAATTAGTAAAGCCAGGGTTGTCAAACAGGCACTTTATTTAGCGATTTTCTTGTCTGAGTGATCTATGTAGGTATTCTAGAGTCTAAGCAAATTTTTCTACATCATCATCATCATTTCAGCCGAAAGACGTCCACTGCTGGACCTAAGCTATCCCAAGCGTCGCCACACTGATCGGTCCTGTGCGTTTCGCAATCACCGGACTCCCGCAGCCTTGAACAGTTCGTCACTCCAAATAGAGAGAATGAAGCCTTCCAACGCTGCGTATTCCAGTACGCGGTCGCCATTCCAGAACTTTTCGCCCTCGATGGCCATCAGTTCTGCGTGCAATGCCACTTAAGTTTGGCATTATTTTTCTTAAGATATTTAAAATGTGGCACACATTTTCTATTTTGACTTAAGTATAGAATACTTTTGAAGCTGACGTACAATACCGAATAGATGGCGTCGCATGATTGGCAAAGCCGACCCCGCGTAACAGGAAAAAACCAGACCAAAGAAGAAGAAGGAGACTGGTCGAGCTGTGAGACGCCAGGTATTAAAAAAATAAAATAAATCGTATAAACATGACCTGACCCATCTGAGTTGCAGTTGACTACAGGAGCCACCATAAACTCAGATCAAATAAAAAGTCAGGACGGAACGTTGCAAACAACAAGGTGACGCCGGTTAAAACTACGCCTTGTCGTATACATACACAATTACACGCACACACGAACAACGAAACTACGCCTTTAGCTTGTCACTTGTCAGTCGAGCACTGAGACAAATTAAAAAGCTAGACGGACACGCTAAGGCGTAATTTAGTTGTTAAGTTCCATCTTGACTTTTTATTTGATCTGGGCCTACAAACATAATCCGCTCTAAACCTTAGCTTCTTAATATTTAGATCAAAACTTGCACATCAAAGTGAACAATAGTTTAGAGAATTCGTTTATGTAGTATTTCGTTCCAAATATTAGTTTGTTTTTGTTTGCCGACCCTAGACGCTTGCAGACATCCTGCGTGTTCTACTTCTTCTGATCTGATTCGCAGATTTCTAAACATCCGCCAAAAGCAAAAACTATGGACTTAAGCAATTTTTATATTATTGTTATTGTTGATTACCTAGCTATATTTAATTTTTGCTGTAACAGCTGTCTGTCTGTGTTAGGTAAACATGAAAATGCTTTGTCATGTCATTTAATAAAAATCCATTAGGTACGCTTTTCTTATTAATGGTAAAATTATATAGAATATAATTGCGTGTTTCGTTCCGAAATTGTATTCGGTATGTAAATAATTTTCCATGAAAATTACTTTCAAGTAGATATTTGCAGATAGGTGAATAGAATATGCGTTTGTGTAAACGAAAACTGTACCTACTCATAACATATTATGAAAATTATTAATTAAAAAAACTGTATTGAAAACATTTTTTTTTCGTATTCTTCTCAGCCAACCCTTTCATTTGATACCCACTGCCATTAGGCAAATAACTAATCCGCTATCTTGGGCCGTCCGCCATATTGGATTTAGAGTGACGTCACTTAGCTAACCATGCATTGTCATCCAAACTAAACAAGTATGCAAAATTTCATCTTAATCAGTGGTGGATAACTGCTTTAAAATCAGTTGCAAGATTTGATCCGAACACATACATACAAGCATAATATAAAGCATACATTGCAAGTTAAATAAAAGCTTGTAATATAGACGTCAACGCGTTTGCAGAACAAACATATTTTTTCTATTATTTTTTTAACTATCGTTAAAGAAAAAATATATATCGTCAAGTCAGAATTTTTCATCAAATCTTTGATAATTTCAAGTTTCATCCCATATATAACCTTTAGAAGCTTAATATGCACAGTTACTGTATTTAAGTTAAGCTAACCAGCTATCCTGGTGGCTTCTAACTACCAGGATAAACTCTAAGTAGTTCATTCAACTAGCCACTCTACGGTTTATTCCTGTAAACACAAAAAGTGTCAGCCGTCTCCAAAAAGTCCTAACTCCTAATCTTAAGCGGCCACTTGCGTTTGCGCATAGCTTTTGACTAAAATAGGCACTAAGTACAATGGCCTGATCTGCGATGTTGCCGACAATAGCAGATGTCTGCTATCTTGTTAAGAATACATGGTTGAATAGTTAGGACTTTAAATAATTCAGAAGAGTAGGATACAACAAATAAACTCAAATTGAACAAAATTTAATTACGAAAAATGCAATTTTTCAAATGTGTATCTGTCACCTCCAGAGAGATACATCGACATTCCAAATTCAAAATAAATATTCAAAGTAAGATTTATTCTTGGGCTAAGTTAAGAAATAATAGCAAGGTAGATAGGTTTAATTTACCTACTTACCTAGACCTTGGTATGTAAAAATGCTTAGGTAATTGAACTGAAAATCTATCTCCGTCGCGAGACAATACCTTCAGCGGCCATAATTAGCAGACAAAATAGAAAACAATGGCAACCACACTTGATTCAAGTGTCGCGGCCGTCGAGAGAAACCACCAAACAACAGTCCAATCTAAAATATCAATTTTTTTTATAAATTCTGCATCTAAAGTCGTCACAATCTAAGAAGTCCGTTGACGTTTCTTATTTTACATGCCGCAATAACTTTTTACGTAAGAAATTGAAAAATCAAATTCATAATCCTAATTAATTACCATGTTACCCATACACTATAACAACGAGTATCATTCGCAAGCATCAAGTTTAATTAATAATAAGTATTTTTATAGCTGTCAAAACGGGCATTTTATTTTTTGACAACTTTAGCTCTTTAATTTGAAATCTAAATATAGTTTTATTATGTCACCAGCAAGAATAGCTTTAAAAACAAACCATCGATAAACGCAGACAAGTCAAAAGCACTCTGAAGATCACACCAGTAGTTTTTATAACCGTCCCACTGTGCACCGTGGGTGTTATGTCAATATACACGTATTGTACCGGTAATTACCGGCATTGTATGCAAATCACTATTTGTTGTGCCACAGATAAAATAAATGGTCCATTATTCGGATAAGAAAAAAAAAAACTTTCTGATAAATTGAAGATTTCTGATTAAGGATTGAACTGAAGTTGGTGACGCTTGCGGCAGGCCTAAGTTCAGCGGTGGACGTATTTTCTGAAGTTTGAAAGACGTGGCCGCAGTTGGCTTCTGAAAAGTTTCCCATTTATTTAACAAACTGTCGAGAGAGCAGTGGTAGCCCGGTGGTATCGGCCGCGACTTACAACTTGTAGGTCGTGGGTTCGAACCCAGGCAGGCGCTTTACTTTGTGTAAATTATTACATCACCACTGCTCTCAAAAACGGCGATGGAAAAACATCGTGAGGAAACCGGCGTCATAGAACCATAAATTCGAAAACATGTGACATCCACAAACATGCACTGGGCCCGCGTAGTGGATTACGGCCCTTTCATCCACAGAGAGCCACGTACAACGGACCAAATGCGTGTCTAAGTGCGGAAAAGTTGTCCATCTATCCTATCCTATCCTAACAAACTGTCAAACGTATGGTACCTGCTCTGATTCGTTGACCGAAATAACAACGGGCAATCACTTGATGTCATATTCGACGACATATTTAATTCAAGAGGGTTTTCAGGAACCCGAATCCTTGCGGTGAAGACAGTATAATGGCGGAACGCCGTTTACATACTTCCGCCGCTTATACGCTTAAACAATTTAGCTCAAGAGCGAAAGAATAAAATTGATTATGCTATAAATACATAAATGATAATATTCTTAATTTAGCTCGATTATCTTTCTATTAATTTAAAAGATACAAAATAAGCTTATAAGCTTTAAACTTAATTATGTTAATAAGCCTATAAATCTTAATGATAGATAAAGATATTAATCGTTTTCCTATTTGTTAACTTAAAATTATTATTAGATTATCACATTTATTACTGGACCATGAAAATCTTATTTTAATTTGATTCTGTGTGAAGTTTTAATAGACATCATCAGTCTCCTGCCCTTTACCTAATTTGTAGCCGACGCAACATGTATTCTTCTTGCATAATTCTCCATTATTTCAGTTCATCCGTCGTGGTCTTCTTTCGCTTCTCTAACGTATAACCAACCCCATTCATACTTCACATCATCACATCATCAGCCTATTAATGTTCCCACTGCTGAGACACAGGCCTCCTCTCTGTGAGAGGGGATGGGCCATAATCCACCACGCGGGCCCAGTGCGGGTTGGTTGTTGGGTTGGTTGGCATTCATACTTACTCTAAAGAGTTTTGAGGCACCTAGAGGCAAAAGTGGTTGGAACTTTTTTCCCCATTCGTCCTCCTCACATCCCATTCATACTATGACAAACGTTTTTCCCCGACTTAATCGATTCACCCCCGTATAATAAGCCTGACCAAATACCTGAGCTGACTGTCAAATACCATATTTTGTCATTTCCTTGTTTCTTTCACTCTTTCCCATATATTTATATAAATGTATGTATAAAGTTTTTTAGTTTATAAGTGTTATTATATGTGTAGTGGTGGCTTGCTGTACGCTTTGGTGCAAACTGAAAGTACAGTAAGGAATTATAAAAAAAAAATACGTTCATAAATATCTATTGCATTAAGTGTTCCTAATTTAAACCCAAATTTTGTGTTCCTAAGAATATTTGTAATCTGTTTGCTGGTTTTTATTGAAAAAAAGGCAAAAGGCAGTTTCCCAAGGCACTTTCACACACCAATAATTGCACATCACCCTCCTAAACGCCATCACAAGCATCGCAGCTCATCGAATCGAGATCGTTAGGACTCAATCTGATCGCGGCACGCGGCGCCGCCATCCATAGCGATCGCAATTACTTCTCTAATAAGCGGTTGTGGCCAGACGCCTTAATAACTGGACTGATATTATAATTTGTATGTTTAAGTCGTTTTCGCACCCAACTTGTTTGCAGAGCTCGTTCTTGTTATTATGTGCGATGAAGCAATTAATTTTGTTATCAGAGAGCAGATAGAGAGATAGAGGATTCGTATCAGATCAATATTATATAGTAATTGAACGCCTCTACGGGGAAAACAACATTATGGGAAAGTTTAATCTATTATTGTCCTCTTTAAAGAATCTTAACTTACGAATATGTTTAAGGTATCTGAAGTCAATTGAAGGAGAAATTAACTTTAAGGAATTTTTGCCATGACTCATTCTTAAACCAAAATAATCGAAACACAAGTAAAATTTTAAAAAAACCCCGACACATTTTTATTTCATGCTACATAATTTATCTAGTAGATAGTAGATACGCTTCGATCGGCAATCTATTGAACACGTAATTATGACACGATATCTTGCGAAAACACCCCGATTGAAACAGTAAAACACCCATAACTTTTTAACGGCTGAACCGATTTTATTCAAACATAGCTAAGAACACTCTCGACAAAATCACATTTCAAACAAAAAAACTAAATCAAAATCGTGTCATCCGTTTAGGAGCTATGATGCCACCAGCCACAGACAGATACACAGCAACACACGTCAAACTTATAACACCCCTATTTTTCCGTCGGGGGTTAGAAACAGTTCGTATCAAACCCCATACCATGCACTATTCCCAACCATTGCTCCTGAAAACCGGAATTAACAACAGCGATCACCAGAACAGCACCAAGTCAATGAAGTTCGACGAGTCCCGTAGAAACAATTCAACCATCTTGGATCCCGCAATAAAATAACTTAGTAAAGAACAGCGGAATAGTTAAACACACGGCTAAACAGTTTGTATGTTCAAAGGCTACCTAAACTTCATAAAAGATAGCTTGATCTCTGCGACAGCTGTTAGTATCAATACAATAACGATAGCGCTTGACAGGCTAACAATAACGTAACAATAACGTATACGTCAGTTTGACATAATTATGTCGCAGAGATCAAGCTATCTTACAAGAAGTATAGTTATTTCGGTTGGTAGTTTGTTCACCGACAAGCAGTTTTTCCTACTTGTATAGGTAGTTAAGTATATTTAAGAGTTGGAAACACTGTTTCTCGGTAACATCGTTAGACTCAAATTCCAGTATATTGAATATTGAATATAGATAAATGCCGTGGGAAATAAGTCGTTTATGGATATTACAATCCGTTCTGCCTTAATTCACTTTTTACTGAATTATTTTAGGGTTAAGTGGCGTGAAATAGTGGTCCTAAAAATCGGAAAAGTTATAAAACAATTTTGAAAGGACAATGGAAAAAGTTACGATGCAGTTTGTTTTTCTTTCCGCCCTGAAAAATAGTGCCGTCGTATGAATATTTCGGATCTAAAAATGTTTTCTAAAGATTGCTTATAATCGATTGTTTCCGTCAGCTAATCGTCAAAACCTAAACAGATCCTTGACATTAGAAAAATGTAAATCTTATCACGATCTACAAAACAAAATTAGACTATTATTAACAAAAAACACCAATTAAGATAATGACTACATCATTTCGCTCCACTTAACAGCTATTCACAATGAATTTCTATGCAAATATTAAATCAGTTCTCCCGCTGTCACAGACTAAGCCTAAATTTCCGCATCAATTTTGTCTATGATCAAAATTCAAGGCACGATCTATGCGTCTATGGTATCTTATTAAGCATCTGTGTTCTGTGTTGCAAGTGGAGTTTATAAAGCCATAAACAATGTCTCACCCAGTGTTGCTAACTGAGTTTGACAAAGATATGATTTTGGGCGATTTATCTCAAGAAGTTTGATGTTTCGTTTATGGGACTTACGTGCTCGGATAAGAGGCGAGATGAATAAGTAGAGCTGTATTAGTGAAATTATATGATTTCAGAAACTAAAATTTCTCTGACTTACGAACGAGCAAGTCAGGATAAATAGCCCTAAGAATTTAGCAAAGATAGGAAACACTATTAAAGTAAAACTATCTCAAAAACAGAATTCACATTGCTTAAAATATAGTACGGTCTTATCTAGATAGGGGTCATCAACCTAGCGATTGCAAAAAGAAGTGAGTTGATGACGAAAAATAAGTTAAATATGTATCTTTCTGCAAAGATATAATAAAAACGATTGTTTTAAAGAGGCTTTTAATCAGCATAACATCAATGAAACGACGCGTTGAATTTATCAATATCACACAAAGACAAGAAATAAATACGTCGTTGGCACATCGCCTTCTAGTATATATTGCCATCTTCCGTCAACTTTTATATACAGAGCCGGAAGATAAATTATCTCTTTATGTGGTACCTTGGATAGAAACCACAAGTACTACCTACCATCTGTTACTTTTCCTAAGTTTTCATATAATGCCATTGAATGTCCAGTGAGAAACGTCCTCCATTCATTTAATGTTGCCACTAGTGACAGTTTCATTACCACCATTTCAGCCTTTAGTCATGTAACCACAATCAACTAACGGTGATACATATTAAAAATCGACTTAATAATCATCATTGAGATTCGGTGATGACGAATACCTACAGTTGCCTGGGTGACAGTTTGACATATTACCAACGCGATTCCAAATTCAAAAATGTTTGGGATGGACCGTGTGACATTTCGAGTAACGAGTAACTTTGGAATTTTTGCCTAACATTATCCCAAGACAAGATTTAGCGAACTGATGTAACCAAATTCTGTTAATTTTATGGAGATTGAAATCATGAAACGACAACACACAGATTGGCAGAAATGTTCATATTTTGCAAAAATGTGATGCATTATCGAAGTCATCATACATAATAGTCATTATTTATCTATTATAGAAGTCAACTAGAGTATGCGTCTAATTGTGGAATCCACGTTATCATGAATACATTGACCCCATCGAATACATCCAAAGACGTTTCATGAAATATCTTTGCTTTCATCAAAAGATTCCATATATCAACCAATTATTTTGGACTCTTTAAGAAGTATCATCTGCCACTGGTAGATCGACGTAAAATAGTTGACTGTTTATTCTTGTTGAAAATCCTCAATAACAACATTGATAACCCCGAATTATTGTCAAAATATTATTTCAATGTGCCATGTTAAACATTTCGGATTATTTCACCCATACGTGTGCCTCATACTTCTTCGAATTATAGGCGGAACAGTTATATTGTGTGCGCAAGCAGAAATTTCATTGATATATGCAAGGAATATGCTTTAGATCCGTTCTCAATCTGTGTGAATTCGGCCAGAAGATGTTTCAAGTAGCGGTAGTAGATTACTTATTGTTTGTTTCTGTTTTTATTAATTTATTATTTTCTTTCTCACTAGTCATATCACTGCAAATATTATATATTGCTTCTTACTTTAATTAAAGCGGTGAGCTTTTTGTTTGTGTGCTCACACCATAAATTATTATTTTTTGTTTATTTTTATTAGCTGTAAGTAGTCCATGTAATAAAATAAATAAATTATTGATCGAATTGTGTAGGTATCTACATATAATCCAAAGAAATATTTTTAATTATTATTAGTGAAAGGCTCGCGTTTGACCACTATCTAACCTCATGGTAAGCGACGATGCAGGACGCTTGCCTAGATGAAATTTACTTTTGACTTAAAGACTCCCATCGGCAGTATATTCCACTCCTTAGCTGGAGGCATGATAAAAGTAAAGTCGGTTTCTCTTCACTAGGCAAAGATACTTGAATGAAAAGATGAGAATGGCGACGAAGATCAAAGTTCCTAATTAGTTCTATCATCCAATCCTTAACAAAAAGAAGGACAAATCTCTTTTGATTAACCACGTACACGTTTGTATAGAATCCAACCTACTAAGATTAAGATAAGCCTCTATTAACAGTTTCACTTCCTAGTCCCAGCTGATAAATGTGAGGCTGCTTCCGATCGATCAGTCACGGCGCATGACGTCATCGGCGCAAGCGCACCTATGGATGCGCTGATGATTGATGTTTTTGTAATAGATTTGATGAAAACACGCTTTTTGTATGGTTTTGGTTTGTAACGGATTTAATTGGGAATTGATTGGCATGATGATTAGTAAAAATTGTAGCCTTGGTTAGCAGTTTAACCAAGGCTACAATTTTTACTTCAATTTAAACAAAATACTTTTAAGTCATCTTTGCGCGCGGCTCTATGTGTGGTTGTTTGCATTGCACTGCCGCGTCACTTTCACACAGATAAGCGTACGCAGCGCATGCACACATGTCGCCGCGCGCAAAGATGAGTTGAACTATCTATACTGACATGATATGTTAACTCGTGTCGGAATCTTACATGGAAGATGTCGGAAAGTAAACAGTTGGCAAGGAGTTAGCAAGCAGTAAGCCGGTAAATGTGGTGACACTTGGGGTGGGGGCGGAGTATGTCCAGCAGTGGACGTCTTTCGGTTGAAATGATGATGTTGACGAAGCCGGTTGCTGACCAAAATGTAACCTAGTCAGTTTAAGCTAAGCTAATTTCGTTGCGGGATCCAAGTCAGTTAAATTCATTCTCCGGGACTTCGTCGAGCTTCATTGCCTCGACGCTTTTCTGGTGGTCGCCACTGTTGATTCTGGCTTTCAGGAGTTGTAGTGGTTTGGGAATAGTGCAGTGGGATTGTCCCAAAATAAAAAGTCAGTTTAAGCTTATCTCGCGTATCTGAAGTCATTATTTATACGTAAAAAGATTAGTAAGAGCTCAAAGTTAAAAAAGCTTTCGTAAAGCTTTGAAAGTAGCTTCAATCCTAAGCCTTACCTTTATCTTTAACTAGCTGTCCGACGCGGCTTCATTCCCGCCAACTGGCTACCTACCTACCCTACATACATGAATGTTGTATAACTTTATCCGCTTACGCAGCGCACGCAACGAAAGCTCCCAAAAAGGAATATTTTTTCCCGTTTTCGCAACATTTTTCATTTATGCGCGGCTCCTATTAGTCGTAGCGTGATGTTATATAACCTATAACCTGCCTCGATAAATGGACTATCCAACACAAAAAGATTTTTCAATTCCAACCAGTAGTTCCTGAGATTAGCGCGTTGAAACAGACTCTTCAGCTTTATAATATTAGTATAGATTACGCTTGTTCTATTACTAAACAAATAAATAATAGATAATTAACAATCCATGACATAACATGCAACACCGCTAACTATGCCATAATTACCACCATAGCCTGATGTAGAGCATAGTTCTCTCTGTGGCAATACGCGCGTGCCATCGAGTTGCAAAACATATGACTGTGCGCATACGCAGCTTATATAATTGTTGTAATACAGCTAATTGGATTGATGTTGTGTTTGTTTGTAATCTTATGTTGCTTATGGCATGACTAATATTATTATGAGGTAAATATCGTGTACGTGTTGGAAGGCTTCTTACTAGGTGGACCGATGACCAGGTAAGGGTCGCGGGATGCGTGACACACGGGACCAGTAAATGTGGTGATACTTGGTGGAAGCCTATGTCCAGCAGTGGACGTCTTTCGGCTTAAATGATGATGATGATAAAAAGTGTATGTTTATAAAGAATAATCTCTGTAGGTTCATAACCGATTACAACAATTCTTATATACACTGATATAAATCTATACTATCAGTGTGTCAAAGAAATATTTGATACCGGAAAAAATGCAAGGTTTCTGCGGGATATGCCACGGGAGACGAAGCCGCGAGAAAAAGCTAGAAATAATTAAATAATAACAAACCATGCTGTTCGGTCTGTAGTTTAACTACAGCGGCAAAAGATATAGATCAATACTAATAAATAAAAAAATAAAAAATAAAGTTTACTTAAAAAACACAAAACCCGACTGCGAACTAAAAAAGACGTTAAAAACAAGAAGAAAATCATGCTGTGTGTGCCGGTCAGTCAGCTCGAGTATCCTTCGACAGGTTTATTTTTATTTTCTTTAAGTTAACTTTTTTTATTTTTAGTTATATTTTTTTTTCGAATTTGTTTTAAATATCTAAGTCTATACCAATATTATAAAGAGGAAAGATTTTTTTTGTTTGTTTGTATGTTTGTTTGTTTGTACCTAATAGGCTCCGAAACTACTAGACCGATTTAAAAAAATATTTCACCTGTGGAAAGCTACATTATTCCCGAGTAACATAGGCTATAGTTTTGACGGGAGCGAAGCCGCGGGGGTCAGCTAGTGTTATATATTTTGTAATCACCTCCTAAAATCCTCCATTTTGATAAATTACAGGATGGGTTTGAAAGAACAAAAATATTGGGACTCCCACAATATAGCGCCCCAAACTCGCCATTTTTCTTTTTTCTATTTTAATGTAGCCGGTGACACTCGCAAGATTAAGATAAACCGATTGACGTAAGAATCATCAAAATCTGACTACGCGTTTGGTCTCTAGAACGCCATATAGGAAAAAACATACGTACATTAGACTGCTAAACACATTACCGTCCTTTGCGTTGCGCAGTCGGGTAAATATTCGGAAGCAACTCTATCTATCTATTTATTACGCTTTCACCTCACTACTTTTTATCCCAGGTGTACTTTCCTTTGAAATAATTAGTATATACATAAAATTCTCATGGAGGACAGAAAACTCACAGACGTTTACGATATGGTATTATAAATATTTTATTATGAGTAATAAGTTCATTATTTATGCTGTTCTATTCCGTTAAGTATAATTAAAAACCCAGGTGTTGTATGCTTTTAAGGTTTAATTATTAACAATTATTCTATGTTTACCTCAGGATGTCCTGTTTATGCATGATAATCAATGATAATTAATTCATTGGTATATATTTCTAAGGCTGGTTTCTTTATGATGTGCGTATCTAGTAATAAAAATAAAAGGTATATCACATTCAATCTATATTCATAATTGATTAAGAAAGTGGTGTACTTTCCATACCCCATGTATGTAACTCATCTATATTTCTATATCTATACTATTACTATAATAATAATATTATAAAGAGGAAAGATTTGTATTTTTGTATATAACGAATAAACTTAAAAACTACTGGACCGATTTCAAAAATTCTTTCACCGTTGGGAAGCTACACTATCCCCGGGTGACATAGGCTAGGCACTTTTTATACCTGTATTCCCACGGGAACGGAAACTACGCGGGTGAAACCGCGAGGCGTTCCCTAGTATATTATAACGAAGAAAAATTATAACTGTCGAAACTCAAGGCTACGCCATCACGCGCGAATGCTACGTTTTTCGTAGCAACGATGTTGTCCCTAAAGTCTACAAACTGCGAAGGCTTTAAATTTGTAAAAAAAAATATTGAAAAGATGCGTAAAAATCTAACCATTTCCTAATCCATAATCATCATCATCAGACTAATAATGTTCCCAATGCTGGGACACAGGCCACATGTAAGAGGGAATAGGACGTAATCCACCACGCGGGCCCAGTGCGGGTTGGTGGATGTCACATGTCTTCAAATTTTTGGTTCTAGGACATGCCGGTTTCCTTGCGATGTTTTCCTTTACCACTTTGAGAGCAGTGATGATGAAGAGTCTTTGGTAAATTTACACAAAGTAATGTGTCTGCGTGGGTTCGAACCCACGACCTACGACACGTAAGTCGGGACCGTTACCACTGGGCCTCTTGCATTTCCTAAGGCATAATTAATATTAAAAATGCGAAAGTAACTCTGTCGGTATGTTTGTCGGCTTATTACCCTTCCATCATTACTGCCTTAATTAACGTCCGTACGGATTTGGATTAAACTTTGGCGCACGGGTAGACCATGTCCTGGATTGGGATATACAATACTTTTAATGCCGGGCGTTTGTCCCTTGTGACAATTCACACTAACGAAGCCGCTGGCACAAGCTAGTATGATACCGTACCAGTCCAAATAGATCAAAGCTGAATGCAAGTAATTTCAATTTAATATTAACATTATAAGCGGGATATTTACCATGTTTACTGTTTGTAGCGAGTTTGAGTTGGTAAATATCCCGCTTATAATGTTAATATTAGTGTTAGTGACCATGACAGTTTAAAAACTTAATTTCAATTTACTTCAGCAATTGATCGTCGCTCTATCCGATTATTTCATTAATTGACAATTAACCCTAAAACAACGAACTGGGAAAACATCCCTCCAATTTATTATTTAAGAGCTAAAAGGGTTGGGGTTAAATACAATTATAATTACGACAAGAGTGCTTCATAATTGGAAATACAAAGTTCAAAATTGTTTCTACCGACCAGGCTAACAGAAGTTTGTAGATCAGTAATTCAATTCATCAGCCTTTTAATGTTCCCACTGCTGGGACACAGGCTAGGGAGTGGGCTACAATCCACCACGCGGGCCCAGTGCGTATTGGTAGATGTCACATGTCTTCGAATTTTTGTTCTAGGTCATGACGGTTTTCTCACGATTAGAGTAAATTTAAAACAATGGATGAGTGATAATAGTGGAATAATTTTAACCATGGGATATATAGAAAACTGTAAAATGTATTATTACAAAAAGCGGTTTATCTAAAAACCCAGGTTTTAATCTCTATAAACTGTGGTTTACACAAAAATGATATTACAAATAATGGTTTAGCGATAAACCGTAGTCCAAATCATGGTCTAACGCTAAACCTCGGCGGCCCCTAGTTTAACGATGGTCTAAGTCGTATCTGTCAGATTCTCTTTTAGGTTATAGCATCATTTTTATTGTGTTTTGTTGTTTTTACCCGAAAATGGATATTCACATGGTTAATTTAATATATTATTGAGGATATTACTTTTTCCTCGGCACTCCAATTCTCAGATCGTTTTTTTTTTTGTTGGTCCATCACAATATATTATTATATATATTATTAACAAAGAGGCAATTGCTCTATAATATTAGAGACTTCGTTATCTTAAAATTCCAAAGCTTAGTGAACTTTGTTCAGCTTGCGATGGTTTTGTTTAATGTTATAGTTTCATATAACGCGCGAGAATGTTACGTTTCGTTAAACGTACGTAGATGTATTATTAGTAATTATTAAGAATTTAAGTAATTTGCTTAAATCTAAACAAAACTTCAATCGATAAATAACAAATGTTTATATCCATGCAAAATAACAAAGTCTCAATATTTTTAACACTTTTAAACGTAATTTATTCCTTATCGTATTATCAAAACGTTTTTATTTCTGGGCATACGGAACGTTGCAATTGAATGATATTATGGTGAACGAATGATATTTGAATTAATCTGTGGTTGATATATTATCAATGGTTCAAATGACGGGACTATGAAAACCACGGTTTTTTATGTTTTGTAATAAGGACAAATTTAGACCATGGTTTTGCAGATAAGCCTGGACTTGATAGTACAGGTTTAAACCAAGGTTTATTTCGTTTTTTTGTAATAAGACTGTAAAGGTTTAGGCCCAGTTTAGGTGTACAAATTGTATGTAACAGCATTCCAACTAAACAGGAAGATCTTAATGCCGATAGAATTATAATTGGAGTGTATTTATAAGTACTATGTAACTGAGCCTTTAAGTTTTCGTATCCGCTAACTTTCCTTATCGTACTGTGAAAGAGAAAAACCTCATATTACGTTTCAGGAACGCGAGATTTATTGCAATTTCCTTCGACTCAGAATATGAGCTTAAACAATATATCTAACTTATTTTTTGTGTTTTCCTTTCCTCCATTTATGTATAAATATTAGCTTTTATTCTGTGGTATTAGGATGATCAGTCAGTCCATAGAGCGGTCTCGTCTAAGGAAAAGTGGAAGGCACTAGACCGCGTGGTAGGTCACCCATGCGTTGGACCGACCAGATCAAGTCTGCTGTGGGCGGTCCCGTGCACGAAATGTACCCGGATGACTTCTAATCGGGAAAGGTGGCGAGACACTGTGAGACGCATTATACATCTGCCGCATAAAATGTAGCCAAGTTGCTTTTGTACGCATTCACAAAAGACGCAGAAATATTTTTCAGAATTAATTTGATCATTCGTTTAATTCACGAAATGAGATTCTATGGAACTGAAGAAAAAATTCTGTATTAGATAAATTACTTTTGGTCATACTTAATTAATTCTTATATACATTGTTGTTAAGGTAATGTTTTTATTTTATTTTTATAAATGCCTTGGGTAATAAGGTAGCCTATTTGGCGTAATTATTACAATTTCGTGTATAATATAAACTATATTCGTGACCTCTTTAACTAAATCGTGCAGAAACAACCTTTAATATTTTTTGCAATGGCACGTCAAAAATAAAATGTAAAATCATCAAGAAGCGGAAGAAGGTTATTAAATAAAATTTATAATGTAGGTACTTAATGTGTAGAATTGGCAAAACATTTCAGATAGTCACTACATTTTAAAACTATGTCATGCAAAAAGTCACAACTCTAAAATTGCAGATTCACTTGCAATCAATTGCAGATTCACTTGCAATCAATCAATCATTGTCTGCAACATCCTAACTGTATTTATTTTGCAATTATTGTTTGCAATAATTGTTGAACAATTATTAACAGATAATTGTTCTAATATTCTAACATTTTTGTTAAATATCGATCTATAAAATACCGTTTAATTGCTAATTAGAACCATAAATTCAGATTTTCTATTTCTAAACCTATACTTAGGAAATGAAATATTCTATACACGATTGAAGTATCTCAATTCACTCACTATTGTACAATTAACATGATCATGCGATCACGATTCTGTCTGCCAAAAATGGTGCTCACATTCCATACCATATTAGGGCATAAGTATGGAAATAACCCATAAAACACAACACCATCTACACTAAGTATTGTTTTAGAATTTGAAAAGAACCCGCGGCATACAGACTAAAACAGTTAGGTACTATTGTAGTCATTCTTCAGGGCTACAAAACTGCAAGCAATATTCACAAAATAACTCAACATGTTGCTCTCTCATTTTGTACAAGCAATGCTTAACATTTTGCAGTCAACAGTCGCACGACGGTTGCCATTTGTCATTTTTACATAATAAAAGCTGCGGATGCGGACTTGAGCGTGTCATCTCGACCTCTCACTTCCTCTACAAAATAACGAGCTACAGAATGTCCACTAGGTACCGGTAGGCGGTAAGTTGCGAAAAGAATTTGATAGTAAAAGTCACTAGGGACCATAAAGTTTTGAATCTCTGCAGTCTTCACCGCGTTCCAGCGATTCTTTTTTGTTTTAATTATCCATCTTTCAAATTGTTTCTTACTTCATAACTTTTGAATTCAATTTTCGAATCTCATATCAAGTTTTCGATTGTCTATTGTTTATTTTGGTTACTTCGAACCGATCATAATAGTAACAGATTTGACATCTAGGCTACCAATCAGGGACTATCAAACATTCAGTATTTTACTATTGTTTGTGGTAATGCTTCTGTGTACATATATTTAATGTATTGCCTCTGACTTCTCACAAATCACGGTGACAGTAAGGGCTGGGTATACGTCAGTCGAGTGCAAACTCTCTATATAAGGAGGTAAGTAGGTGCTGTAAGAGAATTTCCGTGTTCTTTATTTAAAAAAATATGTTACGTTTCCGCAGAGTGAGGGCTATTAATATTGTAAATGAATGTGAAGCTGTATCGTTATTTTCTCTTTCTTGATGGAAAGTTTTAAAACGATTTTTCGTTAAGAAGAAAACTTAAAACATGGTAGAACTTAGAGTAACAGTAAAATGTTTGAAATGTACAGGCTTAAGGCTGAAATATTCCCATGAAAAGTAGGAAATCAACTCTAACAACTCTTCTCAGTTATGTGTACTATACTCAACTTACATGAATGTACGAATTGAACATAAGCTTCTTATCAAAACCTATCCATTCAATAATATTCAAATGCGGTATCAGCCGAATTAAAAGCCTCCATATATTTCACGCTGATTGCAAACACAAAGGATTAACAATGACTAAATTACAATTTAAAATCGAACCAATGCAGTACTTTCTATTGAACAAAGGATGGTGGGCGAGACAAAAGCTATCGCACATCTATAGACCTAGAAAAACGTATAGCCATCGAGATCTGTCTCGATAACTATCCGGTGATCGAGATGACGTCACAGACTATAAAACGGGGGAAGAAAAAAGGCTAATCTTTGAGTGAAAGTGCACGAGTGGCCGAGACATTTTCACTACCATTATTATAGGTATAAGCGTTAGGTTGGGGACACACTGCGTTCGATTGAAAGGCTGAATACTTCGCGGTCGGTGCGAAGTAAAAGTGTTTAGAATAAAGCTTTTTCTATGCATTCTTAGATGGATATCATTAGGCTTTTTAACATAACATAATAAAGGCTATTAGTGTGTGATTGTACCATGACGACGAACTTTCAAGTTTAAATTATTTAACGTCAGTATTTAGTGGTTAATAATAGTTTAGTTTTTGAATGCAAAAAAAGCAGTCTTGTTTTTTTTTTTAAATAATTCTATATGTTTTTGTTGAATATCTTATGTAAGCAATTGATTTCAAATCCAAAATACTTTTATTACCTACCTTTTTCTATGGTTGCTAAATATAAAAAATGATTCTTAATTTTGGGTAGTTAGACACTGACCAACTTTGACTAAGAGTCATAAATTAATTTTCACAGCAAATTGAAGAAAATATTTAACAACAATTTATAGCTTCGGCTTGTCAGTGAGAAATTGATCGTAATTCCGTACAGTAATGAACGGTAAATATTTAATGTCGTAAGATATTATGTTATTTTTATAACTGTGTATTTTATTCGCGAATATTATCGATCATTTCCTGGTATATAAAATTACAGTTGCGACATGAAAGTGTCAGATAGTGCCTTTTTAGCTGTAGGTACTTCACTACATTTGATTGTATTCTTTCCTACTAAGCGAAACAGAAAGACCGCGATAGAAATTTTATTGTGACTATGTATTTATATAGTAATTAACGTGTAGTAATTATTAGAAAAAGGCGTACGCATGTTCAAAACCTTTGAAATATGAAAATTTCCTAGGCTTTTATCAGCTTTTCTTGGAAAAATAATAATTATATCTCAAACTGAGTCTAACACAGCCATTTGTTTTCTTTTTTTAGGGTTCCGTACCCTAAGCTTCCAAACAGAGCCCTATGGCTCACGTGTCTGTCTGACCGTCTATCTGCCAATCCGTCGTCTATCACACGGGTTTTACAGCCAGATTGGAGCTACAGTCTTCAAATTTTCACAGTATAAGCATCTTGTCAAAAAATGGTATCGTTGTTTAGAGCTCGTTGAGAAGATAAACACTATTTTATTTATATATATTGGATAACAAAGGAATGAGAAGCCACCAAAGTCAGCGTTTTTTTTCCAAAATTTTGTGCCGAAGATTTTTTTAACTTTCCATTGACCTAACTTTACTTCCCATTGACTTGAAATTTGGTGATTATGTTTAATAATTGCGTATATTTTACTAACAAATAGCTCTTTTAAATTGTCTTTAGTCTACATTGTGAAATCTGTATTTTATTTTTGTGAAATAAAAATTTTATTATTATTATTATTATTTATTATAAATACCAATATTTATTCATAAATCAGATTTAGTTCTTTGAAATGCCTTAATTTTTCAACCAAATTGATTTTGCGGTTTGGTACGGAACACTAAATGTGCGAAGTCCGACACGCACTTAGCCCGTTTGAAGGCTATGAAATGCAAATATTACCAAAGATACAAAACAACTCCTGAATATTTACTAATTACATTGTTGCCACGAGTTTTCCTCTTTTCTGTTATATCTAAAGAGCCGAAACACACTTAATTTTCGAAGTTTAGCATGAAAAACCAACTCTAAGCTCTTCTGAGCTGTTCAAAATTGATTTGTCACTGCTTAGTGATTGTATGACTAGCTTGAAGCGTGTTGCTGGCTTACATCATAGGTAATTACCGAGATTTATGTGTTGACATATACCTTGGTGTATACTCATTTATATAAGGTGTAAAGCTATGTTTTTTTTTTGTATTCTGAGTTAGCTCTAGTTTTTTTCCTTATCTTTGCTTAATCTTGTACTCTGTTGTCGAAAATAGCATCATTATTTTAGTCAAAAGACGTTAAAAGTTTACGCATTTTTTTTGTATCAACGTAAAACTCATCCAGATTTAATTTTGACTGATAGCCAGAATGACAAAATGATTTTTACTTGCTGCTCAGTGTGCCACAAGCATTATCGCCAGCGTTATAGTTTTTATACAATAATAATCAGTTTCAGATTTGTTCACGGCAACCAGCACTTACAGGCATCGAACAAATTATATCGTGACGGCGTGAGATTATGTATTATGATTGAAACACGCTTTTTGTCTGACATTCAATAATAAAAGGCTGCCTTTTTCACTTAATTATGAGACGAACTCATAACAGCTGCTTTCAAAAAACAAATTACAAAGTGTTTAAGAAACAAAGATGGCTGACAATGTTTGCTGTCACTTTCAAGAAACGTCACTTTGTAGAATCGGCCTTTTTGTTGTTTTATGCTACCTTAGTCAGAAAAAGCTTTTCTTAAAAATTCAAATCCCCAAATAAAGCTTTCGTACTTTACTGCACAAACAGCAGACAAGCAGTAATAATAGAACAACCTAAAGGGGGGCCTCGAAGCAAGACCGAAGTGGTTTGGTTATTAAAAATTCAATCCGGCAAAATTTACTGTTATGTCGCCTGGGAGCGTTGCTAAATAATCTATTTGATACAATTGACTTTTTCCACGCGCTGAATATTCATCTAGTGGGTAATGGATTGAAAAAGTCATGAGTTTAAGACCAATTTTACCCAAGAAAGATATGGCAGACCTAAATTTAGATGATATCTATCTGTAAAAGACTGTAACCCTACTGTCTGCTTTAGACACAATCTCAAATCATTTTTTCGATATAAACCATACCACCACTAATTTTCAATTTTCAAGAATTTGGGGCGTTAGAAAGATGAAGCTAATTGCACATTCCAAAGCATAGATCTATAAGGAGAAGAACAAAAAAAAAAAGAAAAGAAGAACGCGCAAGAAACTACAGAACATTATTTTAAAGCAAATTATGTCAAAAATCCCAGCCTTATTGCGTAAGTGAATTCGGCAAAGCAAACCAAAGAGTATGAACAATCAACCAATCACACGCGGTATAGATTTTTGTCTGTGTGAATGGCCGATTTTTCAAACTCTTGCCCTTTGCCTTGCCGAATTCACTAGCGCAAAAAGGCCAGCAGCCTTTTTGCGCTAGTGTAGTTTTACATTATTCTTGTTGATTCTTGATAGCAATGTAAAAATAAGAAAGCTTAAGAAGATAGATGCCTAGGTAATAATTTTGTGATTTATTCTCGTAACGCTCTTACACGAGAGAATTGTAAAAGACAACACGATTATCTCCAAGTCTGTTTCATTAAAACTTAGCAAGAAACACGGACACTTCGAACTTGCAACACAATAAACCAAGCAATCGCACTCCTCAGAGATTTCCTAACGAGACCAAGATGTTACAATACAACCTTTTTATTCGACTCTTCAGTAGACACGACACTTTCGACCACTCTATATTGACCTTTGAGCTTAAATAACACGCCTCTATTCCGTAGGAATAAGGTTTTAATTCAAGCTATTTTTCTTCGCGGAAATGTTTAATGCAATGGACTTTAGTTTCGGGATTATATTTCATTTTCTGAGTCGCGCCTGCAACTTGTATGGACGTTCTCCGATGCAGTGTATAAAGTAAACTTACATCGCGACAAGGTCACGTCTTGAAAAACGTTTGGGGCAATACAGATACGTGTCATGTCAATGTTAAAAGTTTATACTTTGTAGTAAGTGGTTTTTGTACCGAGAACTTTGACAATCGTAAGTACATATTAAAGCAAATGTAATAAATCATATCTAATACTAGCTGTCCCACGCGGCTTCGCTCCCGTCAACTGGCTACCTATCCATCTACCCTACCTACCCTACATACATGATTGTTGCGTAACTTTAACCGCTTACGCAGCACACGCAACGGAAGAATAAATTTTCCCCGTTTTTAGAACACTTTTCATTGATGCTCCGCTCCTATTGGTCGTAGCGTGATGTTATATAGCCTATAACCTTCCTCGATAAATGGACTATCCAACACAAAAAGAATTTGTCAATTCCAACCAGTAGTTCCTGAGATTAGCGCGTTCAAACCAACAAACAATGAAACTCTTCAGCTTTATAATATTACTAGCTGTCCCACGCGGCTTCGCTCCCGTCAACTGGCTACCTACCTACCCATCAACCCTACCTACTCTACATACATGATTGTTGTGTAATTAAACCGTTTACGCAGCGCACGCAACGGAAGCTCTCAAAAAGGAATAATTTTGCCCGTTTTTGCAACATTTTTCATTTATGCTCTGCTCCTGTTGGTCGTAGCGTGATGTTATATAGCCTATAACCTTCCTCAATAAATGGACTATCCAACACAAAAAGAATTTTTCAATTCCAACCAGTAGTTTCTGAGATTAGCGCGTTCAAACAAACAAACAAACAAACAAACAAACAAACAAACTCTTCAGCTTTATAATATTAGTATAGATTAGTATAGATTTGATTAATAGGTCACATACAGCAGATACTTACTATATATAAGTTTTAATAGCTTCTGCAATTAAATTAAATTGATGATTATAAATCGTAAATTATAAGTAGGAACTTTCGTAAATTGAAGTATTAATATTTTAATATAAATGTTACGTTCTATGGCTACGTTAACGAGAGGCACAACCGCTAAAACTATGATAAATTTGCTGACAAAAATGTAATTAATTACGTAAATTACCACTTAAAAAACACTTAACTTGCGTGGAAAAAAATATTTTGCTTAAAGATTTTTTTTTTATTAGAAACCTTAACTTTGAAGGTTATAGCCATTAATAATTATAGTGTTAGTACGTATATTAGGTTAACAAATTTTGATACAATACAAAAAAGGTAAACTTTTTAGATATGCCTCAAAGTCTGAAAGATTTCGTAAAAAAAACCTTTTTTAAAAAATTACAACCGACTTGCAAATAAAAAGTGTTTTTATTTGCAAGTCGGAAAAACAAAGAAACAAAAACAGGAACACCGACATCCGAAGTTGAAGTTATTTTTCACTTTGTAGTGTTCTTGTGTGTTTGGAAGTCGATTGTATTTTTTGTAAAAAGTTTTTTTTTATGGCTTTTTCAAAAAGTTTACCTTTTTTGTGTTGCATCATTTTTTTTGTTATTTTTTTTATATATTTTTTTTCACTTTTTAATGGTACAAAATGGACAAGTGCCTAAGTAAGTAAGGTACCTATAATGCCCGCAGTGATGCCAGGATTGATCACCCGAATAACATGTAACTTGAACATAACCGGTGGAATGAGAGTGTACCAGGGTGAACTGTATACAACTGCGTACCCGTTTAGAGCATACTGGCGTGATGATATGTTATAAAATGGTGTAAACAATAAACAGACATGCGGATTGCTGCAATAATCCCCAATAGATTTGCCCTCATTTATTGAAGAGTTCTGTTGACATATCTCCGAAGTTCTTCATCAGAACTTGACCAAATTTAATTGGGACCATTTCGGAATAAATTTCTTTTTAACAAAAAAGTATTTTGCAAATCCGTAATATATGACGGAGTTAGCCATATAAACATACATTAAAAAATATATATATTATACAAACATCCGAATTGAGAACCTCCTTCTTTTTATTGGGAAGTCGGTCAAAAAGTTTTATAGCTGCCGAAACATGCTCGTATGTTGTTACTGTACCTACCATATATTTTCCCCGTTGCGTTTAGCTACCAAATAAGGAAAACACAACATCTTAGTCCAAAAGTAAGATTGAAGAAACCGCAAAGGAAGTCACTTTTTGCCTTTCAATACCTTCGGGTGTTTTCCCCAAAATGTCAAGGTAAAATTAACCTTTTCTAAAAGCGACGCTTCCGTAACCAAATTCAATTTTGATGGCAGTGTTTTATAGCCATTTCGATAACGTTGTTAGCTATGATACTAATAAAAAACTGACCAAGTGCGAATCGGACTCGCGCACGAAGGGTTCCGTACCACTACCGAAAAAAACAACAAAAAAATCACGTGTGTTGTACGGGACCCCCACTTAAATATTTATTTTATTCTGTTTTTAGTATTTATTGTTATAGCGGCAACAGAAATACATCAATTTTGAGATACAGCCTGGTGACAGACGGATAGACAGACAGACAGGCGGACCGCGGAGTCTTAGTAATAGGGTCCCGTTTTTACCCTTTGGGTACGGAACCCCAAATACTAGTTTTTTTTTAAGCATAAGCGTAGCTTTGCAGCATTAACATTGTGCGTTGTCTATAGTAATATCCCTTTTAGTGTCCTAGAAAAATCTATCTAAGAAGCGGTCTAGGTATATCTGAAGGTATACATACTAAGAAAAAGAAAAATTTCAGGTTTCTTCCAAATTATTCATAGTTTTTCCAACATTTTGGGTGGTACACGTTGTGAAGGGAATTTTCACGATATTTAAAAATTGTTTGATGTATTTTGGTACTCCAATATATTAAATAATCATTTAAAAAAAACGCTGCTTTGTTAGAAACCAATAAAGTGATATCATCACAGTTAAATCCTAATAAAAGTTTTGTTTCTATTCACCCCTGCGTTCCTGTTCTCCCCGTTTGATGGTACATCTTCTTTTCAAATTTTTCTGTCCATTCAACTTCGAATATCGAAAAGCGACGCTTTTGCTAAACCAATAAAAACATAATTATTGCAAATAAATTATGCATTGCTTACTGAAATACCCATAAAAAGGGAAATAGTTGTTCACACCAAATTTTAATATCGTTTTCTATTTTATGGCGTCAAGATCATACAGCTAAAAGTTCACTTAGACTGCAAACATTTGAGCTTTCGTTTTCATACAGTTTTCTGCGTGTTGCGGTTACATGGTCATGGTACGAGTAGCAATGATTTGATATGGTCAACTGAGCTTTCCAAAGCGACCGCAACTGTTTTTATGAGCCTAGAACTAAACTGTTCTGTAGGCATCTACTTTACATACAACGACGACCATAGGATTAAGTGCAGTTTGCAGACAAAATGTTGATTTTCTACATCATTTTCCTGGCACAACACAATTTTTTACTTCTTGCATTTGTCCTGTCAACCTGCACGCTGTCATTCACTCCCTTTTTACACGCGTTTGTGTATCTGTCTGTGGCTTCACGGGTTCCAAACGGATGAACCGATTATGATTTAGTTTTTCTTGTTTGAAAACTGACATTATCAGGAGTGTTCTTAGCTGTGTTTGATGAAAATCGGTTCAACCGTTCAAAAGATATGGACGTTTTACTGTTTGAGTCGGGGTATTTGCGCAAGATATCGGGGGTTTTTTAATTTCTAAATTTTACTTTTCTATCATAATTATCATTCCTTACGAAATCCATACATCTTCCAATGGAGAACTCTCCACCCATCCACATTAGCCTTCTTCGTCGTCATGATTCCATTATATTCAAAAAGCATAAATCAATTATTGAGTTCCATTGATATTCATTCAGTATTTCGCTCACAAGAAGATATAGGGTCTGCCTTTAACTGTACATTTTCACCCACGTAGGTGCAGCACATAATCTGTGCCGCATTATGTAATGTCTTCATGCTGGTATGGTAATGCACAATCAATTTCATTGTTATCAAATTCATTCGGCATTCAGTGCAGAGAAAAACCAATATCATTGATTCCATTGTTTTTTAATCGGAATACTTTGACTCAATTTATTCATTTGTAAAAGGAACTGTTTACAAAGCCGAGGATCATAATTTGAAAAAAGAATCTGTTATGTCATAAAAAAGTGTTGCATCTTTTTTATCGCCAGCCAGTACCTTTTATGACGATCACTAAGCCCAACCTTGTAGGTCGTGTGGGATAATCACGGAAAAACCTTGTTGTAGTACCACCAATACCACCACTTATCAGATGACAGATGATAGCCGTAATTACTGGGTCACCCATAGACTATGTAGTTATGTCATAAATTGATATTATTCTGCGACATGACCTTAATACGGGGTCACTGAATTAGTTTTAGTAATAGCTATTTTCTATCATGCATATATACATATACGGTTTTCCACGTTATCGTGATCATTTTCTAAATTTTCTAATACGTTAATAAGGCCCAAAAACCCTGAGAGTAACATTTACTGGATACCTATATAATTAAAAAAATCAAGAATAAAAGCAGTCAGCAAAAGCTCTTGGCTATGAATATCAAAGTATAAAACCGGACTATACTGGAATTAAATGGCCGATGTTATGAATTCTGATACAAAAGCCAATAAACTAATCTTCACCAGCTTTATAAACACCGGGGCGTGTAAAAAAAATGGCACGTGTAAACTGTGGCACGTGATAGTCTAAACAAAATAATGTCTGTGGACGGATGGGGTCTTAATAACATGTTTTGTCGACCTCTAGGATCAAATGCGTGTAGAGACATATTTTTACCCGACTGCGGCAGGGTAATGTTTTTCGAGCGTATGTATGTATGTCCATTTCTAGCGCGCTCTACAGCCCATACGGCTTGACGGATTAATTTGACATATGAGGTGTCTTTGGATTCGTCGCAATTGTGGGAGTGACATAAGCTATATCATTTTAAAATATGGCGCCCCCTCTAAAAAAAGGGGGCGACACAATCTTTTTTTGTTATAGTAATAATATGGGTATCAAATGAAAACTATTAAATAGACCATTCCAAAAATATACATAGTAACACTTTTCGGTTACCATAATAGGCACAAATTCAAGATAAGCGTAACTTTGATTGCAAAATGAATAATATTTTACCACATAACTTATTTGGAGAACTCGTTCAATAATAAAAAGTCTGAAATAAAACAAATTATTATAAAAACAAAAAACCCGACTGCTAAAAAATATATTAAATGAAAAGAGAAAAACTAGTACTAGGTTTTGTTTTGGCAATAATTTGTTTTTTTCCGGTCAACTGACCACTGATAGATAAATTTTTCCTTATATTTGGGTATCTGATTTTTCTTTATTTTTTCAGACGTTGTAATTGATCGCTGGCTTGCTAAAAACACGTATGCATCATAAGTGTTTTAACGATATTATCATGCAATGAAGAAACTACACTCAAAAATCTTCACTTTAATTAAGCGTTTAGTAAACAAACTTTAAATTAAATCCACAAAAGTAAGTAAGGAAATCTATTCGCAGATATTTATAGACCAACCTAATGTCGTGTGGCTAGATCAGTCGGATCACGACCTTATGCCGACCGGTTCGGCTAACAGCACGGACGTTAATATTAATAGCAGATAGGATAACGCGAATCTTTTGTATTGATCGCGAACGATTTATTTTATTGTCTACTTCTTAAATTATCGTGTAGGATGTGAAATTATGAGCAATAAATTTGCGCCATTTGTTGTTTTTTTTTGTTGTTATCGGTGAGGCGGTTGAGAATGTCAGTGTAGGTGGTCTAGACTGGGTTAAAAATTAAAAAGTTTGATTTTCAAATAACGAACTTTTCATGTTTTATACGACGTTGATCTTGATCGGTTGATAGATTTCCTTTCAAACATCATCCCAGTAGGTTGTATCTATCTATAGAATAGGAATCTATTTATTTCATTTAGATTTGAATTCCTAGACTATACCTTACATTTGGATTTGTCGTGAAGTCTAGGCTCCTTCTTTCCGTTTACATTTTCTTTCAATCTACCAAATTTATATTAAAAGATTTATTCAGTATTGATATATTTTACTTTATTATTACTTAGCAGTTCTAAGAAAAAAAGGCCGTCCATACTACAGAAATAAAACGTACTTATTTATACCCTCAACAATCACTTAAATTATTAGCTCAATAACAAAAAGTTTCCACAAAGTCAGATCCGTGAAGTTGTTGCACAATAAAAATCGAGAAACGACTCAATTAAAACTTCTTACGATGCACTTTTGCAAACTTTATCGTCAATAATAAAAGTTAAGTTAAAAACATCGTTATTTTTACATCGACTTGTAAATTTATCGATCTCGAAAGTTGTGCTAGTTAGCAAAATACTTTATAAGTGATCTGGTTTACTTATTACCTTAAAATACAGCTTCATAAGTTCCGTAAATGCTAATTTATCTTGATTTAAAATGCAGTTTGTTAGCTAAGATGATATTTTTATATATTTTAATCGAATTTAATCGGTGATATGTCTTTTTATGCATTCATATAATGATGTAATGGCATTTTAATATCTTAATTCGCTGCTTCGCTTATTATATCACAGTTCATGTGTTAAATTGACTAACGTTGGCTTGTAAATTCTAACTACAGGAGCGAACTTCGAAATGGTTACAAAAGAGGTTACATATAGCTGTAGAGATCTAAAAAAGTGACGGCCTCTGAACTTCAACCCGGCAGTGTCAAGAATTACTACATATAAACACATAGCTCTAATATTATATCTAAGCTTGTGTTTACAGACTCCAAAATATTGAACATGTATATTTTATAACACTAGTGGACGCCTCGCGGTTTCACCCGCGTAGTTCCCGTTCCCGTGGGAATACAGGGATCAAAAGTAGCCTATGTCACCTAAGGATAGAGTAGCTTCCCAACGGTGAAAGAATTTTTGAAATCGGTCCAGTAGTTTTTAAGTTTATTCGTTACATACAAAAATACAAATCTTTCCTTTTTATAATAATAATATTAGTATAGAAGTATAGATAACACACCCACAATCTCAATCACGCTCAAAAAGAGGACGCCTGTGTTACAGCTGTGGTCAACATTATGGACTTTTAGCGTTTTAAGAATATAACTTGAGATTTCAATTACCTAAGGTCATTCATTCGATCAGCGCAGCGTAATTTTCTTTTTTGGATATCGCTGCACATGCTGAGATAGGAGTCTTTTTGGTCTAGCACGGGGTTTTAATTTATTATTGTTGTTTAATTTTATGCATATTTCTCGTGTCTTCTGTTCGGGTCACAATTTTTTTTTTCTCATAGCTGCAAAGGAGATGACTAAATCAAGACCTGATTGAACCTTCTTGAACTCGTCTTAATGACCGTTATTAATACTAGTCTTAAAACGTAGGTATAAATCTAATGTCTAATCTCTGTGTTTTGATAATCCTATAAAAAAGTCACGCGTCAACTAATTTGGGGGGAAACTGGTTTTTTGAGGCTAATTTATTTTTTATTGATAATTTCGCATTCGCAAGCTCTTTAAACGAATCAATTAATTTGGTAGAGATTTTGAATCCAACTGTTGCACTGCATTCAGTAATTCTTTTCCAAGATCCTTTAATATTTTCTGCTATTTCAAGCCCAAACGAGTTTCAGAAATTCAGATATGGAACTTTTTACAGAATTGGAGGGAAAGTCGTCCAAATTGTCTTTGTTCTGCATTCTAAAAATAAATCAGCTGGCCAGTCGGTCAAGTTCGGTGAGATGAGCTGGCATTGAGCAAGGGTCGTAATTGTGGACATTCACCTCGCTGCCACCAGTCCGAAGGTCACCCAACTTAGCGCCATTATGACGTGAAATTATCTCTCTTATACACGTTTTACTTGTTATAACATAAAAAATCGGCCTTGTATGTCAGCATAAAGGTTTGTTATGAATAATACGACGTCATATTAACCGTTTATTAAATCATTAAATTGTATTTTTATGTATTGGTAAGTATGACTTTTGTATATCGAGAATATCCGCCACGCACGAAATGTTTTGTGTAATTTCAACACCAATCTAGGTTTTCAAGGGAGGAAAAACCAAATTATCTATGAATGTCGTCAAAAGGAAAATAATTTTCAACAAAAACAAAGACTAATTAAAACAAAAAATATAAGTCACGTGCGGAAAATTTCATGCTAAGAAAATATCCGTGGCTATCGAGAAACACGTGTTCAAAATGAATGACGAATTTAATTAGCGTCCGTCCGAACGTGATGTTTTCATAATTAAAATGAAAGAAGTCAGTTAGTCAGAGGAGATTTCAGGAATGATAAAGGGACAAAAAAGGACTTATTACTTGTCACTTTTGTGCCAGCATTTTCAAAGTTCCCTGATCCACAATTTGATAATGTCGATCAAATCTGTTCTAATTTCAAATCTGTTCGCCATATTGGATCGTGTCTAGCTTTTTTAATGACACTCGACACAGCGAAAACTGGTGTTGAGTCTAGTTGTATAAATCAAATGTTATCTAACGAATCCTACGCAAGAAATAAACTTTGTGAATTACTTATTATCTAGACCCGTGATGGTAGTTCATCGAAGAATATTTTATTGATGGGTCCATAAAAACACTTCATCTATAACAGCAGTCTATGGGCACGTTCAGTTGATCATAGACGTCAAGTCATCACAATCAAACTTCCTAAAAAGTAGAGCTCTTCTACAGTGTCACTGCATTCAACTACTATGGCGAGTCCCAAAAAAAATATCTGATTAGTATTATTGGCTTGCAGACTGGGATCCTTGCTAAGATTATCTGATTTTGATCTTTCACCTGTAGCCTCCGCATGAACGCTGAGTTAAATTGTTTATCTTCATCTTTCCATATTTTACTTCGGCGAAACATCAAACTTAAACAAGCTTTCGGAGTCACTCTTAACAGCTTCAGATTTAAACTGGAAAGTCATCGGTAAATATTGTTTCTTAAACTCCGCTTTAACTTTACTTAATAATTAAAGATTATATTTGTGAAGTTTCCTTAATTCTTGTTGCTCTTGAATTAAATAAACAATCTTGTTTCTTTGTTGTAATCCCACGCGATTTGTAAGGGTCAAGCGAAGGAGACGGAGTACTATGGTCTGTGTAGACATTCACTTTGTTTTGTTTGTATTATGACTAACTTGGTCTCAAGACCTGGTAAAAACAGAGAATCCAAAAATGGCATCATAATGCAGAGTTACCGCGAAAAATAATACCTAATCTATAAGTAATGACGTACCTAGTCCAAAATGTATACCAAAATCTTTACTAAATTTAATTCTTATACAAGTTTGATCTCTACGAAAATCAAAATAAATTGAGACCGAAACTGTACCAGACAAGGATTCATAATATCATATTTCTTTAGGAGGCAGCTGCCTGACTGGTTCGCGCGGTGGAAAGGCGCCATGACGCGCCGGCTGACATAATACGGCCTTCGAATTATTGTAGCTCGCAACTTAACTTGTGGCCACACTTTTATCCTTAAATAGATGCTACAATCGGGTTTGTGTGGAAAAAAGTATGTTGAATGCAGTTTGAGAAAATGAGGTTCTTATTGGTTTCAACAATCCTTGATTATGTTGTTCAGTAATCCAGTTAAAATGTCTTGGGTGTCTTTGTACGGAAAGTTTGTTACTGGCAGGTTAGTGGTTTTCGTTTTCGGAAAATCTTGTCAATATTGTATAAGTTTAATATGGTTGTTACGTGTTACCTATTCTGCTGGCTGCACCTTTGCTGCACACATTTTTTTTAACGAAGTCATTGTAGGTGTAGATAGACTGATACTCAACAAAATCCATTTCAAAAACCTTCATAGATTCTGTTTGGTTCCGGCAAATATTTCTCTCCAAGTACAAATTGAATCGCTTTAATCATTGTAAGATACATAATTCGTTATTGACGTCCATAAACAATGGTTCATGTTTAGCGTTTCTTCATCCAGTAATAGACTACTAATTACTGTGATGGACGGCTTGTGTACAAGAGCAGAAGAATTTGAAGTGTTAATGTGAAATAAAGGACGGACGAGAAGAGCGTTCGAGATTCAAATTAACGAATGTTTTTGAACGCGTGGTGCAACCGTTTTTGTTTTCGAAATACGAAGAGTAATGATGGTCACACTATTTTCTTTGATGTGTCTGGAAAATTCATACCATCTTTTTCAGCTCACCTAGAATTTTGAGGGATATGGGAAATTAAATTGTGTAAGTAGTTAAATCAATCCACGAGTCTATCTGAATTGCCGCATGGTATTATAAAATTTCTACCTTATTTATTTTAAATAACAATTTCTTAATCGCAAAGACATGACAGCGTTATCAAAAATCTAATTTTCAAAATTAATAGCATCTACTTAAATAACATAAAAATAAAACGTAAGAAATCATGTTTACTTATAGTGCTAACACACGTCCGGATTTGTTCCGGCCGGACTAACTCCGCCCACAAATCCATTCTCGCTTACACACGCTTGTGTTGACCGAGACGGAATCAATTAATAATAATAATGTCCGGCGGACCACTCTACACACGCTCGGATATGGTCCGGGCCGGACTAAATCCGCCCACAAATCCGCGGTTCGGCCGGACCAAATCCGAACGTGTGTAAGCACTATTACATATATAACCACCGCGTTTATCGCAACTTTTATAGCACATGAGTTTTTTTTTATATTATTTCTAGATTTTACGTTCTCATCGGTTGAAAAAAACAGTTAAATACGTGGTTTTTCATCCTGCGATATAATGAAAAGGTTACTTAGTTATATGATGATCTAGTAACCTAGCTGGTATGATGCGTTTTCCCTAGCCATTCGTTATTTTAACCGACTTCACAAAAAACCGAACTCAAAAAAAACTCCGTCATATTTAGACAGATTTGCAAAATTGTTTTTGTTCGAAAGCGTATACAATGGTGGTGGTCCCATTGTCACCATATCTGATGATGGGATCCCATGGAAATAGAGGGAACTCCTCAAATATTATAGGCAGACATATAGTGATTTCGGTATTTTCAATAACATGGCACGCATTTGTACTCAGAAACATTGAGTTAAATGTACTACGTACTAGAGGAGACTTCTCAACTCAATTGTTTGTAACACGCGTTAGAGCACGCGTACTCCAACTCACTTAATCTGTGGCAACCGCTCGCTGCAACGTGACACGTTGAGTGAGTACTAAGTTTTGTTTCTTATAAAATGCCTTCGTGTGTATTGCGGCACCGCGGAGGCGGGAGGGCGGCCATGTTTGTGTAAATGTAAAAGAGTAAGAAAAAGTTCATCTGCCCGCATTGATTGTTTATCTGTGAGAACATAACCCCCCCCCCCCTTGCTTGCCCGCTGTCACCGAATTACGCGCAATCTTTTGTTTGAAATAGCTTCTCTAGTACGTTTCATTTGATGAAGAGGACCTAATGAAAAAGACCACAGACGGCCACTGGAACTCCTTAATAAGTATGTCATTGGTATAAGATATCTCGAATAGTTCAGCGACTGTGATGAAGCAAATACATATAAATAAATGGTACTGATGAAAATGGTAACATCGAACTGATCTGATGATGAAGCCGGAGGGTAGGCACTGTAACGCCGTAATAAAACAATGTATCCTAGTCGTGTTTTGCCTTATTGGAATTGAAATGAGATGTACTATGGATAGCCAGAGTACATCTCATTTCAAATCCAATATACCTCCTATTACCATTATAATCATTTACAGAAATGATTTTCACGGTAATATGAGGTACCAACACTAAAAAGAGTAAAATAAAAACTCTTAAATAAAAAAAAATAACCTAGGTACTTCTAAAGCAAAATACTACACAGCGGAAAATAACTTTGTTTTCCGAAGTCCGTGTCGTAACAACACAGGTACCAAAGACACCGACTGTTTAATATATTGTAGTAAGAAATAATTTAAAAGGCCGAAAATTTGTCTACCAATCTTACCCATGGGTACCTTACCCATGGTCCAGTAACTAGGTTGTGGAGGTTTGATAGGCAATTACTTCATGAAAAATATAGCTGGTAGGAAAGGTGGCTAAGCAGATACTTATTAGCGTAAACTTTTAGTACTTTTAATATTTTAGCTCCGTCTCCGATACCGTGGGATTAAAAAAGATACATATACCTATCGTTAAAATATAACTTGAAGCTGCGATGCGAGTTATCTATTGTCTATAAATAATGACTTCATTATATATACAATATTGTCTTTAATACTTTAATAGCGTTTTAATTGACATTTATTTAAGATGCCATGATGCTAAAATGGCGTCTGACTACCATAGACAATCATCTGATATGCGTATTGTCACACATTTATCAAACCAAATGTGTGTAATCTGTTGATCTTAATAAAACTACATGCTATTATTATATGTTATAATGATGATCTTGATTCTATTTTTAGTATCTTACTCAGGAAAATAAAATAAAGATTAATGTAAATATCCATAGTTATAATTTAAATAAACCATAGGATAAGAACACCGATAAGAATGCTAGTAGAAATGGCTAAAAAGGTGGGCCTACGGGACGTGGTCGTTGCTTGTGGCCTACGGGACGTGGTCGTTGCTTGTGGCCTACGGGACGTGGTCGTTGCTTGTGGCCTACGGGACGTGGTCGTTGCTTGTGGCCTACGGGACGTGGTCGTTGCTTGTGGCCTACGGGACGTGGTCGTTGCTTGTGGCCTACGGGACGTGGTCGTTGCTTGTGGCCTACGGGACGTGGTCGTTGCTTGTGGCCTACGGGACGTGGTCGTTACTTGTGGCCTACGGGACGTGGTCGTTGATTGTGGCCTACGGGACGTGGTCGTTGCTTGTGGCCTACGGTACGTGGTCGTTACTTGTGGCCTACTAGACGTGGTCGTTGCTTGTGGCCTACGGGACGTGGTCGTTACTTGTGGCCAACGGGACGTGGTCGTTGATTGTGGCCTACGGGACGTGGTCGTTGCTTGTGGCCTACGGGACGTGGTCGTTGCTTGTGGCCTACGGGACGTGGTCGTTACTTGTGGCCTACTAGACGTGGTCGTTGCTTGAGGCCTACGGGACGTGGTCGTTACTTGTGGCCTACGGGACGTGGTCGTTGCTTGTGGCCTACGGGACGTGATCGTTGCTTGTGGCTGTTTGGTGGATTACACGGGGACAGTGCAGATAACTTTATCGTTCTAGGACATGCTGGTTGCCTCACGATGATTTTCCATTATCGCGTTGCAAAAAGTACTAATAATGCCAAGGATACTGTCACTCTCATAGATTTCCACACCTTTCCTATACCTTCGGTAACAAAAGTCACATTGTCTAGAAGCAGTTGTTTTTGAGATTAACGTGCCAGTCACGTATAAGAAGACACGTGCTGAGTTTCTATAATTAATAATGTTATTTATTGATGATACTATCAATCTTTTGCGGTTATTAATTATCTACAACCATCTTAGTGTAATTGAATTATGTACCAGCGCCATCTTTGTTTTAACAATGTCTTTGAAAAGGATGATTAAAATAGCATAATAATTTTTTTATTAAAAAAAAACATTCCATCTACGGTTTTGAATCATTAGCTGTCATCTTAAACCATAAACGGCAGATTTTTTTATAATTATAAATGCTTTTTGTTCCATAGATAGATAGATGGGTTTAGTTTTAATTGATCATGGAGTTATTGACCGAGCTTAATTCAAACACTATGAAAGCATATCTATAGCATATATTCTATAGCATAAACTGTGACTAAGTTTGCCTGAAATATATGAGACTAGCGGACGCCTCGCGGTTTTACCCGCGTAGTTCCCGTTCCCGTGGAAATAAAGGGATAAAAAGTAGCCTGTCACCCGGGGATAGTGTAGCTTCCCAATGGTGAAAGAATTTTTGAAATCGGTCCAGCAGTTTTAAGTTTATTCGTTACATACAAAAATACAAATCTTTCTTCTGTATAATATTAGTATAGATATAGATAAGACGTTGCTATATAAGGTTTGAAAAAATTTAGATCTTCATTGCATTAGTCAATTGATACAAGCTTTCCTAAAATCGACTACTCATTACAAACAGCTCATGAAACCAGTCTAGATCCAAAATCAGATATAGATTAAGATTAGCAATGAGAGCAACAAAAACTAGAGTGCGCCCACACCGAAGTTGCTTCTTGTGGATTATTTTTAAACATTCGAATTTCTCGTTTCAAAAAGTTACTTCGGTGTGGACGTCCTATCTGAAACATATTGTAAGGATGTCAAGATTTTATATCTACAAATAGCCTTATCATAGAAAATCTATGACCGTTTAACCGAAGAATCAATTTTCAATTTTCAATTTGCACTTCGTCGAAGCAGGTTTTATTCAGATAAAAACTGCTGGCTGAATCGAAAAAGGTCATTAATATTGATTACACCTTCTTTTAAATCTTGGTCGTGGTTTTAAAATCGCTGAACGTGTATCTCTATCACGATTACTTTGTTACGCTTCCGCGGTATTACATGGTTGTATCCATCTGCAAGTTTTTAACTTTGAAAAAGACGTTATACAGTTTTCAAAGTTTGAAGTAAGAATATTTTCTATGTGTAGATTGCTTTCTGAAGTAGTTCTTGCCTTGTCAGATTATAACTTGGCAGATAATTGGACATTTTCTGTTATTTTATAAGTAATTATATAGAAAGTTTAAGAGGATTGGGATTAGAGTAAGCTTGAATAAATTTTACTACCTACTGTGGTTAGACGTTAACGAGAACTTATGGCTTTATCATCTCTACATCGCTTTTCTTACGCTCAACGTAAAACGAATAGGTGAAGAGGGCTCCTAATTATGTACCTACATCCGTTCGAGAATTAAGAAGTTTATCTGTGGACGCGAAAATATTAGTTAAGTATGTAGAAACGCCAATGATGCTTGTCACCAGTCAAAAACAACGTAATCAAATGAAACCAAAGTTAGCTAAACCAACATTTTAGTAAATAAATACGTATCTAAGAAGCATGACGGATTATTTACTAACCACAAACTGCCAAACAAAACCAGTGTTGCACAATTTGATAAAGAGGACACAACAAGGAGGTAACTAAACATAAGCTACGAATAAATATGAAGGCATTACCTACTGTTTAATTTAAATTTCGTATGTTACCGCTAAAAGCTAAACTTAGAAAACTAAACCCAGGTTTCTGCAAAGAATTAAACGCAATTGAGGTCTGCGATGTCTGTTTATTAAAATCAGCTATCGTGTGTTCGACAGTTTTCATTTTAATATTGCGATCATTTTCATTCCGGGACAGAATACAGAAGACCCCGAGGGCTATGGAAAGTAGTATTCTGAATATTAGGCTGAAGGATAAGCAAAAGTGAGAAATGACAAGAAAAAAAACCAAAGATATAGATGCTCTCCAGCATATGAAACGAGTGAAGTGGAAGTGGGCAGGTCACGTGGCAAAATTGACAGATGGAAGGTGGACAGAACTAGTAATTAATTGGCTAGGCCCAAGAGGCAAGAGAGCCAGAGGACGCCCTAGGGAACGTCGGATAGATGAAATAAAAAGAAATGTTGGAGAAGACTGGAATACAACTAGCGAAGGCAAGAAAATCCTGAAAATTGTTGGAGGAGGCCTATACCCGCCTTAACAAAAAAAAAAGTATAAATAAATTTGTTTACATAATGTTAAGAAACTCTATGTATGTTAAGGAAAAAAAAGGTTTAATAAATTTTCATTCCAGTAACTGGGCTTCAAAGTAGCACCTCAAGCCTTACTAGAGTAGATTCTAAAAATACCGATGAACAGTCGCATTCAAATGTACATTAGACGACGTCTAAATAAGACCAAACAAACGAAAAAAAGACAAACTAAAAGAAAATGTGAAGCAATTCATTGATCTAAGCGTAAACAGTGCTTTAACGAACAAATTATTTCTAATGATGAATTAGAAATCGGTAACAGTGCAACACATAAATATGTTCATTAACGTTATGGATAAATGTCTATTTTATTTCCTAGTAATACTAATACCAACCTAGTAGGAAGAAGAAAACGCTCCACACAATTCTTTTCTCTGCTATTCGTGTTGAAACATGGACCTGTAACAATACAATAATTCGCTTTAACAAGAGCATTAAGAATAATATCGTAGATAGATATAACGCTTTTTATTTTACGTTACTTACAACAAATTATTATAATACTAGCTGTGCCCGCGGCTTCGCTCCTGTCAACTGTCTATCCTATTTACCTAGACCTACCTACCTACCCTACTTACCATGCTACCTACCGTACCTACCTTATTTTGAGGGTCCTTCTTCCGCGGAGAATCGCACAACGCCATCTATCGAATATGAAGATCAACTGTACAAGTATCTGAATTGCGTGTGTTGTAATATTGTACATCTTGAACACTTTTACGATGAAACAAAAACTAAGTAATACTTCAAGTTACGAAAAAAAAAATTTATGAAACGTATCTACATTGGTTTCGTACATTTTAAGTGATGCGAGCATAACTAAACAGACAAAAAACCAAAAATGCTGGAAATGGGTTCTGTTGGTTATCCTTTAACAACCTGGCTATTTTTATGGAAATATTTACGATGTGCATTAACGACTTTTCTACAGATTTATTATAAATATGTATTTATAGATAGGTATATAATGTCATTTATCATATTACATCATTGTATGAATCAGTTTGTAAATGTCGTCTAAGTAATTAACAATATATCTTTGGCTATATTGTCGCCACTATTCCTTAAAAGGCTGCCTACATAATTATAGATTGAATGTTCATTCCTTAGACGTTTCCCACATTTTTATTAATATTTATCTTTTTTTTTTATATTCAATAGAAAAGAAATAAAAATTCATTTGTAGTAACAAACTTTCATTGTTGGTGACTTGCAGCAAAAAAGAGACATAGACCACTAGACGATGCCATTTCTCTCACGTACGTAAAATATAATTTCTCTTTGACCTAGGCTGAGCATTGGTATGACTTTTAAACACAAAAATATCAACCAGGAATAAACAGGCCTTAGACATTCTTGATCTGACCTTGGAGGTTGTTTATACTTGATCTGCAATGCACTTCAAATTGAACGTTCAAGTCGATACCTTGAAAATAAATTAATTGAAAAACAGTGTCAATTAATTATTTTGCTGCTGTCGTTTTATTCGTTTATCCTAAAACCAACAAGCCCAGATTTTTTACGTCCTACTGAAAAAGAAACACCATCATAACAAAATAAAAACTATTATATAACTATAGGACTATATATAACTATAGGACGAATTCCAAGCTGAATATAATATTAGGTATCATAATTCGTGTTATACGCTATGTTGCAACATGATCTATTTTGTGCAACAACCTTTTTATTTGCACAAATATAGTTTGAGTGGTCAACTGCCGATCTGTTCAAATTTTAGGCGTAATTTCTCAACCGGAGCGGTGAAAGGCGAAGCAAGGCCGAGCACACAATAGCCTGAATTATAGCCAATACAAATAAGTACACTGTATACAGACAGACCGACCGGAAAGAGGCTCCATTCATATAAACGAATACTTTGTTCTCCACACTTCCAATAGAAATGCTAGCTAATCTAGATCTAGTTCGTGTTTTGGATAAAATCGCATTTAATTCAATTTATAAAAATCTTTCCAAATATAGCAGTGAACGGCATTGCAGTTAAAAAAATAATATCAAATTTGTAGATCCAAGGTTGATAACAAATTGAGTAGCTAAGTGGCTATTATGTACATATTCAGATGATTTCACAGTTTTCTGATTCACTTATCGATTTAAAGTATCTGTACAGTCCGACTTAAGTATCTGTATACTCAAATGTATTAAAATAACCAAGAAGAAACTCAAGAAATGGAAAAATCCGTTTTATGATGAGAAGATCACATCATAATCTTCTGTTAGACTTTCAAAACAGACATCACCGCATTATGTTCAAATTGCAATAATTATGAACAAAAATAATGACTTGTATCATCTTGACAGCTACTCGTATATCCTTGACCCACAGGCAGTCTGTGGTTGCATGAATATGTATATCGCAATAGTTCATCAAAACTACAGAAAAACAAGACTTGCAGTATATTAACGAAAAACTTTGCACAAAAAATCGACTTCAAAAGCTAAACACAAACAAAATATTTCTCTCTTTTTAGTTTTTGTACACCTTCACTAAAAATGAGCAATTTCTATAGTACGGTACGTAGCTAAAGGATTGACAAAATACCCATAATAACTCAATTTACATATTCGTGCTGTTTGTCGCTAATGACTTTGGTTGTACCGATTTTGATGAAACTTGCATTAATCTCTAAGTTGAAAGATACTCAATCCAACACAAAAAGAAATATCACGATCCGATAATTAGTTTCGGAACAATGCGTGATCAAACATACATACACTTACGAAATTTGGCACATGTGTTTAGGAGACCACATAGAATAATATATGTGTATATTGTGTAGTTCCAACAATATTACACACATACGTGTCGAATTAATAACCTCTTTCTTGTTTTCGAAGTAGCCAAAAAGAAAATGTACTCGTAACATGTAAGACTTGAAAAAATACATTTATTTGACAAAACATGAGGCACACAAAAATAAAATAGCCTATTAAGCCACTGTGGCAATTGACGATCTACAAGGGAGCTTAATATTTTTTTCAAGCAGTTAATCATTGTTCTTTAAAATTATATCGTTAAAATGAAACCCAACCTCTTCCTCTTCCGTAATTTTATTAAGATTTATCTCATGTGCAAATCAGGTTTCGAAACACTGACTCGGAACAAAACAGAGCCGTAATGAACCTTTGTGTTGCATACATTGTGCATATCTTGAAAGGTAATTTGCAAAAAAGAAGCATATTTATATTTTAAACTACCTACCTGAGCAATCAAAATGTGTGTACCCAATGCTACCCTAAATTATCATACGTAAATCATGAAATAAAAAGAGCCGTTTAAGATATTTTATGGGTGTCTCTTACAGCTGTTGTTTTAGTATTGAAATTGTATTGGTTTTTTTATGTTTTCGACATTAATATTTCCCTCATTTCCCCCTCGTCATGTGATACGGGCGATGTGGGTTTATTGATCGATTTGCAATTAATGATTTTGAAGTAAAACTGTGTATAGAAAACTACGCATCAACAGGCAGGAATTTTTGGATTTTTATCGGGGCTGTCAATAATAAAGGAATTAATCATAATATTGTATAATAAGCTACATCGCCTCTCGACCATTTCTACTCTTTTTGATCCCTATAACGATATTTTTAGTGCTCACAATCTTGCTCATAGCCACACACCTTCATAAACTATCCGACATTATTGTTATTATTGCACGTAATTTCTGTTCCTATGAGGGTTCGGATATAATGATATTGTTTGAATAGTTTACCTATATTGACCTTTTCTAGTAAACGCCTAGACAGCTTTGACCTTGAGTTGTGTCGTCATGGGACATAACCTTTATGTTAATCGAATTAATATCTATTACGAACAATGGTTTTATGGTTCATAAAATATTTGACTTAGTTGTTGCTTTTTGAATCCAAGAAACAATTGTACTTAAAGCCACGGACCGAGGAGCGTCCCACGATTTAAAAATCAAGGATAACCACTTTCTGCATCGTTTAAAGCAGCCAGTGAGAGTTTTTACGGCGACTGACTTACACAGATTATCGTGAGCCAGTATTATTTGTCTTGAAACGAGTAATTGTATCTAATAGTTACAATTACTGTGAACTCCTACCTTCGCCCTACCATCCGTCACGACTCGAAATAAAACATTCTAACTTAAGCTCGTGACACCGACGTCCTACTTTTTCGATTGCTCTAGCTTAATTCTGTAACCATTGCAATGGTTTCTCACCCCTATTGTTAACTAAACATGGTCTAAAATCCTAAAACCTTTGAATAAAATAGAAGTTTTGAATGCAACAATTGTTTTACAATGGAGTGCCACAGGGTTCGATACTTGGGCCACTGCAGCAAGTATTTTTCAATAGCAATCTTAAGTTTGTATTTTGTCGCTGGAGGCTTTGTGCACCTGATCCCCACGTAATGTGGCTTACATAAGTAATTCAAGTGGTTTCCCGTACTTTAACAGGCTCTGGAGTTTAGAAAGTGAAGAAGAGAAGGGATCTAATTAGAGAAGTTTCCGTTTCGGAATATTTCGGATATATTTTCGAGTTAAATTAGTCTCTTTGTACTGAACTAGTTTATAATTCTCTTTTAGAACTCATAAGTTTGTTAATTAAAGATTTAGTAGCCATTAAGAATATGACATTATAATCTATGCAAAGATATACTTTATAATAGCAGACATTATTCGAAATGTTGCTTATTTTATATCCAGAAAGTCTTAGGTAGGATGATATAATATCCAAAAGCACACAAGATTTACAACCCAATTTGGTATATGGCACACGTACGGCACAGGTCACGTTATAAATTACAAAATATTCGCGGAATTACAGCCCATAACGCTAGAGGTCATAAAGATAAGAATGGCTAAGCAGTATTTGAACATTTTGGGTTGATTTGTGAACTATAAAAATGTATGTGACTTATAAACAATTGCAAAGACAGCAATAATGATAAAGCGACTGACGAATATCATGACATTGATTTTATCAAGTATATTCGTAGTAGTTCTATAAATTGAACTGATTACTTTTTCAATATTTTACTCTAAATTCAAGGTGGTAAGGATGAAAGTTCCAGCAACAGTGCTCTAAATAGCAACACATAGTCTGCTGAGTTTCTAAACTGAAATGTCTTGAACAACGTGCGCCACCGGAGTGTGACTATATCGCAAGCCGTTTGTTAATACTATCAAGTAGACTTACTTGACCTTATTATGGTTTATACAAATGTGTAAAAGTTTATGAATATTTATAAGTCACCTTGCTATGTAATTTGTACAATTCTACACCTGTGTTTCTTTGCGCATCTGGGATATATGGGTAAGGCCATCATGTATTGGTCCATCTATTGAATGACTCCTGGCTTCGTAATGTATTTGGCAGCAAAGATGGCACATCAATAAGTCACTTTCACGTTACCTTTGGATCAGATAAAATACTAGTTTTGAACCTACGTGGTTCCGTAAAATCTTCTATCTTGGTTTGTATTTGTAGTACTTTATATTTCGCTAACAATCCAACGAAGGAATTGCGGCTGGTCTTTTAGATTTTTATTATTCGTTGAGAAGCTATATTTTATTGTGAGTAATATTTTAGATACTGAACAAGCTATAAAAATAAGTAATCACATGGAAGTCTCTCAAGAACGGGATGCTGTAAATATCAGATCAAATAATATTCAGATCGAGATTATTTTAATGACTCCTTTTCAATTATTCATGCGAACATGAATTTATTTATAACAAGCGTAGTCGCTTGTTAAATTGTATTTCAATCCTTTTGAATTTGTATTAAAGCGAAATGTAAAACGAAAGTGAATGTCAAATGCAATGATATGAATAATTTCTACTGAGTTACGAGATATTATGAGCTTCGACGATGTAAACGGCACGTAATATAAGGCAGCTCATAAGGGAACCGTTACAAAAAATTATTCTACCATATTGCGGTTCTATCAACGCAAATCAACTTTCCCGCTAAACGCAATTTTCATAATATTTTTCTCATTATATGTTGCAGCAACCGTTGACCGGCGACGTACTTATAAAGGGGATTCTCATGTTTGGCTATGATTGCCGACAGGCTGTTTTGTAAACCAACATACCGCCCACTCTGTATACAACGTGAGTCCCTATCATTTGTCCCCACTTTTGTAGAAAATACCGCGCGTGATCCTTATTAGATCCTTAAACGTATCTTCAAAGATCCGTCCAACAAATGTCCAAGTTAATCTTTCAATCCGATTCAAAGCGACGCTCTCGTTTTGTGAGCTTACAATACCGTCACACATGTTGCCTATATCGTGTCAAACGACTCGTCTATGGTATACAACACAATAGACAAGATAGAGCGAGGCGAGATCGTCTGAACTTTGGCACGGAGTCACGAAGCATCAAGGAAAACCAGTCAAGATAAAATTATTATCTTAATTAAAGCCTTCGGGCGTGCAACTGCGATATTGATCAAACTGATTTTGTTTTTTCTTGTTATGTTTATTATTAGAAGTAAAGCTGCAAAATTATTGGCTGTTGGACAACACCTGGCGGTTTGCGATTCGTTTTTGGTTCAGTGACTTTTGGTCGTGTCTTTGGATAAACTGGCTATGCCAATAGTATTTTTTGTGAGCAATCTAGGATAATCCTTAATCTTCGTAGCAAACCGTATATATCATAAACCATTACAAATTGCTTATTTGAGTCCGAAAGGAAATATTGATCGATCAAATTATTTTAAATTAAACAACAATGATGAATCTGGCACTATAGGGGAACAGTCTATTCAAGTTGTAACATTAATTCAAGTTAATTTTGTAAAGGCGCCAAGGTTCTACAGCCGGTCAAATAAAAAAAATACTTTATAAGTCCATTGTAATACTCGCTGGCTTCAGAAATTGATAATGTTTTTATCATATACCATAACTAATGAACTCTGTAGGTACTTTTCAAACCAAAGCCGACCGAGAATTACAAATGTCACCTTTGCGGTTCTGGTCAACTTGCATTCCTTCCTTTATTTTAGTCAGTTTTACCATCAACTTCTGAGGTCCACTACACTGTTTCCACCTACAATCTTCTTATAATTAAGTATATTTTGTTGTTGTGTTGATCTCATCTTGAGTTCGTACGTATTCTTACTCGCGTTATAAAGACTAACCTTGCAACTCCTATTGTTTTCAGAACCGGTTCTATCGTAGCCGAGAACTGATGTAGCTTATTCAATTTGTGGCTAAACAGCCTTTTGGCAATTTAGCTTTATTTCTTATTTTTCGTTATTGACAAAATATTATTTCTGACTTATCAAGGCTGCTCAGTATCATCGAGATCAAATGGTTTGGTGAACTGACCCATTACTATAAAAGGATTTAGGTTTATGCAAATTCGTGTAACTTATTACTAGTTTGATATTTGCTAGTTTGTTATGATATCGAAGGCTACCTCATTTGTTACCTTGCTTAATCTTTTTCTTTTAATTCCAAAAAATGTTACTCTTCATAATCTGCATGAATACAAAAAGTCTGGCTGCTGCAATTACCCGACGTTTCAGTTCAACGAGCACCATTTCAATAAGTGTCTCGTTCTTTCAGTCTAGTTCGCAGACAGTTTTTTTCAGGTTTTTCTAAGCTTTAAGTCATCAATTACATGCAAAATGGTTGGCAAATTTTCTTTGGAAAAGAAAAGCGAAAACTTTTCTTATTACGCAGTGAACTTTTTTCTTTTAATTTTTCTGTTACGGCAGGTATACAAAGCTTTGTGTGAGTGCCCGGTCTAATTAGGTAATTATATCAGTACCTAATAAGCTACACACCCACACAAAGTAAGCAATCCTATCTCTGCATTATCACTGTAGGTATTGACAAATAAAACTACAACAAAAATGTGATGCATATTCGAGAAGGTTCTTTTAAAATTTCACACCTTTCTGCTAAACGTTTGGTTTCAATACCGGAGAATGCAAATATCTACCTGAGATGGCACCTGGATAAACAAGAAAAAATAAAAACACTTGTAAAGGTGTCATTGCTAGAACCGCTGCTGACGTATAGCCTCAAGTTACAATCAGACAAATGAGTAAAAATGCAACAAAAGTGATTAGAAAACGAAAAGGGAATGTCGTGTCGTTCGGTGTAATCAGACACCTCCATATCGAGCCTAAGTTACAGAAATCAGAGCACTTGGTTGCTGCGTTCCGATGGGTCGAGTTACACGTCGTGTGCATCATTTTACTTGTATGTCTTCACATTTTATTTCTCAGACCTTAAGGCAAGCTGTGATTATAAGCAAGTTCCTGTCAGTCCTAAAGAGATCTCAAATCTTGGACAGACGCCTTGGTTTAACCAAAATAAATTTATAATTAATTAAATTAAATTACTTATCACAGACAATACTTGGATTGAGTAAGTAAAACCTGTTTTACATCTTCAACAATTAATTCTATAAGCAGAATTTGCACAATGTTATATTATTGAATCCTTTTCTTGGGACATCTGTTTCTGTCTCTCTGAAAGTCTTACTGCAATCACTTTCTTCAGGTATTTCTGTCATTCGGATCCACACAACCATACCTCTGTACCTTTTTTCTTTTCCTTCTTCTTTTCCTTGTATTATGTGTGTGTGTACAAAATTGTTAAATAAATAAATAAACCGTAACTTAACGTCATATTTGTTATTCAAATACCAGCTTTTTATTTGTATTTATATGGTCCATTTGCCATACATATTTCTTAATTGGTTTTCAAACGTTATAAATTTTTTTGCGCCCCCTACCGTTAGCCCACTTAGCCACGGCCGAGTGCTCATCAAAATTGCATCGCTTTTAACGCTGACCCGTCGAATGTCAATTTGCAGAACAAGACTTATTGGCAGAAGTAGGTTATACCACTGGAAATACTGGAATTGATAGTCTTCTAAATATGATTGTTCTATACCTATGGGCCTATATTCTATACCTCTGACATACAAGTACATACTGTCGATGACAAAATGAAGAAATTTGATTTTCGCCATTTTGGCGCTGATAGCAACGTGTCTTTACGTGAGCGTCCATGGAACTAATATTAGAGATGGCTAATCATGAGAAATATCAGCGGTAACCTATCACTAAATGTGTCAATTTTAGTTCCTGAGACGCTCGAGCGGGGCGCTTTGAATCAGCACAAAAATCAACTGTCATTTCATATATTATATTTAGTCCAGCGTACTTGTATAATAGAGGTCAGTGCTATGGGCATATAGAAACTTTTTTAATATTGATAGTAAGTACTCATTGTCGTGACAATCTAAGAAGTTGGATTCGACAGCTATAAAAGTACTTAATAATAATTAAACTTGATGCTTACGAATGATACTCGTTGTTATAGTGCATGGGTAACATTGTAATTAATTAGGATTATGAATTTAATTTTGTACAAAGTTTTCACGGCTTGTAATATAAGAAACGTCACTAAGTAAGTGGTATATGTGCACTAAGTATGGTCAAACCACGACCATTAAAATATTTAATTTTCGAAATGTTTTGTAACTTTTCTCATTATTCCTCCTTGGTTATGCCTACCTACTCAAAACGTGGTCATGTCATTTGTTTCTGCTTTATTATGTAAGAGCAGGAAAACTTTCCAGACTTACAAGTTATAAGCGCATTTCCTTCGTTTCTTGCGCTTGATATCCTGGAAACACTAACGAGATTTTATATAAATTATGCATTATCTCCGTGTGGAATCTGGGGGCACAGCAGTGCCCCCAACAAGTCGACCAAATAAAGGACCAAACGAAGCCAACAGTGACTAAGAGAACATAATATAACTAGGCATAATCCCGAATTACATTCAATATGAACTTGTTGTTTAGGAATTATTGCACGTCAAAATTTCTTAATTTTGTCACTCACTCACTGACTCATTCACCGATCATCAAAATTCTAAGGTGCTACTAGACTCACAAGATTCAAATTTTGAACAGAATTAGTCTTTATCCTATAACGCAAGGAAAACCTCAAGTATCTCGCAATTACCGCCCCGTTTTCTAGATATACAAACTGCATAATACTATGTAAATAGTCATCCAATATATGGGATTACAAAGTTACTTTTACAGTTCATACAATTTTTCGTCACCTACACTGATTATCTAGGTAGGTAGTTAAATAGTGAATATAGGTAGGTAAGTACAGGTACATAGACGATGTCTCCTTTAATATACCTAATACCTATACTATACTTATGAGTCGGCGCAATATGTCGAAGGCAAGTGATAAGATTGTAATCTTTAAGATCTTATAGCAGACTAAATTTAGTTAGGTTATGTAAAAAAATAAAGGAACACTGTTTACAAAAAGAGATGAGATCCCATCAAAAACTTAACACGTAAAAACACAAGTCTCGCGGCGTAGTTCTTCTACTGCAAAAAGTAATAAGATCGAATGTATCAAGATCAAGAGACTCATATCAGCGATGAGGCACTGGTTAAGTCAAAGCTCCAGAGCCTTGAACATCGTCGCCGAGTTGCCAGCTTGTCGGTTTTTATCGGTTACATTTCGGGGAGTGTGCGATGGAATTGTATGATTTAATTCCACCCAGCCCGTTCCATCATCGGACTACCAGACGTACGGGGATGCGTCATCGATATATGGTGGACATCCCACCCATACGCACTAAACGTTTTGGGAATACTTTTATTATGCGTACAGCTAAGGAGTGGAATTCCCTGCCGGAGTCTGTGTTTCCCGATAGCTACAATCTAGGGGTCTTTAAGTCAAGAGTGAATAGGTTACTTCTAGGCAAGCGTGCTCCACCATCGACCACATCATCGCTTACTATCAGGTGAGATAGTGGTCAAGCGCGAGCCTATATTAGTAAAAAAAAAAAATGTAAAACCAAGTTGGTTATTTTGCTAAACCATGAACTACGCCGCGAGACTTGTGTTTTTTTACATATTATGTTTTTGATGGATATGAATTGTCAACGTAACAGAACGGACAATAAAATGTTTCTTACACGATTGTTTGTAAAAAATGGTTTTTAACCGTGTGCAAACAATGGTTTTTAGCTTGGGAAAATAACTAACTAATTAAATTATTAACTTTTATTAACTATCAGATTTACGGAGCGATATAATTCATTAAAATATTTCAGGCTGGCAGCCATTCCATTGGCTTTGTATCAACGTAGCGCAGGTCAATTTTAGCTGACTCTGGGTAATCAGATGAGAAATGGGTCAAATGTAAATAGGGTCAACCGTATGGGGCTGTATAGGGTGAGTTTCCGTGACCGATACGCCTAAATGACAGGCCCCGCAGCGCATTAAAAATAATTTATTTAATCTATGCTCGGAAAATGGGCGGGAGTTTTTAATTGCCATTATTTTTTGTCATGCTGTTGATAGATCGAGGCGATAAGCTAATTAATTGAAATACTTTTAATTAATTAAAATTCATTATGATGAGCAATATCAGGAAATTAGAATTTTTCGGGTCACCGTTCGGCGTCCATCGCAATTACAATGTAGGTATTACTTTAACGAACATATGAAAATGATAACAACTATTAGTTATATTTTTTTTAACAGGTGTATTAAAAATGTATTGTTTTTAGCTAGACGCTAATAAGTTAGGTACTAGAATCTAGTACCTACTTAACTCCTTACAAATATTTACCTAATTAAGTACATTCTATGCACCTATTTCAAAATAAAATACATATAATGCCAAAAATAAATTATTACGTAGGTACGTAATTACGTACGTAATATTAAAAATACATGATAGAAGAAAGCATTGTACTCGTACCATACGACATGGACAAGAAAATTAAACGCGCTGGTCAATTTAATAATAACGATGGCAATAAATCGTGAATCGATTAATCGCTTCATCAAGCGTACGGTATTGACTTGCGTTTTTATTGACATTGTTCAGTTTGTGTAAATACCGTAACTGCACATTGACGTATCGTGTCTCGAGAGTCGAGCGACAGGTCGGACAGCGCGTCGGATAGACTAGAGACGAGATAATGAGCAAATAGGATAAATCGTCGTCATTCTCAGGATCCGATCCTGATTCACTGCAAGCAGCTGACTCACCGGTCCCACCACCTCTCTACACCTATAGCCGATGACTCACCCAGTCACCGCCGAGCGAGTGCCCAACACACACAACACCACGTTACCGCCCTGCCCTTGTGTTTCAAACAATACAAACTGGACGCAAACCACCGCGTTAGCCGCAACGCTAACCTGGTGACTTGAGGACCGGTTTGGTGGTCTCAGATACAAGTTTGCAGTATAAATATCGATAATACGTTGCGCCAGCTAACGTTTCGAGTTTTGTGCAACTCTGCGTCCGTATTGGTTGATTTTGAAGCTCAAATGATCAGTTACATGTCTTGCAATGGCGCTTAAGCGGTGGTTGTCATAACTGCAAAATATGCACTTACGGGTTTCAATATAACGGTGAATAAATTGGATTATGCAACGTGATCTTAAAAGTACTCTTTGAAAGCTTTTAGTCGTTTGAAGACGCATGTCACAAGATACTGGCTAAAAAGATTTTGAGCCGATTGAAAGAAAATATGGCAGTTTTTTTTTCTGCGACTTTCTTCGGAAAGCACGTTAGGCCGTTGGTCCTGGCTGTCATTTCACAAATCTTTGACAGTCGTTATGGGTAGTCAGAAGCCTGAGATCTAACACCAGTCCAGCCAAGAGGTATTGTGTTACCCAGTTACTGGGTTGTGGAGTTCAGAGAGGCAGTCACTCCATGTAAAACACTGGTACTCAGCTGAATCAAGTTAGACTGACAGCCGACTCCAAAATAGTTGTGAAAACGCTAGGAATATATTTTCTTTCAATCGGATCAAACTATTTTCATCTAAACCAGCTCTTGCATCTAAAGCTTTCGTCCATAGATATTTTCAGATTGAAATTATGTAGCTAACTCATCATCATCCTTCTTTCCCACCCTTATCCGATTTTATTTATGACCGGTGCATCATTCCTTCTTCTTGCATACATCTCGATACGCCACCTTACATACGTCTCAATTCAAGCTAGCTCGTCTTTCACATAACCCATCCAAAGATTATTTGATTTTCCTCTAATATGACTACTACTTCAATTCAAATATTTTGCAGACGACACTAAAAACACAAGATAAGTTGCAAAAACCTCGCAAATCTGAGAACAACAATAAAAGTTGGTATCGCGAACAATCTCTGGCCGGTCTACATATAGTTCGCATAAGGAAAGTGCAAGGCGTAGGCGTGTGTGTGGGATGGTTGTAAAGTTCAACTGTATTAGATATCGCCTTCTTTGTGGTGCAGACTATTTAACAATACAAGAGTAAATTAATCTTTATTGTTTTATTGCAAAGCTATCTTGATTGACTGCACTTCCTGGGAGGTGACTATAAGCTCTTAGAATAAGGTTATTTTGAGTGTGCGTAAGGGACAGATGTATACAAGTTATTTACATCGGTCCCTTACACACTCTCAATATAACCTTACTCTACGAGCTTATGGTCACCCCCCTGGTTCCGTACCCTGACGTGTCAAAACTATCATAGTTCGACTGTAAGAAAGGGACAGATGTATACAAGTCATATACATCTGTCCCTTACACACACTTAAAACAACCTTACTCTAAGAGCTTATGGTCACCCCTCTGATCATAAAATCCCAGAATGAAATGTAAGAGATTGTCAGTTGTTTTTATTTTTCTTATAAACAGAGATCGATAGAGTCTACAGGATTTACGGCAAATCTAACAAACTTCTATACAACCATCATTGTGTTTAAAAATTAATGCTTTTTTTCGATATAAAAGGAATTTCCACGAAAATTTCATGCTTTTCTAAAAGCATGGTATGTTTCGAATTCTAGTAGACATCGTTTCAGACGATGTCTGTCAGTGAATGAATGGATTTAAGATACTTCATAATTAGAATACGAAATAGGTCTTTCGGATTTGGGCTCAGGGAAAAGATTTAAACACATAGAAACATTTTGTAATAACTTTATGGCAGCCAAGAAGCAAGCAAGTTGTTCTCTGTTCGCCTATTACAATTTATGAATTGCATTGTATACTGAATATTGACATTTGGAAATCTGTTTCGCACTTATCTGTGTATGAAATGTCAGGGTTTATTGTAAATTGGCTCGAAATGGCGGCAAATTAGACTCCTTATTCTATTGAATCAATGAATTGTTACACAATCTGTATTAATTTGCAATTTTAATTTAACAGTTATCATGGACCATGTGTCCATTAATATTAGGCTCTACTTACATTTATTTTATTGTATGCCAAGCATATACAGATATAATAACTGAGGTATATAAGGCCACTTCAACGAAAATTATCGTAAACTTGGTTTTATGACCAAGACCTGACTAACGCGCTGCTATGGATGTTCAACAGTCAATCCCATTACTCCTCTGCATTTAAATTATAATGCGTCCATAATCTCTATCAAGAAACCAGGGGTAAGAGTTTGCCTAGACAAACAACAAAGCTTTTGAGGTACATAAAAATTTCTCCCTCTGACATCCCCCCATAAAATGTCACAAAGCCCTTCTGTTTCCACAAGCATTTCAAATTAAGAACCCGTATCCTCAAAATGAAGGACAGACTAAAAAAAAACAAATCTGTCACGAAGTTTACAAAAGGAAAACAATCATTCTTCATGAACCATAGACTATAAAAAAACTGTGTTCACAAAATAATGACGTCGTCAGTCACATTTATTCACGTGTGCATTTGAACAAACAAGTTGCGTGTTTTTGATGGTACGTCAGTTTTTGAAACACGTTTTAGTTTTGTTTTTTTGCTATAATCCAAGGTGTTATCGTTTTACATAAATATATAGACTGAATGGCTATTTGAATAATTTGCAGCTACTTATTGTAATCATGTATTTCTAGCTTGCTAGAATAAATTCGATTGAAAGTTGATCTAATTAAAATATTAATAAACTGTTTTCCATATTTATCTTTGGGAAAACTAGAGTGTACCTAATGTTAAAAGTTTACCTAAATTAAAACAATTAAAATTCAAAAGTTTCATCAAAAAGGCCAGATTAATTAACTAAATCGCAACATCATGATAAAAAACCGGCCAAGTGCGTATCGGACTTCGCACATTTAAGGTTCCGTACCAAATGTAGAATATAAGCCGTTTGAATGGCAGAATTATTATCATCTGCTACGCTTTAAACTGCAAAATTAAGTTGGTTGTAAAAGGAAAAATGAGGAAATTTCAAAGAAAAACATCTGATTTATCAATATATTGGTACTTGTTACGAAATAATAAACATTTTCACAAAATTTCAAGTTAGTCAATGAAAGCTAAAATAATATTCAGAACAACATCAGCTTTCTGCCCTTGTCCCTTGTTATTTAGGGTCGGCGCAACACGTTTTCTTCTTCCCCCGTCACGCCTCATATCACTCCTCACACAGACTATCCATCTTGTCTTTGGCCTTCCTCTCCCTCTCCATCCATCCAAATTTTTATTCATCGCTATTTTAGTAGAAAAATTTGTAAAGAAGCTGACTGGCTTCTCATTTCTTTGTTTTCCAATATTTTTTTCCATGGAAAACATATGAACTGACTTGTAATCATTATCCTTCTGCACAAATCCCACGTTATTTGCAAACGACATAGCACGTATTCTTTTAGTCACTTACTTTGTAGCTATGCTACTATTAAATTATCTGTGTTCGTAGCCATATCATCTTGTAACTACACCATCTATCGTGTCTTAGCCCTTTCTCTACTCTTATAACTTTATAACCATAGTTTACGTTAGTTTTACTTTAAACTCAAAACTTTCCTTACATGTTCTTCATAACTCCACACAACTTGCCCAATGACTCCTAATATTGATATCAAAAACTTCTGAATAAGGCGGAACAAGCCACAAATCTCCCAGTTAACATGACGGTAAGAACACTTAGTAAACAAATGGTCGACCCCTCGCTTACCTTCCATAAGGAGCCACAATTTACGACGCAGTACCGCCAAGGAAAACAGCGGTAAATTGATAAATATGAGTGCTGCTTTGGGATTTATTAAACTATTCAGTTTTCAGGCTTATGAAGGAAAATTTCATAGTTCTTAAAATGTCTCGAGTTTTAGTAAAAATATTAAAAAGCATCTTACAATGAAAGTCTTTGTTGTACACCAAATTAGTTACACAAAATTTTAGTTTAAAAAAGAATATGAATTCCACGGGTACAATGCCTGTCTATTTGCTACTAGCGATATCTACCAGACGACCGTTGCGCGTTGGGTGGACTGAACTCAACGCAACTGACTCATCTAAGCTTGTCTAACATACTGTAGGTTTCGTAAGGAATCGGTGCTCTAGGGCCTGCTTAATTGTTATGGTGTACACTAAAGACTAATTATTCTGCCTATCTGTCCTTAATATTGCTGACTCATCATCATCATTTCAGCCGAAAGACGTCCACAGCTGGAGATAGGGATCCCCCAAGCGTCACCACATTGACTGGTCCCGTGCGTCTCGCATCCAACGGATCCCCGCAATCTTCAACATGTCATCGGTACCCCTAGTGGGAGGCCTTCAGGTGGTTCGTAACAAGAATTTAAATGATATTTTCCGATAAGTGATAAATGGATACTACTATCTATGGGTACTTACCTATCTTATCGTCTTTGAAAGGATTCAGATTAACATAAAAAAACGAGGTTTCCGGATTGATAAGAAATGAATTTGAAGCACATGGCAGCCCTTGGCTACCGGAATATCTATGATTCTTGAACGATTACCCGAGGTTTTTTAAATCCGGGGTTTATCTAGTCGGTATTTCTATTGGTTCGATATATTAACACGGGAATATTTATTATTTTATGAATGAAAAGATAACTGTCAATTGAGCTGGGAATCAGTCAAGGTATTTTTTCATTGTAATTCTTCTATCCTTGAAACGAAGAATAACTGTAGATATATTTTATTTTGCTTCCCGGAGTGATTATTTTGCATTAAATAAATATTATGACTCCTTTGAAGACCGCCTTGGCTGCAAGACATTGTGTCTACAAACACGTATTTATAGATTCCTATGTAAATGTGTGTGTTTCTATTATTAAAGTGTTATGTACAGTCGGTAATGACCGCATAATTTTATTTGCAAAGTAAATGTTTAAGTGGCAATGGCTTAGCAAACAAAATAATATAATCTGTGTCAAGAAATAATAATCTTGTTCGTTGTTCGTGATTTATATGTGTTTTGTTTCTCAATTTAAATACGAACGATACAAATCTTCAGCTAAATGGTTCAGGAATCAATTTTCTTGACTGTACATAAATTAGCACATCAAAGAAAAGTTATTTCAACAGAATATAGTTTATTTTAAAATTAAGACGCTCGTCCATCTCAGATCTGTAATTATCTTAAAAGATTTTGACATAATATTTTAAATATGTCAAATTATTTAAAGATAAACATGATTTAATAATAATAAAGAATGAAAAAATATGTGCTAAAGACTTTCTGTGATCAAGAAATTTTAAAACTTGTAATAAAAACTAATATTTGTAATTATAATGAAACAAGAGTGACATCATCAACCAAATAAATAAACAGCATCAAATCAGTTAACTTTAAAAAAATCTAAACGCAAAAAATTTTGCTTTGATGAAGGTAGTGACGTTTTCCGTCGAGTTTCCGACTGATTGATATTCAGAGTTCGTCGTTTGATTAACATTAACTAGTGTCAGTCGGTCTGTGTGTGTCAACGAACTAATTGGCAAACAAAGGACGAGTTGCTATTGACACATCACACCGTGCATCGCTTGCATTTCTTTTTAATCGCACGGAAATATGGCGTCGGATTTCTGCGCATATATTTGAAAATTGAACGTAACGGCCATTTTAGCTCGACAGAGTGGATGCCATAAAGTTTTTATTTTTTGTTTTTCTTTAATTCTACTGATATCCATGAACATCTCAAATATACATAATACAGAGCGTCTTCATTTCTCGCTTTGATAAGACGGCAAAGAGTTTTTTTTTAGACGTCACGTAACTGCCTTTAAATGTTCCCTTTTTATAATTTCAAGATATTATATTGCAACTAAACTTCTATTTGACAGCAATAAGCTAAGATATAATCCGAGAATAGAAAACTGCAGGAAATGCCAACACTGTTGGTTGAAGTTTAATTTTGACACGGATAAACTAATCAAGTCCAAAGAATCCAATATGTGACGTCTTATTAATGTTATTAGGTTAATATTTTTAATATTAAGATTTCAATAGTTTTACATAAGTTTTAGTAGAATGTTTTAAACTAAACTGCCTAAGTAATTACTAACGAATATCAATAAAAACAAAAGCCAATATATGTTATGCATACTTGGCAGATACGAATAAGTATAAATGTATCTCCATCTAGGTGAATGTTTTATTATGACCATTACAGCATCAGATCATCATATAGCCAACATATTAATGACGAAACTCGCCGAAACAGTTGAATATTCACCATTATAAAACTAGAAGAAAAAACACGAACGCGAAATAATTAATTTAACGAAATATGCAAATTAAAATGAAAACACTTAATTGCGCTTGTTTGTATGAAATAAAGCAGAAAAACTAGTTTAATGACTATAAAGAAATATGTAGGTATGTGAGTACCTAATTAGTTTTTCAGTAATGATGTCATTCTCAAGTTGGTAAAGAGTTTTTTCTGTAATTTATCAAGATAGGCTGGCGATTTACTGACATCAAAAAACTTTGTTCAAATAAAAATTGTACAAACCTTGTACAATACCGCATACATCCGATAGTTAATTAAAGATGTATATTTCAAAACTGCATACCTAGCATCTGTAAAATGCATTCAACTTTCCCCCCTGAAAAAACAGCTGAGATAAAAAAAAAACAAAATATACCAAATCAAAACCATAGATCTAAAAGACAGCATAATTAAAAAAACAAGTTTCAATAGTTTACAAAGAAGTTGTCACTGAAACACATGTCCCAAATATTGACAACAATATAGAACGTAACTAGACGAGGCGCCCTGATTCATTCACCTTTCGAATGGCCTAAGCTAAGCCTTCAAAGCTCAAAGCTTTCACTTCATGTAGCTAAAATATACCAAGCGATACTTACAGAAATAAAAATCCAATGTTCTCTTAGAAATTTCTGAAACACAGCACGGTTTTTTCTTAATAAAAAAAATTCAACTGTTTTTTTCCGGCACTCAGTAGCGACGCGAGGTGGCGTGCGCTTCGCACTAGATTTGAGAGAGGACTGAGGGACGCCCTCGCTTGAGAGGGAAGCGGGGCTTAGCGCCTGTGTACCACGAGCGATCCTCTAGCGACGCTTACTTAGTTTATACGTACATTGCTTGTCTGAGCATACTTAACTTGACAAACATCTGGTATATTTCCAAATGAACTTCAACAAACAAAATTAACATCCAAAACATACTTATCTTCCATAATAAGTCACACAAACAAACTGATTATCTCTATCCAAACATCGTTACACCAGCATCCTATTCCACCGATTAACGAGTCCTCATTACGCTGATGGTTCCCTAATACCGGCACTGTAGAAGTAAGGTCGCCGACTCGTGTTTCGGACCGACTCACGGCTTGCCGGCCGAGTTCCGCAACGGTTGCATCTAGGTGATTGCAGCCAAGCAGCCATCCTACTCTGATACACGGCTCTGAGATGAAACCTGACTTTGATATCTAGACCTTATTTTTTTGCTCGTTTTTTACGCTTGACGTATAGGCAAAGGAAATTTATCAGCTGTTGCGAGGTTGTATAAGTTGCCAGAGAGAATCTAGAAGTTCGGGGAAACTGGCTGAGCGAAAAAGAAAAAAAAAGGATGTTGTGTCTAATTACAAATATCGAATGTGTATTATTTATGAGACGTAAAAGTAACCGTAGAGAGTATTGAAAATTGGGAAAATTAGTGGAGGAGAAACTAAGAAAACCCTTTGTTTTGACATAAAATGTAAATGAGTATCTATTACAAATGCATTACAGTAATAGACAGACTATGTACTGCATCATACTGCAATGTAATCAACCCATAACATTTAAAATGCCAAAGGTGGTACAAAGTTCGCTTCCGCAGTGTACAGACTCCGGTTGTCTTTAGCCGGGATTTACATAATGATTGTATTGTTCTGATTTTAAAATGGGACTTGGGGGAGATGGTAAAATTAAAAGCAAATAGTTATGAAAATAGCTGTAGACTCTGTATACTATTATACATAAAAACAGGTAAAATTGTTCGTTTGTTTATAAATGTTAGTAAGAGATATCTGGAAGTCGAAAATGTATTTTATTACTGATAGAAAATTTTACAGTCACTGAATTTTTCCCGGAAAATTCGCGGCTGTTGTGGGGTAAGCCACGAGAGCGTATTCGCGGGAAAATGCTAGTTAATTATAATATTATGGCGCATTTTACAAATGCAACACATTTCATGCAACTTCGTATTTAAATAGATAATTTCAACTTGTACGTGTTTAAGAAATAAAACTTTCACTTAAATATAACTTTTGTTTTTGTCTGTAAAAAAGAAAACTTGTAATTCCCCATTTTGTACGTCGCTAAAACGCTATCCACGAAAAGCCAAAAAAAAGATAACTCATTATTTTTAGTCTATGGCCGATCGCCATTGTTAGATGCGCGCGCATAGGAAAACTGATTAATTTTGCCCGCCATTGCGAAAAAAAATTCACAACTCTTTATCACTGTCGGAAATGATTTTTTTGTATTATTTTCTTCACAAGTGTGTTGAAAAACGACGTATGATACACGTGTGTATTGATGATTACCGTCCTCGGCTCTCTTAAGACCCTCACCTAACGGCTCGGGTCTCAATGGCGCCTCAGCGGTAATCACCAACATAACACACTGGTACCATAATGTACTATTTATTTTGTATTATTGTTTGTGTATTGCTTATCTCGTGTCTCCTGTGTGGACAACAAACAAATATTTTTCTTTCTCTCTTTCTTTCATTCTGTCATTCTTTTATTCCTTCTTTCTTATTTTATATTCAAACCAACAATGATTTCTTGTCCTTGCTCCTTGTGCACAAACACCTGAGGCCCTAGACAAGTGATATTCTATCACGGAGATTGTGGCGATAGCGATTGGAAAAATGACAAAAATGTATGGAAATGTCAAAATATCACGTCACCAATACCTTCAATTTTGGCATTACAACTATCGCCATCGATGACATCGATTGAATTGTCTAGAGCCTCTGTAGTACTCTGCACCACCTTTGCGAAGCCATCAGCGCTAGGGCAGTCGACGAGACTGAGCCAACTGGTCTCGGCGAACATAAAATATCAATTAAGCATTTCACATGGAATTATCAACACAAAGAAAAAGTAGATAAAACCATGCATCAACTTCCTATTCTCCAAAACGTTCTACTGACTACAAACACGCTCTTGCAATATTTACAACCGGTCTACGTACTGAAAATGATAGGCGTAAAGATCACCACAGATAATAACAGGGTTAGCCCATCGTACCCAATCATCATTAGCTGGTACAATGTAGGCAGTAATTATTTCACAACGCGTAACCACCGCGGCTCGACCATTGACAATTACCCAGTGGCTATGACCCTTACATTATGGTCTGAAATTAAGATGGCGCCGTCTTCATTATCTATGGATTACCACACTCTTACTTGTCTTCTTCATTAAAAGAAAACTTGTTTTTTCTATGCCAAGGTTAAAATGTATTATTCTAACTTAATGATGGCATTCTCAATTAATAATCTGGAGTTGAGTATTTGTCATAATCTACATAGCATGAAACCTTTCAAACTTTGGCATTACATTATGGTCTGATACGTTCTTAACTCCGTTTTCTCAATAAGTACAGAATCCGGCCCTCTATCAGTTAACCCTACTTGCTATACAGGTAGGTACGAACCTAATTGCAGGAAAACGAACGCGGTTTCAGGAATTTTAATCCTCACTGCATCATAGTATAAAAATACGAAAGCTTTTATCTGATATCTACTCGCCTCTTTCTTCGTTCATCATTCCTCCCTTTAAAGGTAGATATAATCATCAGCCTATTTAATGTTCCCACTGCTGGGACACAAGCCACCTCTCTGTAAGAGGGAATGGGCCGTAATCACCCCAGTGCGGGTTGGTGGATGTCACATGTCGTCGAATTTTTGGTACCAGAATATGCCGGTTTCCTGACGATGTTTTGCTTTACCGTTTTGAGGGCAGTGATGTTGAAATAATTTGCACAAAGTAAAGCGCCTGCCTGGGTTTGAACCCATGACCTACAACTTGTAAGTCGCGGCCGTTACCAGTGGGCTACCAGTGCTCTCTATAAAGGTATATCTACCTATAATTGCAGTAAAACGAACGTATTTTCATGAATTTTACTTACTTCATCATAGTATAAAAAGCCAATGATATCATTTGATTTTCACTCGTCACTGTCCTGTCAAAAGAGTAAATAAAAACCGGCCAAGTACGAGTCGGACTCGCACTCGAAGGGTTCCACTAACATTATCGCATAAAACCGTAAGAAAATCACGTTCGTTGTATGGGTGCACCACTTAAATATTTATTTTATTATGTTTTAAGTATTTGTTGTTATAGCGGCAACAGAAATACATCATCTGTGAAAATTTCATCTGCCTAGCTATCCCGGTTCATGAGATACAGCCTTGTGACAGACGGACCGCGAAGTCTTAGTAATAGGGTACTGTTTATACCCTTTGGGTACGTAACCCTAAAAATGATCTGCATCATTCCCCTTATAAAGTATATGAAATTAAACAAACGAGAAAATTGAGCTCCAACCCAGTCACAACACCGCAGGGAAATATAAAAAGTTAAATAAAACTCGGAATAATCCGTAAAGGTCGGTAATTCGGTATTACCCGCAGTATACAACTGTCAACGTATTTAGGTTAATATCCGATTTTAAAGGAAAGACAAACTGTGAAATAAAAATGTTTATGTTCTTGTTGGAGAACGAGGACTAACAACATTGTATGGCATAGGTTAAAGTAGATAATTATACCCGAAACAACACTGTTCCTGTTATTATGAGGAATGGAATCCCCATAGAATTCGGTTTAAGGTGATGGGTTAGTCCAGTTAAACCCACACCCACAGTGTGTCCATAGTCCGTGTGGTATTACGATTATGTGCGACAACCATTACTGGCTTATCGTATTTTAGAGCAAGATTATCGTGATTTACTGGCTACTGTGTTACAGCTTTAGTTCATAACTAACAGAATTTTCGAACTGAAAATCCCTTATTAGTTTACTGTTGACTGGGTGTCGGTCTAACGTAGACGTTGCGAGGCGTCTCGCAGCGTCTACGCAGCGCCTACGCAGCGCCTACGCAGCGCCTACGCAGCGCCAACGCAGCGCCTACGCAGCCCCTACGCAGCGCCTACGCAGCGAGTACGCTGCGACTACGCTGCGTCTGTGCAGCATCTGTACAGCTCTACTCAGGATGTTCGACGCAGCGTCTACGCTAGGGTGGTTATTATGATTATAGATACTTTAAAAGTGTAAACGTTACTTTCAGCTAAGATAATAATTCAAAAGATTCTACGAGTAACAATTACTGTGAAGCTAACTTTAACTGAAGTTCTGCCAAGTCAACGCGAGCTTGGACTTTACTGTACTAATCTTACGACTTAGTTATTAAGAATTAGCGAACTATTCCTACCTGTCTTGGTCAAAAATGTGCAAAATATATAAATAACTTTCAAGGATTTGAGCAACCAGCAAAGCAGTCCTATAATCTAAGCCTATATCTCGAAAAAGACATATAAATGAATTATAAAGGTTTTAGCGGTGACAGCGTGTTGTATAAAAGCGTTCAACAACACAATTTTGCTCTATAAGCTTACAGGACAAAAAATACCCATAAATAAAGGATGTAAACGTTTTCTACACCATTTTATACAACCTTTATAGTATGTGCTATAACAAGCGCAATATCACTAGTACAGAATAATACTGCTCTATAAAATTGTTAAAAAATGCCTTTATTCATTTGATTTGCGTAATAAAGGTTACATACGAACTGCTATAATCGTTTCGTTTTAGCAGTGATGAACACTCAACTATAAGGCGACCTTGTCGTATTGAGGATATTCAGATCGTTGCTATAGTACTTTAGTAGTTACAAAAAACTCTGCAATGGAGCGATTTTGTGATGTAGCTTTGTTCCAGAGTATTACTATGCAATGTAATTGTACTTTATTGGTTTAGAGATGACTATTATAGTTTTACTAATAAACATATCACACAAACACTTTTTAGAGCCAAACTGTTGTGTAATGACTTTTCAGTTCCTATAATATGCTTGTTAGTATCATAACAGAGTATGTTTCTTTAATAACACAAAAACGACACGTAAAAGTGGATAAATGTTGCTTTTAAATAATAATAATGTCCTGAAAAAGATTTTTTTATCTCACTTTTAAAATCATTTTCAGACATTTTTATATGAAGTTAAAACTCGAAGTCCCTTTAATTTTTTTATTTTTTTTTAAATGTCAACAATTCAAGAGGGGCACGTAAATTTTATGGTAAACCTAACCATAGTTTATCCGTAAAATTGCGGTCGCACATCATTTCACACTATAAATAAATATAATAATAAAATAAAAAACATGCAATTAATATAAATTCCTTCAGTCCCTTTATAAATATTAAATAAATATATTTTGTTAAGTCTTTACACTCTCATGATAGAAGAATACATGGTGAGTGAATAATTTGAGGTAAAGGAAACATAAACCAGCGGTATGAAAAAGTACTATAAAAGATCCTTAAAGGTGTTTATTGGTAAGAAAAAATTAATCCTCTTAAAAATCTTCCAGTACATATACACCAGTACATCACTATATTGTGACCCGTGCACTGTAACATAGCTATATTTGACTGATTTGCCATGTGTAACATTGTTATTGGTTCGTTTTAACACTGTATGGAGAAATAAATGCGCCACTTTCGAATAAAATACACCTTCTCTGGGGTTTTATAGGACCAAAAACAGTGTTGTCCAAAACGTTCTATGGCTTATTATACAACTAGATTTTGTTACTTGGAGAGCGACGTGAAAAGTTGGAATATGCATGTCTCATTTAAGCGACTTCAAAAAAAGGAGGAATTTCTCAATTCGTCGGAATCTTTTTTTTAATAACAGGTTTTTTGTCGATTATAAGCACTTAATTCTCTTGGTTGTGGTTTTTTTTGGCAATCCCACCGCACTATTCCGAAACCACTGCATCTCCTGAAAGCCAGAATCAACAGTGGCGACCACCAGAAAAGCGCCGAGGCAATGAAGCTCGACGAAGTCCCGGAGAATGAATTTAACTGTCTTGGATCCCGCAACGAAATTAATCAGAAAAGAATAACGGAGGAGTAGGACAAAATACAAATATTGGCTGTTTATGTGTATGTGTTTGTTTATACATTAAAAACTCGATGTATAAGGGGTTCCCGAGCAATATTGGATATTCACTGTGTAATTATTTTACAATACAGTCCGTCCTAGGGGAGGTCGGCAAACCATACCCTCCGATATTATTTGGAACTTTATACAAAACTGGCTGACCCCCGGGGCTTCGCTCCCGTCAACTGGCTTCCTACCCTGCCTACCCTACCTACCCTACCTACGCTACCCTACCTACCTACCTACTAATTTTTATCTATCATCAATAGTTTACTCAGCGCACGCCAAATAATGAATTTTATAGGCCACATTTTGCTACCTTGTGTTACATAATTGCAATTTTCATAAGGATCTCTATTTTTTTTGAAAATATATTATAGCCTACGACAATCACGAATAATTTAGCTTTCTACTGATGAAAGAATTTTCAAAATCGGTTCAGTAGATCCAGAGATTACCCCTTACAACGTCACAAACACACAAACTCACAAACTTTACCTCTTTATAATATTAGTATAGATACATTATACTTTACATCTGAAATGTTGTGGCCAGTAGGCAAATATATTTTGGACTACTGCCTACTATGTACTAAAAAAAACCGGCGAAGTGCGAGTCGGACTCGCGCACGAAGGGTTCCGTACCATTATCACAAAAAACGGCAAAAAAATCAGGTTTGTTGTATGAGAGCCCCACTTACATATTTATTTTATTCTGTTTTAAGTATTTGTTGTTATAGCGGCAACAGAAATATATCATCCGTGAAAATTTCAACTGCCTAACTATCACGGTTCATGAGATACAGCCTGGTGACAGACGGACCGTAGAGTCTTAGTAATAGGGTCCCGTTATTACTCTTTGGGTACAGAACCCTAAAAAAAGTATGAATTTTTAGGTCATCATATCATAGCCTATTATTGCGTGCTCACTTCATTACACCAAACCATTCAAAACAAAAATCTCTTCAAAGACCTCGTAACGCTGAATTTTTTTGTATTGAAAATTGTTTCCAACTATGCACTACGAAAAGTTATAGTTATACGGTACATCAAGTAACTTTTATGGTTAACTTTGAAATTAAGTAACTCATAACACAAGAGTCTAAAGTAACAACTAAGATAGGAAATGAGTGTAATAAAAAATTCAACTGCGATATTTTTTTTAATAAATACAACAACTTTAAAAAAAATGTCTTTTGGCCAGTTTTTAGTTCATTAAATCCGTATGTGCGTTGTACGAAAAAAACATGTAGATACTCGTACGTAACTAGGTTTAAATGGAGCAACATTGTAAAAGTAGTAGGTTAGTTTAAACTGGCCCAAATCCGCTTAACAAAACTTAAAGAAAGTCGTTTGAATCCCGGAAACTTAAACTGTCCATCTGAAAACTATTAATTTTATGGCGAAGTTTTAGTGGAAGAGTTAAATATAAACGTTTTTATTTACCAGCTGAGGCCCATATTCTTGGTGGTATTTTTAAACTATCTCTAATGTAGTTAAAAACGAACAATGAATTTGATTTTACTATACTAGAAGAAATGTGGGGATATGGCACAAGAAAAACTCTTTTTCATGCTATCTGCCTGGTATCTTTTTCACCCTATTTATTTTCTGTTATAAACAAAATGTAGGTAGTATATGTTATTTGATTTATTTCTCGTCTTTCCTAACTTAATTTAAGTACTACTAATACTATGATTAAGGGTTTAACATAAGCATGTTCTTTTATTGTATGTCGTTTTGTAACAAATAAACACTTTTTCTTTCTTTTCTTTTCAGCCTGTATTCGCTCACCACAGCAATTCAGGTTAAGGATAATAATGATGACAATTATGCTAGAAGACAATGAACATATCATATTGTTTTCATGCACCAATTCGCACCAAGTTCTTCCAAATATCCTTCATATTACGCTCAGCAATAGAGTGGAACTCCCTGCCAGCGTCTTTGTTTCCGAACGCATTCAACCCAAATCTTGTCAAAGTTAGAGTAAAGCTTCTTCTGGGTAAGATCACTCCATCGTCGACTTTGTCTCTGTCACCTCTGACCTAGTTTTGAGTCAAGAGCAAACCTCATCTAAATATATTATATATAAATAAAAAAAAACAGTATATAGTTGTAGCGTAGTGACACAATATTGCTCATTAGGTAGAGAGATCACTTATCATTTTAGTGAAGTGCCCTGATAGCAATCTAACTCATATCAAACAGTCAAACTTGACGCAAGTTATTAGTATATAGCAAAACTTTTATAATTAGTATACTTAATCTCCAAAAAATAACAGTATCAGTAGCCATTTATAAAATTTTAATCTCTTATGTAATGGTTGAACAAATGAAACATCCGTTTCTGTCTTCCTATTCGGATTTTTGCGATTACACTAAACTGGGAAAATAGATTAGGAAAAAAAATCGGCTAGTCAAATGAGGCATTTTTTCTGATAGCAATTTGGTAAATAATTCCTAACTAATATCCTACCTATCTATGTAGATGACCAAACCGATATTATGAACCTTAAAGAAAAGAGGTGTTCCAACGCAGAAACAAAATCTTCAATATAATATATACGTACTTGGTTGAAAAGGCAACACGCTGGCGGGCGATATTGTACCTACTAACCCTATTAACCGAAGGCTTTTGTGACAGGCGTGTTTCTGAGTACCTGGCCACCGCGAATCGGCAAATGTGGGAAGGACCACTGGAGCATCTTAGGGTAGGACGAACGATGATCTTAAATGGGTAGCTGAGAGTTGGATGGATGAGACTTGTTAAAGATGACGTGCCTTTGGACAACCTACAGAATTTCAGGTTACTCTGTATAGGTGTTATGGACGGGCCAATTTCATATTAGACTACAAGGCCCAGAAAGAGGTGGCAAGATGATTTGGACGCGTTCCATGAGCGATGGTTCGAGATGGCGCGTGCGCGGGAAGAGAATGCTTGGAAGGACTTGGGGTAAGACTTTTCCTAACAACACAGATAAATACAAAATCTTTATATGAATGAAAAGAATGAAGACGGATGACTCTTATCTCTTATCTTCATGCACTTTTTCGCTTGAGGTAGAGCAGAACGGTGACACCGGTTGGAACACGTGAAGCAGTGTTAAAGTGCACATTATGACGACCAACAGAGGGTGGCAGAGAACGCATCACAGCACAGCATGACAACAATTATTGAGACTTGCTGCACATGGAAACATTGTCTTCAAGTCTATGGAGACATTTAAAAATATTTGTTTGTCACCAGTTTTATAGCCACGACAGTACACATAATTAGACAGGTTATACCTGATTAGAGACCAGTGCAACAGAATTTTGGTAGTTGGTCGTTCGATGGCGTGATGGGCCATAGATGTGCAGACGACGATTGTCTAAAGACCAAATGCTTGGTTGTGACCAGTCTTGTTATTTTGGCAGCGCAGATCAATACCAAACATTTTGAGCTTTTCAACGATTGAATGTTGTCTTGTCCTAGCTATCTTTAGCAACTAACAACAAAAGAGGAATTTCACTACATTCTATGGAGACTTATTTTTATAATATTACTGCAAAACTCATTGATTAGGTAACCGGAAGTGAAATAATGGAGCTCCAAAAGTTATAATAGATCTATTGTTCCGTAATCTGATTAAGTCCAAGTCTTAAAAGTCTATCTAAGTTTTGACATTGTAAAACGCGTGCTCAAATTAGTAATTTCTTCAAATCTTCTATAGCAAAATAGGTAAGTAAGAATGGGAGTATAGTATTTTCCTTCGTTCGATCTTAGCAGCCAGCAGGTGTCGTTCTGAAGATTCTGCGTACCCAACAGAAAAATGCGTGATTTCACGAATAAGCAGCAGAAAATGATAACTTATATTTTCACCAATTTGTTCAGCATATTTCGCCCTAACCTTGACAATACCAGAGCCATAACTAAACTATGCTAAAGTGAAACAAATGCTTTCGCTACGGAATCTGCACCAACCGACGATGTCCGGCGCCGCCCGTCCGCAAACACTTATAAATACTCATAGATCACGAGAGATGGCGCTAGTTGTACCTTATAATTGCATTTAAATATGGAACTAGTTCTTGGAAGATATCATGAGATGAGTCAGTTTCGCCTCAAGTCTAAGTTGTTAATTGAATTACTGAAGATTTTCCTTGAGTTTTGTTGAGGATAATGTCAGTAATCGTCGAGGTAGAGTGAGTATTGTGCGTAATCGATGACGAAGTGGGTACTGTGTGGTCATCTTTAAATCAAACTGCATAAATTAGATACCAGGCAGGGAAGCATCTAATCAATGACTCACAACCACAAGTCCCTAACATCAACAAGAACTTTATTAAGAAGCCTAGCAGGCCTGTAATTCCTAATGGTGATAATTGAAATTTTGTTGGTAATCCGTTCTTTTCTTTCTCCTAAGCCTCTGACTTGCACTCTAGATCAAGTCTGGATGAGATTGGCGAGTTATTGATTAGAGGCATAACTGATGAGCCACGTACAGAACTGGCACTGGTCTGCATTAGTTTGATGTTGCGATGAAAGTATTGAATCGTGCATGACGCTTATTGACAGAAATAGGAAGCATTTTACAGGTTTTTCCTGACTTCACAAGCTCTTGCTACAAGATAGCAAAGATACAAGTAAAGATAGTTTGTTTTACATCACGTTAACACCACACATAAAGCAGTAACGATCATCTTTATTCCCCATCCTGTATTTCAGTTCATTGAGCCTAATATAATCAATTGTAATCGTATTACTGACGCTGAACGCACCCTACTTGTTCCTCGCCCTTTAGATCGACTATAGATCAAAGACTGAAGCAGTATAGTGGTCCCATGTCGTATTAGAAAATTATTAAGCTATGCTGTAAATTGACGGTCGCACGGGTTTATCTTCAATAGGTTATGGTATGGTTATGGTCTATGGATAGGTGACCATCCTACATAACGAGACACCGCCTGTGCCTCGGCAGACACGTTAAGACGTTGGTCCCGACTTTCATTTGAAGATATTTGTTACGGGTAGTTAGAAGCCTGAAATCTGAGACCAGTCTTGCCACAGGGTAACGAGTAGCTCACGATTTGTAAAATAGGCCAGTCGCTCAATGTCAAATTAAGTCCAGGCCGCGGAAGGTAGGGAGAGCGACGCACCGCAATACTAGCACTCCTCTCACGCCGCCGCCTCCAACCCTCGGCTCGATGCGACCTTCCATACGACATTGCGGCCTGCCTCAGTTACTATGTCGCCCAAGCGGCAAAAGCCCAGACTTCCCTTCCCCGTGCCGTGGGTGTCCAAGCCAAGTCACTGCTACAGTAATGCTATTCTGTAGAAAACTTACCGAGATGACTTAGGTAATGTGAGCTCGAAGTGAGCTATCAATCCCTAACATTGGTCGGAATGATACCTCACTTTGACCCCACATCACCTAAGTCATCACGGTAAAAATTAAAATGCCTACATAATCGACCGGCTTAGCCCCCCGCCTCCGACAATGCGGAAACCCACCGGAGGGTCGTAATACGGGCAGTATTGCAAGGTTGTTAATGTTTTACCAATAACCCTGTATATTAAACCCACACTTCGCTAGCTATGCTTGTGTCCCATGTTATTATATGGGCTATTCTATTTTGGACGAGTCAAATAGCCACAAATCCAGATACCTTTTGGCGTCTCGCAGTTCGACCAAAGTGGCCGTCTTCTGCTTAACCGGACTTCCCTGTGGAGACTAATCTCTTAGCCTACCAGCCAGGCTATGATACCTAGCCAGGCTAGATACCTATCGGGCTACTCCTGACTTTATAATGGAAACATGGAAACACCCAATCAATAACACAGCCCAACCCGGAGATCGAAGCCCACTTATAACTACCTACCTACCCACTTGAAACGATAACACCGGAGAGGAGAAAATACGTTTGAAACACGATGACCCTTGTCATCTTAAGGCTACTTCCGTATTCCCTACCCACATGTTTATAATATTCTCCATTACTCCCCAACCGCAGCGAAATAAAGTCTTTCCACGAGAAAGCACCCTATAAATATCCACTCTTCATATTTCTGAGACAGAAATGAAAAATCATGGTCATCCGTTTCTATGTTTCCCGTTTCGAATATTCCCCTTAGAGCGAGTATTCCAGGGGTTCTAATGATGTCCGATTCCCCTAATCGTGTTACCATCGATTCATGGGTTTAGCGTCCCTGCCGTGGCATAAAAATGTCATGTCGGTGCCTCGTTGCAGCGTCGACTCGCATAAAACTGGAGTGTTATTTACGAAGCTAGTAAAACTGTCTAGTTTGCTGGGAGGGTAAATTATTGTTAGGCCTGCTGGGTAGAATAATTCAGTGGAGATTTTAAGTCTAGACTTGCTTAGAGCGAAAAATCTTTAAAATATCAAGAAAAACCTTAAACCATTGTCAATGGTAGTGTTCAATATTTAATTCCTGACTGCAGAAAAAAAACCTCAGAATAAAGATCATCTCATTGGATTTGAAGCTTTTAATATTGCACTTCTTATCAAGAACACATCAAATTAGTGGGTATAATTTCCTGCGCATGAAGAAGTTATTAAAATGGCGAGGAGATAATAAATTAATTTAATTATAGATTAATTTAAATCCCACAAATCACATAAATAATTTTTCGTTTTCACATAATATTTTGCTTAAAATGTAGGTACAGGAATCAAAACAAGCATAAATATACATTAACCAACGAGCTAATTTAAAACATCGGAAACTATTATCCTTTGCTCCCAATGAAGTATTTGCTTCAGAAGATAATAAATAAATTCTTGTTACTTTATCTATTATTTCATTTTATTTCATTATTTTCTTTATTTATCAACAAATTCATCTGCTCCCAAATTGCTCAGCAAAAAAGGTCATCCATCACTACCATTTAATTCTGCCGCATTCTGCCCGAACATAGACAAAAGTCGGTCATGTCAGTCGACACCGGATATCCACCGATGCAGGGCAAATGTTGACACTTTACGTTATCACCCCGCCTTGAGGGACCAAACTTACCTTTACACCCTCCCCTAAACGCAAAAGCAATTTTCAACCTTCCTGCCTTGTCTTAAGGAAACGAATCTTATTTCAAAGTTATATAAAAAGTATGGCACAGTTAAGTTAAGGGGTGACTGTGAAAACAAAGCTGTATTGTGGGGCGGGTCTTGAGAAAAACAAAATAAACTTGTGGGCAACGAAAATATTGTTCTTTGATAAAACCTCGAAGGGTTTCAGGAATAGAACGGTGTCAAAGTGAGAGTATTTCACACTAGCGGAAGAGATTATAATATGAGTGATGATGGGTTACATCGCCCTATTTGTTTTAACAGAAACTACTTAAAGATACTCAAAAAATCGTAAGGGCACGCGAGGAAAGTTGTTTTGAGCTTAACTTGAATCAGTTTATGTATGTTCTGGTATATACATCGATAAATCTTATGACATACATAACTACGGCTCAATATGTATGACTTTGAAATGCAGTTAAAGTTTTTTTTTATATACTTACAAATCCAATAACTTGAGATAAAGGACAGGTTCTCGACCTTTACCATAGGATATTAGGAACCAGACAAATTATAACAGAATAACGATTTCGGCAAACTTGTAGTCAATAGGACGCCTACGGCCTAGACACCTTAAGAGTCCTAGGTATGTGCTTTAACAGGCGTTGCACAGAAGGAGTTGCGGGGTTGTCTTTTGAGAGGACCCTATTCCTTGTAACATAATTATGTCTGTCGCCGTTTTTACTAAAAAAAGATGTAAATTCCTTCTAACGTACATGTTTTTTTTTTCATTAATATATTGACAAGGTACCGTCATGGTGCTAATGTCCTTAAACAGTTCCTTGAGAGAATCGCGCCGGCGAAGATTGTATATCGCTCTGATGGCACGTTTTTGCAGAATAAAAATTGACTCAATGTCTGCAGCCCTTCCCCATAGTAAGATACCGTAAAACATTATACTATGAATGTAACTAAAATAGACCAGCCTCGCGGTATCTACACTAGTAAATTAACATTTTTTTTAACAGCATAAGCTGCCCAATTTAGCCGCCCTGCAAGTGATATTATATTAGGGGCCCTTTGTAAACTTGAGTCTAGCGTGATCCCCAAGAAACCGTTTTATCGAAGAATTATAACCACTCCCTTAATTAATATAATGTTATGTTCCCATTTAATATAATGTCATGTATGTGTATCAGTACTTTTGACATTCGTCAAGGCAAATTTTACGCACTTAGTGTTTTTAGCATTTAAAACTAAATTATTAGCAGTGAACCAATTTTGAACCTGTCGTAAGGCGTTATTTACGTCGTCAACTTTACTCGTACGTCTATTTATCCTAAAAATCAAAGAAGTGTCATCACCATGTTTAGTTTTTTTCTCAATAGATGGGTTAAATCGTTAATGTAGACTAAGAATAAGAAAGGACCCAAAACTGAACCCTGGGGTACCCACATTTAACGGAATTGACACCGTAAACGGTGTTAATAATGGTCAACTAATTGCTGTCTATAATTCAAATAAGATTGTTCTAAATTAAACGCTGATTGGCCTAGCCCGTAATGCTCAAGTTTAAAAGTAATGTTTCATGATTAACGCAATCAAACGCCTTCGACAGGTCGCAGACGATACCTATGGCAACTTATGCCTCTTCCCACGCATCAAAGATGTGTTTTAATAAGGTGACACCAGCGTGGATTGTACAACGTCCTTTGGTGAAACCATATTGTTTATCGTGTAGGATGTTATTCGTATTAAAATGAATAAACATTAGATATAGCATTATCTTTTCAAAAACCTTGCTGAAAACCGACAACACCGATACTGGTCTGTAATTATTTGTGCCTTTACTGTCCCCGGACTGAAAAACTGGCCTTATTATGTTTCATTAGATCCGGTAAGACTCCTTGATCTACATACAAATTAAAAATTAAAGCCAAGTACAGCGCTATAGTCTGAATAATGGAGGTACAAACTTTGATGGACATTCCCCATAGATCTTCGGTCAGTTTGATCTTGATTTGAGTAACGCCCCTTTGATGTACTGATTGTGATCACCGCGGTGGGTTTTAGTGAGGTAAAATCCCACAATCCCTGGTCTTTTGCTAAAAAGGCCAGACTTCTTTTGAAGGTTCCCACCTGATAAAAAGGCACCTTCAGAGACATAAGGCGTTAATAGGCGTGATGGTAAAGTACACATGCCTTGTAAAATGTATCGTCTATAAACTATTCATACCTTGAAACGATTTAAACAGTCGCTATATTATGTCTTATTTTATTTGCCGAATTGTTAACCAAAAACGCCATGACAATAAGACGAGGAAGTATTCTTCTGCCCAGTGTATCTTAACAGGCGTATAATAGTCCGTATCGCAGTCGTTGTCTCCAGGTGTATAAATATAAACAACGCGACAGCTTCTGCCATTGTGATTGTGTTTCGATGTAGAAAAACATGTGCGGTTTTAAGTTTTTCGTGTTAGTTGCCGCGGTTTTGGTAAGATTTGAGTTTTTTTTCGAGTTCGCTCTCGTTACTAGCTAGCCTAATTGTTCGTGAAACGTTCACAGACAATTCAAGACGTTCTGGAATTCGTTTCAGTATAATGTAAATAATTAAAATTTCCATCTATTTTCCACATATTCTCTCTATTTTACACACATTCATTCTAATTATTGTACATCGCTGGTAATATTAAAGCCAATGTTATGGACATTGCCATGTCAGACAAGCAAAAATATTTTTTGTGCCAAGAAAAGAGCTTTCCATCAAGTGAGATCGAGTTCAAAAACGGGGCAAAATTTTACCTTATTTACTGGATAAAACATAATACGTATTCTATTATGTATTATGTGTACGTATTGCTAAGTTATAACAGTACCTAAATTATTACCCGACTGCATGGAAAGGGTAATAATAGGTAATAGGTTTTTCAATAGGTTTTTCGCGCGTATATAACTATGTAGGTATGTAATAGATATTCTTTATTACCTCATATTATCTTTCAAACCGCTAGACGAATGTATTTAAGTAATTAAGACATCGTTGGATACGTCTTAACCGCCCAAGTGTTCTTTTTTAGATAGGTGATGTTAAAAAAAAAGCAATCCTGGCGGGTTTTGGGCGCGATATTATGCGTGCCACATTTTTTCTTTCAAACTATCGATTGGGATATCAAAATGAAGGGTTTTAAGAGGTAATTACAAAAATATTTACCACTTTAATGTTTAAAAGTAATTCCAAAAAAAACATAGGTAGATAGGTAACTACAAAGTGGTAGATAAAAAAAGTTAATTTAAAAACTGCTTCTTAAGCAGTCGGGTTTTTGATTTTTAAATTAACTTTTTCCTAGAAACGAGCTTGTACTAAATATCGTTGCACTGGATTCACTTTTCAGCAAACACATCAATAATTCAATGTATGTAACTTATATCTAACTTGCCTTTTCAGGTTTTATTCTCCACTACGGATAATGAAGGTGAGACATCAAATAAACAACGAAACTCGAAAACAATTTGGTTATAGTAAGACACAGCTGCCTTATTGGTATTCTGCGAGCAATGGCTCCTTGACAGACTATTTCCCCGTTTTATAAGTTAACTTTAGTGAAAGACGAGGGGTGGGACGTCAAAAAAGAGCATAATAAATTATCGCTGCTGACACTTCATCAATCGAATACAACACACTAATAGTAATTCTGCCACACAACTATTTGTACTTAGGTGGAAATGACAAAAGGAGAGAAGGACAACTGCATCTATTGATCATTTAGAAATACAAGGAAAACTCAGAAAGTCTTTATTTCTCTTAGACTATAGAATATCTAACTAGAAAGGATAGTCTAGTATTTTTGTCTAAATCCAAAAATCTTTTTGAGGGATATGTTTCAAATTACCTAACAATACTACACACTCAATAGGTAGCCAGTTGATAGATGTACTGTGCATCCTCAATATAGCAACAATCAGCATACGAACACAATCTTCACGATCTAGAAGATAAATCCCTGTTATGCTATATTTATTTTACTTTCGCAGTGACAGCCGCTCCTGCGCCAGAGCCACACCCTTGTCTATGGGTGCTGGATTACGCCCATGACCATACAGAGCCCACGACGACAACAACGACCGTCAACCCTACTTTAGTGGAGGACTTTGCCAAGTTGTCGGAGAAGAAGACCGATCAGCTGCAAAAATGTAAGATTCTTTTATTTTTATTTATTTATTTCAAAGTCAAAGTCAAATATGTTTATTCAACTAGGCAAGTAAGCGACACTTTTGAACGTCAAACACAAATTAAAATTTACAAGTAATAAAAGTTGATTCTACCGTGCATTCGGCAAAGTAGTTTGTTATGAAGAAGCATGCACAAGAAACTCCATTCTTACACTTTAAAAAAAAGGTGTCTTACAATATTTACATGTAGGTATATACTTTAATAAATTCATATATGTGAGGACCATGCAACCAGAATAGCATTACACACTATACTACGTACAGGTATAAAGTATCAAAAGCATTAACAGGTGAATTCATTCATTTGATAAATAGGAACATGGTTCTCACATACTTACAAATATTGCAAACAAAGGTAAAATACCTTTATTTTATATTTTTATCTTCACATTGGATATCGATCCTATCACGCCTGTGGAGTTTCGCTAGCAAAATTTCGACCTTATACTTTTTATTAAAACTATACTGATTAAAGTTATAACTACACCACTTGGCATAAGCTGCTCGTTTCCACCTGCAAGCAACTCGCATGCAAGTTGAATAAAGTTGCATTGCGGGGCACGATCCAGCGATTGACCACGTTAGGCAGGGTCCGATCTAGCAATTTCGTCGCTTCGGGCAGACAATATTTGCCGCCCTTGGCGCCCTTGGAAATGACGCCTTATAAGGAGGTAAATGTTTCAGTATAGCATGTATTCAGTAAAGCGGCTTTAACCGTCGGATCGGATAAAGCCGCTTTTTTACAACTTTGAGTGAAGTGAGCTCGAAAATTGCACCTAAGAATATTCGCAACAGAATGTTATTTGACAGTGGGTTTACAAAAAGAACCACTAACATTCGACAGCAAAGCGAGCTTGAAAATTTGAGCGCCACACCACGAATAATTTAGGTATTCTGATGAAATAAAAAGGACTGTTTGGACGCCCCTCATATAAGCCGGCCGCTCTGGGCATTTGCCCGGCTCACCCCCCTAGATCCGGCCCTGACATTAGGTATACCCTCGGCCTCGGTAGCATGCGATGAAATAAAACTTGCAAGCGAGCTGGTTGCCACATGCAACCATCCAACCATGCAAAACGTGGTCTTACTTAAGATGTTAGTGATGAATTCATCTTTTATAAGGACATAATTAATTCAGTAATAGAATTTTGTACATGTCTCATATTGCTTCTTAGGGTTCCGTACCCAAAGGGTATAAACGGGAGCTATTACTAAGACTCCGCGGTCCGTCTGTCTGTCACCAGGCTGTATCTCACGAACCGTGATAGCTCGACAGTTGAAATTTTCACAGATGATCTATTTCTGTTGCCGCTATAACAACAAATACTAAAAACAGAAAAAAAAAATATTTAGGTGGGGCTCCCATACAACAAACGTGATTCTTTTTGCTGATTTTCGCGATAATGGTACCTACGGAACCATTCGTGCGCGAGTCCGACTCGCACTTGGCCTGTTTTTATTTGGGTACTGTGGGTACTAACTTTTCATGCGAAAAGTCTGTTTTCAAAGGCCGGAAATAGAGTTTATGTTTTTTACACCCTTTATGTCCGACCACCAGCACCTTTCAGGATTTGAACGTAGCAAATGACAGAGCTGTCCGAGTAGTTACATACTGGTCGGACAAAATCTGAATTGTTGAAACTATAGTTTGAGTATAATCAACACGCAAGAAAAAAAAATTGCCGGTAATCAAATAAGATTCCGTGCAAAACTTTGGGATCAAGAATGTTTTTAGGCAAATAACATCATTGTTTGTAATTATTTTAATATCAGAGGAAGAGGACTTTCCTTTATTATTCAAATGCCCTGTTTACTCGAATAATGTTTAGGTATTGTAAAACAAACTATTGTTAGATTCAAACCGAGTCTTTTGTAAAGGCTCCCCTGTCTTGGGGACCCTGTAGTCAATTGTTCTCTTTGTTTAGGTATTCTCAATTGAGATAAATGGGTAAATAGGTGCCTATAGCCGAAGATATCGCTACTGAACTCTGCACAAATGGGCTCCCGCTTAAGGGTATGGGGGACCGAGTATGACTCAAACTCAAAATCTTCTCAGAAATCCCAAATATCTGACAGAATTTTCATTTTTGTGTGTACCCCTTACTTCTGTATACTCCTCCCTTTCTGCCTTCATGCTTCTAGTAATCTTGTATTAGGTTTATTCTTCCTTCTTTTTTTGTTTCAGTTATCACGGATTGGAGTAAGTCTAAATAAAGAAAACATTGAATGAAGCTTTGAGCTTACACTTAATATAGGGCAACTAACAATAGATGGCGCTCAATGTTGCTATCCTAATCTTTACTTTAACGACACCTTACGGAAAATTGGTGAACTAAGATGACAGAAAATAAAGTGAATTATAAGTTCGTGGACATTTCGAAGTGTCATGCTAATCGAGTTGGAAAAATGCAAGTGATATTTATACCTAAATATCGTACCTGAATTATTTATTTATTTTGAGTAACTAGGTAAATTGACTGTGTATCTCTTCCAAACAGTTTTGTGGGGGCCAAGCAGCGAGAAGCCACAGTCTCAGAATGCATTGGAAAGAATGATTTCTGGGTATATGAAGTTTTTAGCAAGTATTGTTAATAATATGTTTTAAATAAATGTACTTTTATTAAGTTGTCTAAGTTTTAATGCAAAATGACATTTTGAATTACTTTACCAATGCCCGTTTTCACTGACACTAGCCGACGCCTAAGGCTTAGCACGCACTGCGATTTTTATTCGCGCGAATTTTTTTCCGCGCGTTCTGTGGCCTATGGAGTTGTATGAAGCTGCACGCACTGCGGAAAAAAAATCGCGCTCAAATAGTACTAAAAAATTCGCGCGGAAAATAATTCGCGCGAATCAAAATCGCTGTGCGTGCTATCCCTAAACCCGCTTAAATGAACGCGTACTATTTGGTTGGAATTGCACTGTTGGAATCATCTTATACACGGCATTCCTTTAGGAGTCCCGTGCTGGTAAAAACTCGCATAAATTTGGTAGGTGATAATTTTGCTATTCTAAATGGTGACACAAATCAGCTGTTGTTAAATTATAGACAAGATGGTTTAAAAGGTTAAGTTTATTAGAATAAAACACCTGGGCATGACTGTGAAGTACAAACTTGTTTCAAGTAAACCTTAAAGGATAGTAAAAATTATTTAAATATTGTAATAGGAGGGGAGACATAACACATGCTCATCAAATTAATATTCTTCATAATATTGGGAGAAAAATAACCTATTCCTTGGTGTGGACTCCAGAAAGATTCTCGATTTTCGTTGATTTGAATAGCTCAAGTAACGAGATTGAGGCGATATTCAAACCAACCAATTCATACCAAAACAAAATAAAACAAAAAAATAATTTAATATATTAATTTTAATCAGACTCGTTTCACAACATAAATGAGAAACTTTCACTCACAGATTTATTCTACAACATTAGTTCAAATTCTTACAAAAAATTTAGGCTACAGCAACTAACACTGTACAATAAACCCCTGCACACTCGACGACACACAGTGCCGTATTAACATTAATACAATAAAAACTGAGCGTGATTGCAACCATTATACAAAATAAAACAATATGTTGGGTCCGAAAAAAATAAATATTAAACCCCAACTTGGAATATTTCGAGCCAGCACACGCATTGTGAAATAAGTATGATAAGGAATTAAATTTTACAGCTATTTATCATACATATTGTATTGAGAGGGCTGGAACAGACACACTATAACGCACTATGATGAACAAATGGTTCTTCAAGTTTTTGGAACTCTAGCATGCGCTCAGGCACGCCCGCGCAAACACACTCTCATTGTATCCAACGATACGTATTGTCTTTACACACACATTGACACAGTTTACAGCTCATCGTGGTCCTCCTGCAACAAAGACAATTCCTAATTAGAATGGAGGTCAACAATAAATTAAGACATAGTCACACATATCTTCAAACTCTGCAAAGAATTCTAATTACAAATGTAACAAAAGGCGATTATAATGCCAAGAATTCAAGTAAGTAACTTTGTTAGACTACTATGTTGTAAATCCTTTTCAAGGTAAATGGCGTTTTCAAGATTTTTATCTTTGAATTACTTTACTGTGGCTGTAAAAACCAACTGAGATTATTATACATCTAGTAAGTTTACCAGCCGGGCGAGCACGGCGTCTGTGATAGGCTTCAGTCACGCATTTTGCTTCCAAACTGTGATAAAAATTTGCCTGTCACAGTACGCCGTGCTCAAACTGTGATAAAATTTTGTGACTCAAACCTGTCACAGTATGCCGTGCTGGCCCCGCAGTAAGCCTTTTGTATTCTTGACTCAGATTGGCGCAACTTTGCACCTATTTATGTGTTTTTACCATCTTTGTTACACAAACAAGTTATCAAAAGAGGGATAAGTTATAAATGAAAAGTTATTCAACTCACCACAGGCGCAGCATCACCAGCCTCATCATCCATATCTTCATCATCAAGGTCCTCATCATCGGGCTTCTCAGCCTTCTCCTTCTCCCTCTCGACCTCATCCTGTTCGCTCTTCATCTTCTTTTCACCTTCTAGCCTCTTCTTGAGGGCCTCACCACGCTCTGCGGCTTCAGCAATGTCGTTACCGAAGAAGACGTTGTCGAAGATGGTGCCCGACTTGACCTGCCATAAGTCCAGACCGACGGCGCAAAGTTCGTCGCGTTTGTAGAGGTTGGGGTCTGACACGTATTCAGGGTTATCGATCTCTGGGTGCACCCACGGTCCCTTGTAAGCGGGGTTGTCGATCTGTGAATAAATAATGAATGAGTTTATTAGGTGACATTGTTTTTAAGGTCAAGTAGTGGTAGACCTACTAATGGTTACTTCTACAAAATATGATGCAGTATTGGTACTCTAAGTTTCAATTTCAGTGTGAATAATCGCACGATAACTGGAAAATCCTGATGCATAAATCGTTCAAATTGCTAAGTACATATTGCCAGTGTAACGAACTAATACGGCTGAATAGTAATACAGGCTTACACCACCCAGTCAATGAGATGTTCAATTTTCACATTATAACGGTAAAGCGGGTCAATATACGTTAAGAACGTTATGCAAACAGCCACGCGCGACTTCTAAGGAAGCTGACGTCATCAAATGACTCAATGTTGCTTTCTTTAGTTTTAAATAGATTCTACACGGTGGCACCAAAAAATTTGTTTCTATTAAACTGCATACACATTTACACCAAATGTGTATGCAGTTTTCTTAGATAAGAGCAATTGTGTGTAGAAAGGGAATTGTTTGTAATTGATTAAAATACGCTGCTGAAATTGGAGCATGTCGACTTTTTGTTTTATATCATAAGTCGAAAAGATGACTTAAAAATTTGCTGTTTCGTGTCATTGCTCCGGATTTCCAGTTTTTGTCGAGTCAAATTTTAGCTTATTAACATAGCCTTCTTTCTGGCCTTAATTACCGAGAACTGCAAATAAGCACACCAGAAAGATAATAAATACATTGTAACTTTTGCTGCCTGCAGTAGAATAAATTACTGCCAGTTTCGCCAAACTATGCTTTCTTATATGATTCTGCTAACTAATAACAAACTTTACATCTGAAATGAAGACACTGCTGCTTATTATTTACACAAAGCAGACGAGGAGACACATTATCGATGACGCCACTTCGCAACCGGTTCAAACAATACCTATCCCAAATCTAAACATCTAAAAACCTGGTAAAAGTATCAACAAACCTGCTTAGCTGCCCAAACTCCCTTGTAGTCAGGGTTGTCGATCATGGGAGGCTCCCATTCGCCGTCCATCTCATCGTCCCAGTCCTCGGGCTTGCTGGCATCGGGGTCGGGAATGTGCTCAGGCTTTTCCCAGTCTTCAGGTTTCTTGTCATCGGGGTCAGCAATGGTGGGCCTCTCGTCCCAGTCCTCGGGTTTCTTGGCTTCGGGGTCCTTAAGAGAGAACCAGGGTTAGAAAATTCGAAAAGTGGTGTTGAAATATGATGAAAATTAAGGCATTTTTGTAAAGGCTGTTTTGTAGTTTAACTCCACGAGCAGAAACCTGTTATAAATTTTTCGAGTATTAGAGAATTAACGTCATATTGCAGTACACAACAAAACAGTCTTCAATTTTCTCATAAGTCATCTAAAAGTCTTCTTACCTTGATCTTCTTGGGTGGCAGGAAGTCCCAGTCAGCCTCAAGCTCTCCACCTTCGACCTTCTCATTGTCGATGAGCACCTCATAGGTGTTGTCGGGCTTAACGATCAGGGTGTACAAGTGGGTGTACACGTCATCCTTGCAGCGGATGTCCTTCTTGATCAGATGGTTCTTGCCCTTGTAGCTGAAGATTACGTGAACCTAAGGGAGAATGAAGATGGAAGTTAGCACGAGATGGAAAGAGCCAGGCGATACCTAACGTTTGATAGTTCAAACATGTTTGAGGTCAACGAACTAGGAGGTTCCATCGAACTTTTGTTATGTAGGCGATAATTTATTTATTTGCATATTTTATTAGACAGAAGCTAGACGCACAGGTTTGTTTTAGAAAGGTTTGGTCAATGACCCTAGAAGTTATAGATTTCTTCAATGCCTATTGTCAATTTATACATAACATTAAGATCTTATTGAATTATTGAAACCTAACAATTAGCAAATGATACGCTCATTATAAGTACAAATGAATGTTGCCACCTAATTGTTGAAGGCAGACAATATCGTCGGCGTGAAATCGCCGGTTGGAAACCAATGTTACGCAACATCCTAGATATTCAATGCTTCATTGAACATTTGTTATAAAACGTAACGCTGGGGGCGGCGTAAATATGTATATCTGGCGCAGGGAAATGATGATACCCGGGATTTCACGAATCCCTAGGGATACCACGAAATCACGGTAGATGTCGAATATTCTTGTTTATGTCTTTTCACTAAACTAAATCTAGTAAAATGTCAAGAGAATAAGATTCTAACCAAATGTTTTATGTAATTCAAGGTGCCACATATTGCTGCCTTGTATAAACGAATAACAAGGTTTTCCATTTATAACAGACGCCAAAAAAAGAGTAATGCTTCCTTTTTGATCCGTAGTTAAACTCAACCAATGGTTAAATTAAAACACATAAAAAATCGCATGTTACCGAAATTTTAAACCATTGGTTAGCATTATCCTCAGAAGTGTTTAGTCAAACCACTGTTACTTTTACTTATTTTTGTGAACGAATTTAAATAATAGAAAAAGGTAAAAATTGCATCATAAAAATGCATCAGTTAATTAATTGAAATTTTGTTTTTATCCTCCAACACTTTTCTCATATTACTAGATTTTGTTTAGTGAATCGACATTTATCAATAATATTCGACATCTATCGTGATTTCGTGGTATCCCTAGGGATTTCGTGAAATCTCTGGTATCCTCATTTCCCTACGACATATCGATGGCCATACCAATGAAAAGCCTGGAATAATCGATAAACTAGAGGTAGAAGCTTTATGCACTTGACAACTCGACCAGTGGTGTATAAGGCATGAATTTTTAATGTAGATAGATCAATATATTTCACAAGTGTTATATTTTTTATGGCCTACATGCACGCGTAGAAATATTATATTTTAAACTTTCGCGAATATGCTGAAAATTGTTACGAAACCGCATTCAAAACTGTCGAGTATTTTTCAAGACTTACGTTCAACGTTGAATACGATAAAAGACACTACACAAACTGTCATTGTCACAAAAAAGTAGATCAATGGGTACTATTATAATAATTGTCATGAACATACGAAAGTAAAAGGAAATAATAAATATTGGCCAACCTCATAACTTTTTATTAGTTGTAAAATATTGATAACATTTCCATGCTGTCCCGATATTGCGATAATACAAAAACGGCGCATTTTTAATTACCTTTTTAATGATCTAATTAATATTCCGAAGGCTGCTTTCAGTTAATACGTTAATATGTCAAAAAATCTGTGACAGGCTTGATAAATTGTTTGATACATATTAATAATTCTGAATCAAAGCAAAGTACTGTACCTACCTACACATTATTTGACATCATTAGGGTTAATCAATATTAGTAGTTTTTTATCAGCAAAAAAATCGAATCTAAATTTCGTTTTCGTTTTACAAATGAGTCATTGGAATATAAGTTCTATGTGTATTAAATGCCTTTGTACCAGCAATTTTTTGTGACACCTTTTTAACATGTATTATGCAAATTAATGATTTGAGTTGACTTGGTGTTACCTATTATGATAAAAGTAAAATTTTAATGAAAGTGAAAATTATTTAATTAAAGAAGATCACAATCACACAAAACAATGTGTGTGAACTTTGTTTCTTTTCAACTTTTATAAGTACACATTTTGTTATAAAGTAAAAAACTAAAAGTGAAATTTATCTTTATAAAATATATTGTAAAGCTTGTGAAATTAGTGGTATTTTCAATAAGATTCTCATCAGACAGTTTTTATTATTCAGTTGTAAGTTAGTTATTGGTTTAGGTAGAAAATCATTCATTATTAAATCATATCTTATCGGCCACCAACTTGATAGAGCAATAGTAATTATCGGCCACCAACTTGATAGAGCAATAGTAAACGAAGAAGTTATTAATCACCATAAAAACAAAACATAGCTATGTGAAAACCAATGTCCTAATCAGATAAGAGACTATAAAGTCAAACATTTGTACATAATAGTAAAAGTACCTGATAATGGAAAGTGAACTAGGTACTATACAACATTGTACCATTTAAATTATTATTTCCTGTAACTGACAGTGATCTAAACTATTTTGTACAAAAGGATAACATTACATTATTTCCTATTGGAAACCAGACTATAATTTATTATATGTGTGACACATACTAGTTTTTATTATTATGTAAAAGCTTTTAGATATTATTCAACTTTAAATGATCAAGAGAATGGAACCAGTTATTCAAGTATAGTGGGACATTAATTTGGCATACTATTACCTAACTTTATAATTTATAGTTGTCAAGTAAATTATTATTCAAAAACATGAAAAGTAATAATGTAATAAGATTAGATTTAGATGACCAATTAAATTTTTTAAACCTTATCAGAATATTGATATCATTGTTTTTAGTTTTGTATCAATGCAACAATGGAACCTCTTCCAGAATTGTTAATTGATTTATGGAAAAGTTGATATTCTTACCTTCTTGGTACCAGGACCGCAGATGTCAGGACCGAACATAATCTCATAGGGGGACTCTCCATGCATGTCAGTCTGCTCCAACTTGCAGTCGAAGACCTTAAGGTAGCCACCTCCGCAGTCAATGTCTTGCTCATGTTTCACTGAGAACTGCACAACCAGGGGTTTGCCCTCGTTGCTGAAAGGCTCGAACTTGCGCGACAACGCGTAGAACCGCGCGTCTTCAGACGTTTGCAGACCTGACAAGTACCAGGAGAAAAGAAATGTATAGGAGATGCAGTGAGAGTGGAGTGTTGTGACGCTGACGCCGGGCCTATTGTTAATTTGCAGTGTGTAATTGAGTTCAGTGCCCTTTGCACGCTCATAGTATTGGGTAATTTACTACACATACATAGGGGTACATGTTTAGTATGTGCATAGATCTGCACTCAACAAAATTAATTCAACTCTTAAATGTGAATGCCAAAGTTGCTAAATAATGTAGTGGCATTAGAAGGGGGCCGGTCTCCACCTACCTTTATCTTCCTCTGGTTCGTTGTAGAACTTTCCAGCAGTCAGCTTGAACTTGCCAAACTCTTTGCCAGGGTGTTCACTGTAAACCCAGTTGGATTCCCATGAGTCTGAAATGAAAAACGTACTGTTTTAACACACTATTCCCGAAAATAAACCGGTTGCCGATAATCTTGGAGACGATCGATAGCACACGCGGCAAGCCGGCAGAGCCCAAAACTAGGATTTTTGAATAAAATGCATCAACTTACCATCGGGGAATGTCTCCTCGAAGAACACTTCACAATTAATTGATGAAATTGCCAGTAAACTGACAACAGCTAGCACTAAAGACTTCATTTTTGATTCACACGAGCACCTCCGCGTTCAAAGGACTGGCCACGAATAACTTCAAAAATTGGCGAATTCTCTATTATTACTTCGACCGGTTTGCCAGCCTCGGCAATGTTTTATCTCTTTCAGTTCAATGTAAATATTTAAAGTGCGACTGAGATGGGCATGAAACGTCAACGCATTGGGTAATGCGAAAGCGAAACAGAGTTATTTTTGAATCCAGCGAGTTTGTATAGGAGAGAACGAGTAGGTGCAAAATTACGTTTTACGTTAAATTACGACAGACAGATGGAAAGCTGCTATTGGTTGGGCGTTAGCAAATAGGAATTGAACACACTACATGAAATTAATGATTCGGACGGCGGGAAATTACGAACACCGGTTTTTACATTTGAAGGACACAAGATTTCTGGCTTTAATTTCATGTTACAACCTATATTTTTGTTTGTTGCTGAATTCTGCATCAACAGAAGTTTAAAACTAACTATGTGAACTATGACTATGTGTTAACTATGCGTAAACACTATTTTTATTTAATAATCGAGAAAGTTCATTCATAGTATCGTAGTTATTGTAAACGTAGCCGCCAATCACTACCGCACAGAGCATAAAAGAGAGACGAAAATATATAATATTGTTAGTTGGAAAGAGAGGCACGCGTCTAGTACGACGTGGATTAACAACGTCGTGGACTCTTCACATTAGTTGTTATTATGTGAACATGTTTTTATACAAATTATTACTCACAATATGAGACTGAAACGTTTTCAATGGCCTTCATTATTGTTGACTTAATACTCTTGGAACAATTACATAATGCATTTTTATGACTATGACATAATAGGTGCCCTTTGGAAAGTTATTGAGAAGGTACCTAATTTATGTATGTTCCACAGTAGGGCCACATCATCGACCATACAGCCTCACCTAGCGGGTATAGGTAATCGGTTTATGCGATTAGAACCGAAACCTTGGAAGCCTTCCTAGCCGTCGCTATGCAGTGACACATTCCTAGGCGTAGCTAAGCAGTAGCAGATCTGTAGCTAAAGGTCACGCTAGATTGATCAGGAAGGGTCATTAGTATTTTGAACAAGATAAGAACTATCTAAGTGCGTCCTATATTATTGAAGGTACGTTTAAGTTCAATATTACCCACGACGTTTGTGTTTTTTCATGAATTTACAAATAATCGCTAGGTATCTACCTTTTTACATAGGTAGCCAGAAGCTCTTGAACTGCCTTATCAGTTGATCAATAGCAAATTCGGCAAAGCTGCAATAAATTTTCTGTAGTTACAGGTATATCTACTACCTATTTAAATAATTGGGTTAATCGTCTCGCATATCTCTGATATCGCATAGTAAGTGGACGATGCATATCTAGATTAGATCCATATGTTACTGTAAAAGCCCGAACTACGGTAAAACCTAGGCATTACCGACAAGGCAACGCCTAAGATTTACCAACGATTTATGCCGCCTAAGATTTATGGGTAAAAGTCCGAAATGATACATGATATTAGTTAATTTCGGGCTTTCTCCAAATCACTCGGTAAATCTTAGGATTTCTCAAAGATTTACCTGTGAATATTGAAAAACTGTAATGTCTATGACATACAAGAAATGAGAGAACATTATGGTCTGACTGATTAGTTTTACTAGTACTTTAACTTTTGTTTGTTTGTTTTTGTTTTTTCACAAAACGTTGACCGACACTAGGAATTTCTTCCTGTATCGTAGGTGCGTTTACAAACATATAAACTCACATACACAACTCCCAGAACCTGAAAAATTATCTGTAGGTCATACAATTTTCTTTTCCGTGCGAGAACCGTATAATGTACTCTGTGGTAGCAGTCAATCGCTCAACCACTGCGCCCATGCGCCCGCATGCGCCATTTCGGACTTTTACCGGTAAGAATAAGTAAATCTTAGGTTTTACCGGTAATTCCCAGATTTTACAGTAACACTAAAATATTAATGTATTTAGGTATGAGTCTTGTTCATATTATAAGGAACGCTACCGCCCAAAAACTAGATAAATAGGTACAGAATCACTTACCTACTATGACTGGATAGAGAGATCAAGTCAAAGCTAGTCAAACGCATGTTAAGGGAACTACATAGGCACCTCGAGATCCTCCTATACTTAGAGTTTAGGGAAACCCAAAGGTAAAAAAATTCGGTGGTGGTGTTTTGCTGAAGTGATATCTAAGGGCAAGCGGGCAATTCATAAAACGCCGAATTGTTGTTTTACAGAAAATCGTCTAAAAATTAAATTTTCGCTATAAAGATATTGCGTCCCACGGTCTATTGTAGGTACACCAAGTCACCAATATTCGTAAATCGTAGGTCATCTCTGAAATGAAGGCAGGGCTTTTTGCAGCACTTCCACCTGCTAACTCTATTATTATCAGTGTTGACCCCTCTAGAACTGAAATTCACTCGGATAATTCGACGTAACGAAGCTTTTCTGCTTTTCGCAGGACACCGTTTCTTTAGCGTCAAGTAAAGAAAGAAAGAAAAAGTATCTAATTGACACAAAACGACATACAAACAAAGTAACAGCTAGTGTAAAAAAGCCGGCTAAGTGCGAGTCTGAGTCGCGCACAGAGGGTTCCGTATAAACAGCTACATCCACCAAAATGAATAGGTAATATTACTAACATTCTTTAAACAATGAAAGCACCGAACATTGCTCTAACTTAGGGACAAAATTAACTTTGCCATTCAAAAACTGTTGTCCCCATACATCAATATACATTGTTTTTTTTACTTTTCCAAGTACATTTTATAAATTGGTCGACTATTACTCGTAAACTTGTAAAGCCTACAGCTTAGCTCTGATAGTTTTCCTTTTAATTTCGTTATATTATATAAATACTATTATTGCCGTAGAGAGAAGACGATGTATCGGAGTGTGAAGTGAAAATAAATGATAAGATTGTGGAGCAAGTGAACGAGTTTGTATATCTGGGAAGTATGTTCACAAGGGATGGAAAGATTGAAGAGGATGTGGAAAGGAGAGTGAATGCAGGGAATAAAGTGAATGGTGCTATACATGCGGTTGTGACCAGCAAATCGATGTCTCCAGAAGCTCGACTCGCCGTACACAACAGCGTGCTGGTGCCTACACTTATGTATGGAAGTGAAGGGTGGGTATAGCAAAAAAGACATGAAAGTAGGATTAATGCAGTAGAAATGCGCTCCTTGCGAAGTATGTGTGGGGTAACTTTAAATGATAGGTTGAGGAATGAGGTAATAAGACAACGTTGTGGTCTAAAAGAAGATGTAGTGACTAAAATTGAAAAGAGTATGTTAAGATGGTTTGGCCATGTTGAGAGGATGAATGAAAGGCGACTAACGAAATTTATTTACAAGGCAGACGAGAATGGAAACGCCGGGAGAGGACGCCCTAGAAAGACATACATAGACCTTATAGGTGATGTTCTTCAAAAAGGCCAGGTGCGCAGTACTCATAACCGGCGTGTGTGTATGACTAGATGCATGAATGTGAGTGAAGCAAAAGAAGTATGTAAGGATCGTAGCAGGTGGCGTTCTGTAGTTTCTGCCTACCCCCATGGAAAAAAGGCGTGAGTTTATGTATGTATTATTGCCGTGAATTTTTTCACATATCCAAAAGCAACTATTTAGCTAGAGGGCGCTACACTTGACTCTAACAAAAATTAGCAATTAAATTGCAATTTAATTTTACGCAAACGAATCCAATCGAAAAATGATTTTCACAGACCCGTAATATATTTAAATGGCCTATCCAACGATACCCATTTTGTCATGATTTTATTTTACCCCCTTTTCGGCGTAATATCCATGCCAAATTATAACTTTATTTTTTTTAAGTACTAAGAGTCTCTGAGCTATGCTGCGGACGGACGGACAGACGGACATGTCGAAACTCTAAGGGTTCCTTGTTGACTACGGAACCCTAAAAAGGAGGGTCTCATTTAAAACGGAAGTATGGTCACGTTAGTCATGATATACCTAATATATATAATGATCATAGGATTAGTCTAAATTTATGGTCTGTAATGTCTGTATGAGGCCTTAAATAGTTGTGATCTTGGCCTCTGTTGTCCGTAGGTAAATAAAAAATCTAATTTCGATAGTCTTTTACCCTGTGATAAGGGAATAAATTGGCACTTAATAATTATAATACTTTTTTTGGTTTTACCCAGTTTAATTCAATGCTGGGATTTTACCAGTTTTTATATCTTCAGCGGATCGTGGGTTCGATTCCCGCACGGAACAAATATTTGTATGACCTATGGAGTAGTTGTTCCGGCTCTGGGTGTTGTGTATGTGCGTTTATATTATGGTTGTAAACGCACCCACGATACAGGAAGAAATTCCTAGTGTGGGGCAAAGTTTTACAAAAAAAAAGATAAAATCCCGTGACTGAACATTGAAAGCGTAACAATTTGTGTTGATGACATGTCCAGCAGTGGACGTCTTTCGGCTGATATGATGATGATGATGATGAATTAAACTGGCTGTAGCATGACACTACATGCCACAGAAACTTGGCACTTCGAGTTTTAGTTATTACTGAAAGAAAGAAAGAAAACACGTTTATTTGCGCCAGGCACGACGCATATACACATATACGCATTGTCATCCAAACCAAACGTGTATGGAAAATTTCATCTTAATCGGTTGAAGATAACTGCATTAAAATTCAGATGCAAGATTTGACCCGAACATATATAGTTCTCGCCAAACTTCTTGGCCGCCCGAAGTTTGCTACAATGGCTGCCCACTGCCCATTAGTAAATCTCATACAATTAAAAAGCGAACTAAAAAGACGTAAACAAGAAAAAAATCATGCTGTGCATTCGGAGGATAAATATTCGCGAGCTGGCTGACCAAAACTAGATGTATCCTCCGAATGCACAGCATGATTTTTTTCTTGTTTACGTCTTTTTAGTTCGCTTTTCAAGCAGTCGGGTTTTTTGATTTTTTTAATTAACTTTTTGTAATATACAAAAAAAAAAAAACGAAATTTCTTTATTCAATTAGACCACACAGCTTTTTAGTTATTATTTTTTTAATTAGGTACATTTAAACATATAAGTGTTTTATATTTTTTTAATCACCTCTTAAAACCCTTTATTTTAATACCCCACACGATGGGTTTGGAAGAAAAAAAATGTTTTCCACCACAAAATGGCGCCCAAAATCCGCCATTTTTTCTTTTCCAATTTATATGTAGCCAGTGACACTCGCAGGGTTAAGACGAATCGATTCTCTAGAACCTAGAACACCACATATGAACAAACATACATAGACTGATAAACACATTACCCTCCTTCGGCAGTCGGGTAAAAACAACACCGCCGTGCCTTGGGCCACAGAATAAATAATAGTACAACTTGCGCATCGGAAAGCCAACTTCAGGGCGGCCAAGAAAGTTGGCGAGTACCTACTATATGTGTTCGGGTCAAATCTTGCATCTGAATTTTAATGCAGCTTACTTTGCCCGTTATGAAAAAGCTTGTAACATAAAGTCATCGAAAGCGTGGTGATAGCGATCGGATAAACGTCAAAAATGTATAGTAGCACAGCGAATCATAGTGGCTCTGAAGTTGGCTCTGCCAACCATTGCGCAAGAAACAGTTTGTCATTGAGTTTACTGCATAGAGTAAGCGAGATAGGACGATGCGACAAACGTAAGCGAGTGAAAGAGACAGTTATAAAATGCTACCTTCAACATTGACACAAAAATAGCTACTGCGCAGGGCTTTGCAACCAATCCACAATTACAATGACTATCGTCGACATTGAATAACACTTTTGTCTAGATCCTCTGGGAATCGAACCTGGGCATATACGTAAAACAATAGGTACAAAGGCTGCTGAAATTATATCAAGTTAGTTTAGCTTAGTTTGCATAACTTTTTTTATACTTTTTAAAAGAACCGTTGCCCCACACTAAGAATTTATTTCTGTATCGTGGGTGCGTTTACAAACTTATACACTCACATACACAATACCCAGAGTCGGAACAACTATCTGTAGGTCATATAAATATTTGTTCCGTGCGGGACTCGAACCCGCAACACGCAGCGCAACAATCAATCGCTCAACCACTGCGCGAACCGTGCGCCCAACTGAGCTTAGTTCACATAAGTATGAGAAACTACGAGAATTTTTAATTTTGGCGTCTCGCAGGTCAATCCAAGTGATTGTCTTCTGCTTAACCGGGGGATACTGTGGAGAATAAACTACAGCCAGGCACAAAAAGCTAAACCTAAGCGACCACACTGAGGACTACCCCCTATTGGGTTGAACCTAGGCACAAAGCGTCGCTGGGGATGAGAAACTATTCAGGTAGGCGAGCTTATAGTTCTCGCCAAACTTCTTGGCTGCTCTGAAGTTGGGTACAATGGCTGCGCAGTAGTAAATTTTGCATATCGGATTGGCTTCAGGACAGCTCAGAAGTTTGACGAGAATTATAGGCATTTATAGGTACCCAAAACTTACCTCTATTTGCGGCTGACCTTGACGTCGGACTGCCCATGCTTGGTGATGAAGTTGATATGGTGGGCCCCATCACCAATTCGAGAAATCGCGGGCTTATACCAGTCGGCGGTACGCGCGAATGTACGCGAGTCCACTGGATCCCCGACTGAAGGTAGTACCTACCTAGTAGGAACTACAAGGACTCATGAAGTTATTATAGCCAGGGGGAGTCCTACATAACTATTCTCCCCAGACTGAGGGCTTCCATCCAGGAAGATTTCCCCTCACCAAAAAATCCTATCCTATCCTATCTCCAAGGTCCTTCATCGTGTAGGCAAGCTTATTCAAAAATATTATCGTTTAGTTAGTAACAAAATATAACCACGTCAGTACATATTAATTTGGTTAAAAATATGTGTTGATAATAAAGTAAATACCTAACTCGTACACTATTAGGTATAGTTTTACCGTCACGCATGGCCTTTGATAAATTCAATGGTAGCCAGAGATAGTGAGTGGCCAGTTAACTGACGTGTTCCAATTGAATGGATTTTATTTGTTTAGAACTTAACCATTAGTGAGCAGAGACACGATTTCTATGCAGGTTGTTATCAGCACTACATAATATGTCCTTCACAATATATAGGGTCTCGCCAGCGTTTTTCCTGTTCTGTGGGTCTCCCTGTGATCGCTACTGTGAATGATTTTCGTAGAGGGTATGAAAACCTTCCTCTAATCGCCATGCCTTGATGCTATAACTTTGTGGTAGGGGATCCTGGTGCAAAGACGAAATTGGCCCTCTAATAATTTTCGATGGTAACCTTAGACAGGTTAGCTTTTCTTTTGTGAATTCAAAAACATTGTGATAAACGCCTCTAAGGCCAACTTGCGCCAAAAACTTAACTCTGAGTTAGTGCTACCACGAGGTTCAATTAATCTGCCTAGCCTTTTCCCAACCATGTTGGGGTCGGCTTACTGTCTAACCGGATTCACCTGAGTACCAGTATTTTACAGGGAGCGACTGCCTATCTGACCTTCACAACCCAGAAACTGGGTAACACGATACCCTTTGGCTAGACTAATATCAGATCATCTCAAGCTTCTGACGACCAGTATAATACTCACGACGGATCTTTGTGTCTCTGAATTGGCTGCAAGAGCCTGCGCAGTAGCTATTTTTGTGTCAATATTGAGAGTGAAGTTATCATTGTATAACTGTCTCTTTCACTCGCTTACGTTTGTCGCATCATCCTATAGATATCGCTTACTCTATGCAGTTAAACTGTTTCTTGCGCATTAATTGACAGAACCAACTTCAGAGAAACAAAGATCCACTGTGATCATTATAACGACTGTCAAAGATCTTCAAATGAAAGCCGGGACCAAAGGCTTAACGTGTTTTGCGAGGCACGGAAGAAACTAGCTAAGTAAAGATGGTCACCCAACCACGGACCGTCCTCGGCAATCGTTGCTTAACCTTGAAGATCGACCCATGTGGCTGTCATTATTTAGCAAATATGTAATAACACAGGTATAATAATAATTGTCTGGTTTAGTTACCAACGTAGTCAGTAAGATAATCCAGGCTGACGCGGAGCCAGTGCCCTGCTCCACTTTGCACCTTAGTATTGCTGGCATACCTTGCTCACAAGTTCATGAACTGACCGATGGAAAGTTCAAAAATCACATCAAACGTGTCCTTATTAAAAAAGCATATTATAAAATCAAGGACTACGTTGAAGATAAAAAATTTGGCTTTAGCTCCCTCTGCGCATGCGGCTTCCCTGGTAACTCATAAACGGCACAAATATGTGGATGTCTCTAACTATTCTCAATCTCATTTTTCTCTTTTTTTTAATAACAACATTTGTGCCACATGTTAAATTTAGTCTAGTTATATTTTTTTTTTACCTTTGTATAGATTCTTTTACCGATAATTTTGTGAATGTGTGAACATTGTAGGCCTTCTAGATGCTAGTTAAAATCTGTTAACTTTTTATATATTATATAATCTTTTGTTTTTAGTTTCTTACGACTTATTGTCGGGCCTACGTTGTCCCCCCATAGTACTAATGGAAATATTGTAAAACCAAACAATTTTTTAAAAGAGTAACCATGGAGTTTCTTGCCGGTTCTTCTCCATAGGAAACGACCAGCCCGAACCGTGCATCTTTTGTCGACGTTTTATAAGTGCCTATGTGAAATATAAATGTTTGATTTTCATACCCTCAGCCTAATTTCGGAGGTGAATTCGGCAAGGCAAAGGGTTTGGCCCCTTGAAAGGGTGTGACAAATTCTCTTTAAATAATTGGATTGCCAAAAATTATTGGACGCTTTCATTGATGAAGAAGAATACTCTTTAGAAAGAGCCCAATAATTATTGGCAATATCTCCGTCCTGTTCGTCTCGCACTGAGCTTTTCAGCGCAAACGACCATCCGTTCTGGGGGCAATGTGCCATGCCTACTGCCAGTTGCATGGCAATTCTTCGGGCTATGTCAGTACAGTACTGCTAACAATCACGAATTAAATTTGAAATGTTATTTTTCTTTTAGTGATCCAATAAACATCATCAGAACAATTTTCCACTTCGTTATCGTCTCAATTGCATATTTATCAGTCGTCAATTATCCAGGTAGCTCCAAAAATATAAAACCACTCATTTAAATGTAAACGTCTTTAATTACTCAACAAGTTTACAGATAACCGTGGCAAATACTTGAGTAAATACCGTTCAAGGCAATATAGAACTTATTGCCATGTCATTAGTGATGCACTTACTTTATTGATTGTTTACAGTCCTTGAAAAACAGCTCAGCAAATACAATAGTACCACATGTACTACAAACATTATTGAATAATTTATTTTACAAAAATTAGACGGGGTGGCTTTTGATTGGCCCACGAAATTCAAGTATATAATTTTATTTATTTAAAATGCAAAGGTTCATTTGAAGAATATTCCTTTTGAATTAGCAAAAAATATATTTGTAAATGACTTCAGTCTTCTCTACAACTGGTTCCAGACCGTTATGTTTAGCTTAGCACAATTGGTTTAGGTAATTTTTCATATTTGAAAGCAAACCGCAAATGGTTTGAAACGATAACTCTATTTTAAAGTCGCGTAAAAATGTTTTAAATAACTGTCTTGTTACAATAGTCACTGCAGTTATAGATACGTAGGTCAATACTACTGCAGTAAAACTTGATCACAAAAAAGCCTTTCAATGTCCTAAAAATATTATACGGTTAAGAAAACTTCGATCAACAATACCACCAAGATAACTGGTCACGGACAAAATCAATGCTAAATTCTGCCACCATGAATATTTACTTACTACCCTACATCTATATATAAAAATGAATCCATATTTCCCTTGGTCACGCCCATAACTTAAGAAGGACTTTACCGATTTCATACATCTTTTTTTTGTAAGTTTTCTAATACTTTGTAGAAGGTTCTTACGGAAAGAAAAATCAAGAATAAAAGAAAAAAATGGTAGGTAGGTAGGGTAGGCAGGGCAGTTGACGGGAGCGGAAACCGCGGACACAGCTACTTTACAATAATTACTATGACAAACTGAACAAAATAAGAGCTCACATCTCAAGTGAGCTGTTATTTACATCTAGTTGGTATTGTTGAACGAACCAAGAAAAAGAATTTCGTTTGCCAACCATCACAACAATCTTAAAGAGAGAAGTCCTCTTTAAAATCATAATCATCTTTCTTCTTATAACTAGTAATTGTCACATTTTCGAGGACATCAGCTAGATTGACTGCTGCCTTCTCATTTCGTGCCTTCTTTTTCTTATCTTTCTTGAACTGTTGTTTCCTCACTTTATTAAGCATGGAGTTCCCTTCAATGAGCATTTCTGGGTCGGCTTTAGTTTTCTCGTTGGTTTTTTTGCCTTTCTCTTGTTTGTTTGCTCTTATGCTCACTGATTTTGGGAGCAGAGTAGAGTCTTCTTCGTCTACTTGCATGTCGGTTTCTAAGACTAATTTGACTGGGCCAGTGCTGGAGATCTGTGGATAGAAAATATAGGTTTTAAGCTTCGTTGAATAGTAGGTATTTTTTAGTCATGCATGACTAAGGTGCCTGCCTCACTGGCAGCCTAACCAGGGGGTACTTAGTCCGCAGTTTAGGTACTGTCGGCCAGCGCTCCGTGTGAAAAGGAATATCGCCGTAGATTGCCGCTTACCGTTCGTCTCGCTTGCACGCTAACAGAGTTATTATTTGTACTATGATTTTTGCAAAGAACATTGACTTCTAAACGATCTTATAATCTTTCTTTCTTTTCGTGTGAGGTGTGGCCACCTCTGGTGTCAGAGTTAATTAAGCCGCCTCTGGGAATCCCCACAGGCCTCTGACTTGGCTATTTCAGACTTACATTATAACTCTATAAGTATAGGTTTTCTCACGATGTTTTCCTTCACCGTTGCCTGTGATGTCCAAGATTAACTTAGAAAGTACATATGAATTTGAAAAATTCACATTGGTACTTGCCCGGATTCGAACCTACGACCTCAAGCACGACAGGCCAGGTCTTAGCCACTGGGCCACCACGACACTTGATCTTATAATGAGTCTTATAAAACGGTGTCTAAATAAAAGAAAAAACAAGGAATCGATATAGTTTTTTTTTTTACCGAGCCGAAACATGTTGAAAGATGTACAAAGTGGGGGAATCCCAGCATTGAGTTAAACCGTGAAAAAACAAAAATACTTGATAATTATTATGCTTGGTTATTCCCTTATCACAAGAGGGGCAAAAAGGCTATCGAAGTTAGATTTTTATTTATGTACCTACGGACACAAGAGGTCAAGACCACAACTTTTTAAGGCCTTCATTCAGACCATAGATTTAGTCTGATCCTATGAACACACTAACGCAATAAGGCTGTTAGTGAGGAAGGTGCCAACCTAAGAAACCAAAAGCAAGATACCCTCAGTGTTCGACCGAATCTTTGGATTCGGTCGTCTTCTGCCAAGAATACCCCCTCTTGGCTAAAATAGTTCGAAAATTTAGCTGAGGCCGAAGCTGGAAGAGGCGACGGGCGGGGACAGGAGTCATACTCTGTTGCTCCGGCCAATCGCCATCACCAGATATATAGCCTCATCAGAAACTAAATAAAAAGAAGTTGAACTAAATTTCTTAGGGTTACTCTATATTCGGCATCGGCTTAAGGTTGTGGTGATAGCCGGCTTCGGCCAGAAATCGACCTTGGGTCGGACACTAACTCTCAATGCATCAAAGAAATCTCGTTTATTCGATATAAAAAACTGCCCAAGTGCATGTAGGACTTCGCACATTTAGGGTTCCGTTCCAAACTGCAAAATCAAGTTGTAATAGGAAAAATGAGATCAAAAAACAGTCTGATTTATCAATTATTGGTATTTGTTAGAAAAATATACGTAATAATAAACGTTATCACCAAACAAGTTCATAGGACAATGGGCAGTTCAAAAACTCTCCGGGACAAAATTTTGTAAAAATGTTGACTTTGGTGGCTTCTTATTCCATTTTCCAATATTTTTTAAAACAAAATATTATTTTTTCAAATAAAAAAATACTTTTTTTAAAGAAGATTCAACAAACTAAACGTGTGTGCAAAATTTCATCATAATCGTTTGAGGATAACTGCTTTAAAATTCAGTTGCAAGATTTGAACCGAACATACATACATACATTACAAGTTAATAAAAAGCTTGCAAAATACAGTATTAATTTACTTAACGAGTTCTATTCAACAATAAATACTCGACAAGGTGGGTATTTTTTTCGCGTCCCTCTTTTGCTAGATGGCAGATCCCCTTAAAACATTAAATTATTTTTTTGACAATTTGTATGGCTTTTGGTCAACAAGATGCTTATACCGTGAAAATTTTAAGATTGTAGCTCCAACCTGATTAACCAATAATTAAATAAGCTTTTTCGTATTCCTCTCAGCAATCCCTTTTATTTTATTTGATAATTTGATACGCACAAAATGGGGGCGCATATAAAAAAAAAATTGGTCCGCCATCTTTGGGAGTCCGCCATATTGGATTTAGAATGATGTGACGTAGCCACGACTTAGCTAATCGTGCATTCTCTTTCAAACCAATCGTATATGCAAAATGTCAGCTCAATCGGTTGGGGTGAAATTATTTAAAATTCAGTTCCAAGATATGAACCATACTATGTTATCAAGCATGGGCGCCGGCAGGACTATTTTCTGGGGGTTACATCTTCAGCATCCCGCCATTTGTACAGAAATATAACTTACTTTGTCAACTTGAGTTTGCGAACCAAATAAGATATCAAAAAGGGCAAGCGAAGCGAGCTCGGAAATTTTACCACTTCGCCACGGATGTGATAATATATGGGTATTTATTTTTTAATGTTTTTGAAATTTTTTATTGAAAGGCAGAGAGAGCAAGTGCAACCCCTTTCATCCCCTCCTGGCGCCCATGTTAACAAGGCAAATTAAATTAAAGCGTATAAAATCGGGTAAGAATCTACAAGTTCGAGCATAACACAATCTTCGCAAAGGCTTTACATACTCTTAGGGCGGTTACGCACTACATACAATCCGTGTCTGTGAAATTTAGATTCCGAAGTACTTCTTGAAGGGAATCTTAAGCACTACAACCGAACTGTATCCATCCTAATCTGTCATAATTCAGAACATTTTGAACTCGGAACAAATCACGGACACGGATCGGATCTAGTGCATAACCGCCCTTATAATACAAAAGGTTAACTGATCCTCAATAACAATAGAAAAGTTTCTTTATCATAATTGTGTAAAAAATTAACTATTTGTACAATAACTGAATAAAAATAAGATCCACTTTACCTTAATCCCTTCAACACCAGTATCGTGTGAAGCCAGTTCGTTGATGGCCTCTGTCTCCATCGCTTCGAACGAATTGATGTCGAATTCTGCGGCTATTGTCGACACAATCTTCGCGTCTACATGGATCTCAGAGTCGGGCGTCTCTGGCGGCAACGTGAAGTATCTGACCTGATATCAGAAATAACAAAAACATCATTAGAAACGAATTAAAAAGAGATTATATAGTAATATATATTGAAAACTATTATTATATACTCCGTTAAATTTTGGTAGTTACAATCCCGTGGAGGATCGATCCGGTTCATGAAATTATCGACTTGTAAAGATAAAATAAAAATATAATTTTAAAAACCAAAAAGATAAACCGACTTCCAAAGCAAAACACTAAAACGTGCAAAATAACTTTCGTTTCGGCATTCGGTGTCTTTGGTACCTCTTGTTTTATCATTATGCAACTACGACTTTTGAAAAAGTACCTATCAATTTGTAAAGAAAAATCACAAAAAAGTCAGTGACTGCCAAAACTAAACACAAAAAATTGCAAAAAGACTTTCGTTTTGAAGTCGGTGTCTTTGGTACCTCTTGTTTTATCATTTTGCAACACCGACTTCCGAAACGAAATATATTAGTGCACTTTTTCGTGTTTTGCTTTGGAAGTCGGATTATTATTATTGTTTTTATTTTATTTTTACTAATCTATAATGCTGTATGTACCAGATCGACCCTGTGAATACTGTATTAGTATTGAATACAAATTGTGCTGGCAGGACCAGTCTGGACCAGTTTACTTAATTGATAGTCTCATGATCAAAATCATAACCAAAGACAACCATTGCCAGGCATAAACCTAAGGTATAGCTAACCTAACAGATTTTAGGTTAGCTACACCAACAAAAAAATCTATATTTAAGCACTTAAAAAAATAAACATTTCTACACACTAGGAATTTCTCCTTTATGGTAGATGCGTCAAACATTAAAGTCACATTTCAACAGACAGACCCGGAACACTATCTGTAGCTCGTATAAATATTTGTTCCGTGCGGGAATAGATCAAGCGATACGCTGCGCAGCAGCCAATCACTCAGCCACTGCACCCGCCGTGTCTTATACAAATACTTTTGGGTTATATTTGCCACAAAAAGTCTTTAGATTGTAAGATTATGATCTGTACCTTGCCAGTATTCCAATCGTTTAGCAGTATCCTGGCAGCTGACTCCTGATCAGGAACACCTCCCTTCTTAAACCTACCCATTCGAGAAGCCAGGTGTGCAAAGAATTCCTGAAACAAACATTCACATTTTATTAATAAATAGATAATAGAGTGAGAAGGTTTATTGAAATTTTATTTATTTATTAATTTTTCACCAAAATAAACACTTGGTTTTGGACATTGTTACACTTACGGTACATGATAATATGGTTTAGATTACTTTGGGAGACTGGTGCCTAAGTTAGGCTTTGAGGGCCTAGGTTTCAGGTCACCAGCAGCCTTATTGCGTAATGAATTCGGAAAGAGCAAAGGGCAAAGAGTATGACCACTCAAATGCGACATGAAAGACGCGATGTGGATTTCCGTCTATGTGATTGGCCAATTTTTCACACTCTTTGCCCTTTGCCTTGGCGAATTCATTACGCAATAAGGCTGCAGGTCTCCACCCTGTAGCAGTTAGATACAAGAAATTGTGATCTTTTTCTAAATCTTAACTAATACTCGTACAATCGGCCAAAGCTATGTCTGATCACCGTAAGGACTATATTAGCTTGCAGTGCTCGCCCGCTAAATCAACGCCGACATACTCATCAACCAATAGTATCGCAGCATCGGGTGACTGTTTCTCTATTACCTGTCAGCCCCTTGTTTTTGTAATTAAAAAAAGAGTGCAAAAAAATCAACCAATTTGGCTATGGTCGACGCAAAAAGGGCGGACGCAGCTGTGGTCATCTTGTGCACGGGATTTTGTTTTCAAAGTGATTAGATGTAGCTTTGGCCTGTAGTACATATTTTAAAGAGATCTCGTTAGGAGGTAATTTTTAGATAGCCCAGTAGAAATCATAACTAAAAATGTATTCATTAAAAAATCTTTTTTTTAAACAAGCTTTTTCGTAATCTTTTCAGCAAACCCGTTCATTTGATACCCATTTCATGGCAGTGCACAAAAATAACTAATCCACCATCTTGGGCCATCCACCATATTAGATTTAGAATGACGTCACTTTGCTAACCATGCATTGTCATCCAAACTAAACGTGTATGCAAAATTTCATCTTAATCGGTGGAGGATAACTCCTTTAAAATTCAGTTGCAAGATTTGACCCGAACACACATACATACATACATTGCAAGTTAATTAAAACTAAAAGCTTGTAAAAAGGCTAAAATCGCAAAGCATGATGTAGTTCTGATTTTTTGGTATGTTGTATAGACAAGTTAGGGTAGTGTGAAACCAAATTTACCACTTCGAAAATGTTGTGATCGCTGCGCAACACACGAAAAACTGAGAAATTTTGGGACTATTTTCACTTCTTGCTCTAAAAGTCATAAAGTAAAGTAGTAGTCATAGTATGCGTTTTACGACAAACGAACTTGCGTACTTTTTGAAATTACATTAATTTTGCAACAGTTTAAGCCCAACCGCAGCTCCATAAACCCTATGGGGACCAGCTCTCAGGCAAGTACACGACCCCCTGTATAAGTCTTACATTAGCAGGCTATGATTTTGAGAAAGTGTGGTAGGGCTGGCTCGGTGTTAGTTGCTAGTGGGATGAAGGCGCAGGAGCTCATTTCCCAATCACACTCGGTCCTTCTCTAACCTCAGCGACTTTTGCACTTGATGGAAGGTGCGGAACGCATAGCAATCTTTAAAGGGCCATTACCTTTGCCTCTATAGGATTTATATAGTTGCGGCTGGGCTTAAATTGTTGCAAATTTAATAAACTTTAAAAAAATACGGTATTTAATTTGTCGGATAACGCAGTTTGTGACGTTTAGAGCAAAAAGTGAAAAATTCCCAAAATTTCGCGAGGTGCGCCGCGAGCACACGTTTATCGAATTTGCAACGCTACCCTAACTGACCCATACAACATACTAAAATCGAGAAATACATCAAACTTTGCGATTATAATGTCGATTACTGCTGGGCTAAGTACTGATCGGATTTCGAAAATTATTTTAATGATAGAAAGTCATACTATCATTGAGTGCCATATCATGGCCACAGATAATATTATATAATACCACAAAATAGTAAGTATACAGAAGGGCCACTCCCGCCTTTTCGAAAATTGACAGCTAAACTTGACAGACTCAATAAGGTTGCTACTATATTGATACCGAATTTAAAAAAAGAGTAGGTTGTATACTAGCTAGACAAAAATATAAATGTGAATTGTTTTTCAATTAAATCAAAAAATATGACTGCAACTAAAAAGATGTAGGTACTTAAACAAGAAGAAAATTATGCTTTGCAATCGGAGGAAACATATTTATTATTTATTATATACTTTATTGTACACCACAAAAAACAAACAGGACAAACATTCACAATAACAAGTGTACAATGGGCGGTCTTATCGCACTAGGCAATATCTTACAGACAACCTCACCTTTGTGATATTTATGAGCTAGATGACTTAAACTTAAACCATATCAATATGACAAGTTTCATACCCTTTCCAATTTCGTCTATGGACTTAAAATAATTTATTATTTTCCTAGATATTTAATTTCTAACTAATCATCTTGAAAAATGTAATGACCTTTATAACTTAAAATGACTTAAAGAAAGAATTTAAATTATATTGAATTTATTTAAAGTATATTCGGTCTGTAACAATTAATATTGGAAACCCAGCCAATGCAACCTCTTTACAGTACCTACTATATATATGAATGACGTGACAAACGCCCGCACAAAGCAGTCGTGACAGCCGCGACTGAGCTCGGTCCAATATTGCCCATTATTCCCTGTAAAATCGAAATGTCAATGTGTGCGTTCAAAATGGCGCTTTGTTCGTAGTGGACTCTCTGTCTGCGGAGCGCCGCCGCTTATGTACTTTGTGATAATACTAACATACAGATGCTTCATCCCATACAAAGAAACCGTGCCAACTTAACTAGCGTTTTTTGTCTGATTAAACTGATTAAAGAACTTCGATCGCGTTCGGTTCCGTTCCACGGATATAGATGGTGTTAGCAACGACTTTGAAGGTAGGTTAAGGGTTTACTCGGTTCGAGAATACTTTTAAAAATACAGGGACGATATAATTGTAACAAAATGTGTTACAAAACAAATTTAAAAAATTGAGTGGATGCCTCAGAAATTTAAAACCGCGCCATTTATTGGAATCAATTTTAAATGATCCATTCAAATAATCTTTAAAGAATATTGGGATTTTAATTCACATTTCAATTTTGTGCTTAGGAGAGGTAATTAAACAAGTTCTTTTTTTTATGGTCGTCTCTAGAAAATCTTAATAAAACAAAACTAAACAATAAATCGAAGCTTATCACGCCATCTAGTGCAATAAATTTGAACCAAATTTTATTTCTTCGCGTTGGGTGCCAGTAACATGGCTATGCGATTCCAGTGCAATAGGTCATGGGATCAAACCAACGGGCATTTTATTTTTCAACTAAAACCACGTTACTTTTTTTTAACATAAACTTACCTGTGGAGTATTAAAGTCCGGTATACAATAGAGCTCAGTGAGCGTGTGTTTGTTGGCTCTCTGCAAGATGGCGGCGGCCGGTGTGACAGGATCCTTCAAGCTGCCCACGCGCACGGCATTCTTAAGTGCCACGGACGAGTCGCTCTCTGGGCCCGAGTGGAACACTATGCCGGGACTGTCCAGGATTTTGATTTTGGAATCTAGCTGGACTGTTTGCATTTGCCTGGAAAGAGAAGATGGGTTGATTAGTATCACATCACACTATCACTATTGTGTGTTTGTTACTTCTTCACCCTCAAACGGCTGGACGGATCTGGATGAAATTTGGCACAGAGATGGATTATAGACAGGAATAGCACATAGGATACTTTTTATCCCGGGAATATTTTCCTTATGAATAATTTTCGCCATTCACGCGAGCGAAGCCACTGGCAGATGCTAGTTTTAGATAAAAGTAAGTTCTTCTCATCTCAGACTCTTAAAAGAGACATGATATTATTGACCGGAGAAGGCAGGATATTAAGTTGGCTGGTTAGATATGGAGGAGGCCTATACCCAGCAGTGGGAAACCATAGACAAAAAATAATTAGAGGCACATTTAGAGATATGAAGCTTGATAAGGTTTTCAAGAATCAAGTGTAGGAAGACCTTCAGGATATGCCTGTATAGGTTGTTAAAATTTAAGTAAATAAAACTAAAAAGATTAAAAGACTTCTTCATTTGCAAGCGTTATGTACATACTTTAAACAGAACTGGCTGGTAAATAAATAAACTTACTTATTATAAATAAGTAGAAACAATGACAGATAGGCAGTTCGTCCTATGTATAATAAGCCCATATTGGGGATAAGGCAATGCAGATTTATTGTAGAAATAAACAACACTTACTTAGTAACCCCCGGCGTACTGCCAACATTACAAGCCTTGGACCTGTTCAAGCTGTTGATGATGGAGCTCTTGCCCACGTTGGGCAGCCCCACCACGCCAACTGTGATGGACGTCTTGATGCCCTTGTTGCGGCAGTAGTTGCCCAGCAGGCTCATTATTAGCTCTGCGCCTACGCATGCTGATCCTGGATACGGGAATTAAGCGGTATGAATATTGGATGTTGTGAAAATAGAACATAGAGTTGTCCAGGGTTTTCGTACAAAGTGGTAGTAGTGCATATTTGATGACATATTTGGTGCTATAACCAAAAATAAAATTGCAGCCTTCAAGTTTCACCATCTGATGTTGTCTCCAAGGAACCATCCTGATGGCGTTATCGCGCACCTATATTCTTAGAAAGTTTTAAGTGCAAATCGGTCGAATTGATGAATGAACCTACTTGCAATTCCGCTTAGTAAAAATCGCTTATTGAAGTGATGCAAACGCAATGAATCATCAGGATTGTCGCCTAAAATGACCATTCAAACCTAAGTCGGGTTTTGTAGTTGTTAATTAAAAGTAGAAGATATTCATGTTGCGTCGTCCTGAATTCCTGATGGTTACACAAAAGTAACTGATTCACTCATAGCAAGTTGACAGTGTACAAAGCTATATTGAAACCGCACAGCCAGCTGCCAGCAATAATAATATTGTGATACTGGAATGATTCCAAACCATCAACCAAAACCATCTTCAGCATACCTTACTGTGGTAACATATATCACGACCTGAAACTACCAACTGGTAAACAGAAGATCACAAAATATAGTATTAACTATCAGAGGAGACTTTTATTTTTATTTTTTATTTATGAGATTTTATCTAAGATCTTAGAAACTTAACTTAGAGACTAAAGAGACACATAGTTTTCCAACCGTACTGGAAAGATTCGTCAGGATGGAGACACTCAACTGCGAAGTGTCTGACCAAGCTAAAGAAACCAAACAGATACACAGTATCAGACAGATAAGTGGCCTATTGTTGCGTTCAACAGATTGCCACGATGCAGAAAAATAGACTGAAAAAAAAAACAATAACTGGCTGACCAATTACTAGTCTTTTTTTTAATAAACCCCAATTATAATCTTTAGAAAATCCTCAGCTACAAAACTTACAAAATGCGTTTCACACTAGACCTTTACGGTACAAATATTTATTTATTTATTATTAGGCTTTTCAACAATGAGTACACTATATACCAACCTTTCATCTGCTTATCCTTAACAACATGCTTCATCTTCCTTGTCCCCAGATTATGTTGCTGGTCTTGCGTAGAAGCCTTGAAGGGTACTGCAGGAGCTGTCCTCCGCAAGTACTTAAGCCAGGCCTCTAAGTTGCTGCGGGGAACCAAGTCTGCTTTGTTTAGAACTAAGACTAGACGCTTGCCAGACTCACGAACTGCTTCCTCTACTTGAGAACAGCGGGTACCTGGAGATTTTGGAGTTAACGTTATTATTTGACTTATACAAATATTTATATCAAATATGTTTGATGCCACCTAGTGTTATTACTACAGACAAAGGGAAGGACAGGACGAAATTATGTGGTAAATAAAGGCTTCATTTTAAATACATAAACTTACAAAGTAGGAGTGTAATAGGTAATTTTCTAACCACCGTTATGCGAAAATTCGTTGGGTGAATGATGTTGACCTATTTACTAAATAGGTCAACATCATCTTCCTGCCCTTTCCCCATTCTACTTGAGATCGTCCTATCCCCCTTCACGCCATCCATCACTGACTCCCTTTTCTTTCATATCACTCCACTGTGTGACAGTTCATCATCCATCTTTTCTTTGGCCGTCCCCTCACTCTCCATCCATCCACATTTATATTCATAACTCTTTTAGTAACATGATAGGTATAATAATACAAAAGTAATTATCTTTAATTCAACAAAACGCATTTATGTCACATCACATACAAGTTTAAGGTCTAAGTATTAAAGGTTTGATTCTACTAACAGAATAAATACAGTAAGCTTGGTTTTATGAGAAGTTTACTTAAAAATAATAACATAAATAGCTGAATAAAATAATAAATAATTTGACTCATAATTTGAGTTGAATCAATATGTTACAAAGAAAAAAAGTTAATTAAAAAAATCCAGAAACTCTTAAAAAGCGAACTAAAAAGATGTAAATAAGAAGAAAATCATGCTGTGCAGTCGGAGGATACATCTGGTTTTGGTCAGCCAGCTCTCGAATATGTATCCTCCGACTGCACAGCATGATTTTCTTCTTGTTTACATCTTTTGAGTTCGCTTTTTAAGCAGTCGGGATTTTTGTTTTTTTTTAATTAACTTTTTTTATTTACAACTTTTTAGTTATTTTTAAATAAGGTTCATTTGAACATATAAGTGTTATATATTTTTGAAATCACCTTTTAAAACCCTTTATTTTGATACCCCACACGATGGGTTTGTTAAAAAAATTACCCACTACAAAATGGCGCCCAAAATCCGCCATTTTTTTCTTATCCAATTTTTATATAGCCTATGACACTCGCAGGGTTAAGACGAATCGATTGACGTAAGAATCATCAAAATCGGCCAACGCGTTTGGTCTCTAGAACGCCACATAGGAACAAACATACATACATAGACTGATAAACATTACCCTCCTTCGTCAGTCGGGTAAAAACAAGATCTTGCCTTGTCTGTTCGTAAGAAGTATTGTGAGATGAGCAAATAACTGCCGGTTTAGTTACAGGTATAGCCCTCGCCAAACTTCTTGGCCGCCCTGAAGTTGGTTTACCGGATGCGCGACGCACGAAACGGTGCTGTTTTTGTATGAGATTTACTACTGCACAGCCATTGTAGCCAACTTCAGGGTCATCAAGATGTTTGGCGAGAACTATAATTCATTGTTGTTCTTTTTTTAATACTTTGTTCAAAACTTACCTTTGTCTTTAACAAATTTAATGTAATTGGCCTGTGGCTGTGTTATGTTACAGTTAATTAAATAAATAAAATCCCTTACCTAAAGGATCCCTAGCATCAACAACTTCTAAGATAACTTCAGCCTCCGAAATAACTTTCTTAAACTCTCTGTAGTAAGTCTTGAGTGAGTTCTCCTTTTTCCTGTCCTTTCCAAATTCTACATCATCTGAAGGTTCATCACCTTTGAATGCTTCGTGGACTTTGCCTCTGGCTTGTGCGTTTTGTACCTGTAAGTATTGAAAATATGTATTATCTTACTAATATTATAAATGTGAAAGTTTGGATGTGTGTATGTTTGTCACTCAATCAGGCCAGTATAGCGAAACGGAACTGGATGAAATTTGGTACAGAGGTAGAGAGAGGGATTATAGTCAGGAATACCATATAGGATACTATTTATTCTGGGAATATGTTCTCTTGGGATAATTTTCGACTTTCACCTGGGCGAAGCTGCTGGCAGAATATAGAACCAAATAATCTTCTTAAATCTGGACACCTTTTATAGAGAAATAATTACAAAATAGTAAATGTTATCCAATAACTGGGTTATCAAGTTTGATAGGCAGTTGCTGCCATGGATTGGAAGATGAAGCATTGGTCGTCCAGCGGCAAGATGGGCAGATGACATTGTTGCAATTGCGGGTGGGATCTGGGTTAGACTGGCACAGGTACTTGGGGTATGGTACAAGAAGAGAGCCTATGGTCAGCAGTGGGCGAAGTCAGGCTGGAGCTTCAAGAAAAATATGTAATTTCATCTGCATCTAGTTAAGTAAGCTAGAAGCCAATCCCAACAGCAGACACTTCTCAGATGATGACTTATTATTATTATATGCCTGTCAACACAACACAACGTCCCACTGCAGGGCAAAGGCCCTTCCCTACCTCCACTTCTCCTGATCTAATGCAATTGTTGGCCAATATTACAAAAAGGAGTCCAGCATTCTAATTGTGTAAGTTCAAAGAACAGTAACTCAGTTTGCTTTCCTCGCATTCATTGCTTCATGTGTTCAAAAATCTGTCTACTCAACACAGAATTAGGATGCAGCTCATCCCGCCGTATGTTTCTGGGCCTGCCTCATTGTCGTATCCTGCTGTTATGATCCACTGCCTAGTGGTCTTCACCCATTGGTGATGACTTAGATTAAATAAGTTTTTATAAATACGAAGGTACAGAAAGTATAACTTACCAATGCACCCATACTGGTTTTGCCACTTTTCTTTTCTTCCATTTTTTTCTGTTTCTCTTGTTTAGCTAGTTCCCTCTTTTTCAGTCTCTCTTCTTCCTTATGCTTTTTGACAGCTTCCACCTCTTTTAATATGTCATCTTTGAAAGGACAACCATTAGGAATCTGTATGGGCTTGGCTTTCTTTGATTTAGGATTCTTTTTTGCTTCTTTCTTTAACTTTTTGTTGTGATCTTTTACTTTCTTTTCTATTTTGTAGCGGAGGCGAGCCGGCTGCCTCTTTGATGGTTTCTCTGAAGGAATAAATGGTTTAAAGTTAAGTTTGGTTTATGAATGGCCTGATAACACCACAGTAGCTGTACAAATGAATAAAGGTTATGTTTTGAATTTTAAAGTTTTCAGTAAATGCATGCTAAAGAATTGTAATATATTTAATTAAGTATAGTATACTTAATCAAATAATTACAGTGAATTGATCCAAAACATTGCTTAATATTAATGTGCAATTTTGAACATCTCATATATCTGCTTTGTGCAAGTTTTTGTCGTTAAAATATACGGCAACTGTAATACACTCCATATTTAATTAAATAAGTCGGACATTGAGTGGTAATAGCATGAATTTGTTCTTAAATTATCGTCATTAACATTGCAATGTCACATGCTCTTACAATGAATTGTTAACTAGCAATTTTAAGTCTTTACTTACTCAATTTAAACTTGGCCATTGTACTAGTATTATGGTTATCCTTCTTATTAACCGTACACTATGTTTAAACCTTAATAAATAATTTATTTTTAATAACTTTTAGTTCACCCAAACCTAACCAAGTTCTTCTTCTTTTTAAATACCGTTCACGTTCAATGACAGTATTGTTGGCAAATAAATAAATCGTTTATAAACATTACAAGTATTCGTTGTCTCTTTTTTCACGCTAATTGATGTTATGCTATCTCTTTCTAAAAGAAAAGTTATGTTCTAAAAAAGTTCTGAAATGGAACGCATGAAGCATGGCAGCTGTCAATAAAATGTCAAAATAAAAACACGTGCTTGTCAAAATACCATAGAATATAAAAACTTCTGTTCGGAAACCAACATTCTTGTAACACGAAGTCCTTCTAATCCTTAAAAATATTTACAATATATATTTACCCTTTTTGAAATAAATGCAGCTATTATTATTTACCTCTCATAAGTATAAAATGTATCCGCCTTTATATTCTTACAAATTGTCAAATATTTTTGACAATTTGTATGGATATAAAGGCTGGTACAGCCCCGATGATGGTGCAACAAAAAAGGAGATCGACTTCATCATGTCAACCAAGATGTAAATGTTCAATGATGTCTCTGTGATCAATTCGGTAAAAACCGGGAGCGATCACCGCATGGTAAGGCACATTGAACATTAATATTAAGCTTGAAAGGTCTCGACTGATGAAGTCCACGCTCCGTCCAGCACAGATCCAGGTCCAAAAACCCCGAGATCTTTCAGCTCGAACTCCAGAATCGTTTTGAGTGCCTAGGGAGCTCCGTGGATGAATATAGCATCGGGTTGGTGGAAGCTGTCCATACGGTCGGGGCTAAGTTTTTCAAGACCCGTCGTACAGATAGAAACAAAATGCTCTCTGATCCTACCCTCAAGCTTATGAAGGAGAGGCGCGAGATGATCCTGCAGTCTTCAGATAAGGCGTGCAAATACCGGCAGCTCAATAGACAGATCTCTAAATCCTTGAAAAGAAACCTCCGCCGCTTGAATACCGAGCGTATTAAAGACGCGATCGAGCGAAATAAAGGTTCCAAGGTGTTTTCAAGGGATCTGGCTATTGGGCAGAGCCAACTCACGAAACTGAAGACCGACGATGGCAGGATCGTATCCGCCAAACCGGAGCTTCTGAGGGAGATCAAGACATTCTATAGGCAGTTGTAGACATCAATCAGCAAGCCCGTTACGAGTCTAGCAAACGACCCAATAGCTAGATTGACCCGACACTATACCGAAGATATCCCGGACGTCAGCCTGTACGAGATTAGGATGGCTCTGAAACAGCTCAAAAACAACAAGGCGCCGGGTGATGACGGAATTACAGCCGAACTCGTGAAGGCGGGTGGAAAACTGGTCCGTACGGCCCTTCAGAAGCTGTTTGATTCCGTCTTACCCGAGGGCAAAACGCCACAGGCATGGTGCAGGGGTGTGGTGGTACTCTTCTTCAAGAAGGGTGACAATGCCCGGCTGAAGATCTATAGGCCCATCTCAATTCTTAGCCATGTCTACAAGTTGTTTTCAAGAGTCATCCCGAATCGTCTCGCGCGCAGGTTTGACGATTTCCAGCCCCCGAACAAGCCGGATTCCGAAAAGGCTTTAGCACCATAGACCACACAAATA